>JAVTVJ010000873.1:0-567797 GCA_034509425.1 Eopsaltria australis | reverse complement strand
AACATGTATGATTGACTTTGTCACACAGGAAGAAAATCAACAGCAAAGTGATAAGGGCTAATGAAACCAGTGACTTTATTAGCTAACTTGGCAGTGATCTGTCAATAGAATATACAGTGCAGGTCGTGTAACTTGGACAGCTTGTAAACAGACATGTAAATGAAGTCTAGGGCCTTTTAATTGTCCTCATTCCTACACAAAGTTTACAAAGAGCAAAACTAAGGCTCTTTCTTTTCCTGTACCAAAAGCTGTGTGCCGTAACAATACCGAATGCATTTCTACACCTCCTGGGGAACAGATCCTTGCTTTGGTCATTGCTAGCTGTTAAAATAAAGCCAGTTGAACTTCAGTGTGTATTCATCATTGTCCTTGACAGAGAAATGCAGAACAATTTCAGGTGCAAGGGATCTGGGATGATCACATTCAAACCTTCTGCTCACAAGAGGGCTAACTTAATGCCAGATCAGGTTGTCTAGGGCTCAGTCCAGTCAGATTCAGAGTGAGAGGAGTATGGGTGGCAGGGCAGTACAGCAGCAATAGCACTTTAAAAGCTGGGTGATGGGTACTCAGGGAGCTGTTGATGTGGGCAAGATCATATTCTCACCAAAATGTACCTGTTAGGGCAAGAGTAAGGAAGCCAGAGTGCAGTCCACAGAGTGTGGTAAATGAGACAAAACAGTTGTTGCAGCAGAAGTGAAAAGAGGCCTAGAAATTCCACTTAAGACTATATAGATCTGCTTGAAGACTATGTAGTGATACTCTGAAAAAGCTGCGGGACATACTGTCCAGCACATGAACATCCATTAAGATGTAGAAGTGTGCTGGACTGCCATTAGCATATCAGAGTCCTTGGCTCTATTAGGAAGAAGTTCTGTATCCACATTGCATGCTTCAGAGAGCTCCAGTGTCTTCCTGTAGGTCAGAGCGGTGGTGGCCACTCTTGTGGGAGATGTGCTGTGGTCAAGGTCCTGAGATTCTAGATGACAGGAGGAGATGAAGAGGAAACTGATGTGGTATTTGTGGAAAACCCAAGCTACACAAGGTGAGGAAGGAGTGACGTATGGAGATGAAGCGAACAGAGACTATTGAGATAGAGAAGGCTGAAAGCTTGTGGCTTTTGGCAACAAAAAGTCACAGGTCTGTTCCACCTGCAGTTCTTCAGCTTCAGAGTACATATAGTATCTTGAGCACTGGTGAGGATCAACAAGATCCATCAGAGTCAGCTGAGCCTGAATTTAGTGTTCACACCAAAGAGGGAAGATGGGTGATAATATTGACCAGCACTATCTCACACTGTGGGGACAGGCAGGTTCTTTTAAGGATTCTTGGTTGAATGAGAGCTGGCCATGGATTTGTAGTTACATCAGGCCTTAGCATGAGCAGTGTGTTAGTGAAAATCTGGAAGGGAGTTGAGTGAACAGTCACAGGAGATTTTGCCATCCCAAATATCTCATGCTATTATACTTCCCTGTTCTGTAATGGGTGACACTATACTCTGGCAGCAGTGCTGTATCAGGAGTCAGGAGTAATAGGCACCAGTCACAGATAATTACTGAAGGTTCTTCTTGTGGATGATCAAGGCATGTATTTTCTGATCTCACCTGATGACTCAGGAGTTTTATTGCTTGGTACATGCCAGGATCTGGGATAGCTGCAGATGCATGGCCAGGATTTGTCCAGCCTCCTAACATGGATCTCTTCTTCCTCTTCCTTGTGAGTACCAAGAGTACTGCTCTGGAGGTAACCTGCAGCATATAAAGAGGAACTGTAGAGGTCTGGGGGTGAAGCTGATGGGTATGGAGCTTAGATCTTGTCTTCCCAATCCAGGGAGGGGAAAAGATTGGGTAGAAGTGGACTATATGGCTTCTGTTCAAGATGGGGCTTTGGCTTCTGGGACCAGACAAGCCATCCCTACTCAGCGGGGATGGAATAAATCTAACAAAGTGAAACAAGAGTATCTTTACAAACTAGGCTTACTGATCTGCTGAGGAGACTGTTGGACTGCGTATGGAAGGTTACCATAAGCTGAAGATGAAAGCTCATAAGGGGCAGAGCAGATATGTCTAGGTGACAAGCCTGGCAACGGAGGCTTTTTCCCTTCTGTAAATGTATCAGAACATGGAGTCCGTCTCTAAAGCCTGCACACAAAAGCATATGGTATAGGAAAAGAAGGGCAAATTAGTTGCAGAGATGTGATTCACTGGGATTGTGCAGGTGTGTCAACACAGCTCTTCTGAGTGGAGTGCTGCACTGAATGAATAGAGGCTCTTCAGGAAAAAAATGAGGAAGAGGGATTATAGTCTATGTGAAGGCTTATCTTAACAGCATCTGGCTTTGGAACGAGTCTCATTAAAGAGAAGTTGTAATATTAAATTGAAGAAGGATGCAGCAACACCCTCACTTTAAAAAAAAGACTTTGTAATATATTTCTCTTTCTATTTTGTCTTCACCACCAATGAGAGTGAAAAACTCCTCCTCAGGGAACTGTTGGCACACTGTTTTTAACTTTGTGGAAGGTCATGTTAATCAGGCTGCTGGATCCCATGAGTTAGGATCATGTAATGACTTAGACTGTTGAAACGCTGGAGAACTGGAATTAAGGGGCTAATCTTAGAAAGGAGGAAAGGAAAGAGTCTCTTGTACGTGCCACATGGGCAGCACCTGGTCTGCCTTTATGGCTGGGCATTACATGGTTTTCTCTTGATGGAGCTAGACCTGGGTCAGGCAGATTTAACACAGTAATGTGAATTTGTTGCTGGAAGTGACTTCACATACAAGGCACCTTTTTGATGTCTTTTGCCCTAGCTCTGGCTGGACTCCTAGTTGGTGAGAAGGTTTAGGTACTGTATATAGCGTTTGGACGTGCAGTGTTATATTACCTGAGTGTCATTACTAGGAAACATTCCATTGAAAGTCCTCTCTAGGATTATTTAAAAGGATGTTATTTTCTGGAATTACTGAAATGGAATTGCTTATAATTTTATTTTGTGTGGGTGTGTCTGTGCACATGCTAAACTGAAGGAACATGAATGAAATCTAAATATTGTTTGTAGCTTGATCTCTGTTTCTGACTTTTCGCAGATTCTTAATGCATGTGCAGGTATTCCCATGAATTTAAAAACAAAGTAAATACAATTTTGGTTGGGAGTTCTGGTACACTACCTACCCCCCCCCCTTCACCCAAAAGGGCAAACTTTCCCTTTGAATTTTTTTCCCCGTGTTACAGTCATTTTTTGTTTCTCATTTTTACAGAAGTTGTGGATATTACCAGCAGTTCAGTAGTTTTCAAAAGCTTGCTGAGACTATGAATGTTGGTGCTGATTCTGCAGGCTCCCAGAACATTTTAATTGCATAAAGAAATCTCCATGGCAACTTTTTCTAGGAAGATGTACTGTTAGATAGTGAAGTTTTATGGTTGAAGGAGCAAATGTAGGAAAGCATTCAGTTTCAGCGAGGAGAGCTGACTGCAGCTGACAGTGTAGCCAGGAGTACTGTGGCTGAGATGTTGTACCCTTCTGGTGAGGAGTAACAAGAGCAGCTCACCTACTGCCTGTCACCATCCCTTTTGGCAGTGCAGGCACTCGCAGCACTGATTGCTGAAAAGACACAGTCAGTCCCTCAGGCAGGCAGGGACTGTTTCTGTACTCTCTGGACGTTTGTAATTCAGGAAAGAAAACCAACCTACTGCAGAGTTTTGCATCATTAAGTTTCTGCCTGAGCTGTGGAGCAGCTTTAAATCAAATGTGAATCTTTGTCAGCGATGGCAAGCGATGGAAAATATCTTCAGGCAAAGTTGTTTCAGTGGAGCCAAGAGTTCATTGTGAAAGCGAGGGCACTCGGTGTCTGTTTCAAACGTGTGATATTCCTGAAGTCCATTAGGTTTTCTCGGTGGTTTTCCTTCCCAGGAATTAGTTCTGGAGAGCCTTTTGGGAATGGTGCCATGCTGTGTGCAGAGCCACCTGGCACGGAGTTCCCGTGAGCTTGCCAGGGGCTGTGGTGCTGCAGAAGTGAGCCCCGTGCAGCTGCAAGTGTGTGGTGCTGCAGTGCCCTGCTCGTGGAGCCCTTTGAACTGTGCTGGGTGCAAAGACTTTGTGGCATTTGCTTGGATTTTGAACTGTGAGCCTTGTGGAAGGGATGGTAATGTGTGCTGAGAGAAAATGAGGAACGCTACCCTGGCAGAACTGAATCGTCTTTCTTTTTCTTTGCCTCAACTTTGTTCTGGAAGGACAAGTCCTGAAAGTGTGGGGAATTTTCCAGTCCTACATTGTTACCTTATTTTCATGGTTGTGGCATTAGCGTCATATGATGCTTCTAGCCTTTTGACACACAAGTTGATTTTATGGAGTCTTTGGAGTCCATAAAATTTATGACATTTTCCTGCTGCAAACAAGTCAAGCCAGTGTGCTGCAGAGCTTTCAGTGTCTATATTTTTCTTCAGCAAACTGCTATATATTCCTGTACCACTGTAGACAAAATACATGCTCTCATTTCCTTTTTACTGTAGTTCGTTTCAGTTTCCTAAGGGCTGATAATACATTTCTAGAACTCATTCAAATTCTTGAAAATAATGAAATGGATTGTGGTGCTTGCTCTGTAAACTGCTCTTTGATTCATTAGTTATCTTGAGGTAGCTGACAAAATCTACGTAAGTTTGCAGTGTTGTCTTTCTCAAGAAAGGGCAGGGGAGGAATGTGGCATTTGTTAAGGTTTCCAGAGTTTAAAGGCTACAGCTTTCACTTCCTATCTTTGGTATGTCAGACAGACAGAAGTTGGAATGTTGGTAATACATAATTTGGATGAGATGTTGGATTGTTTTGTTTTGTTTACTTACCTGCAGTGTGGTCAAATACTGGAATAAGTTGCCCATGGAGGCTGTGGAAATTTGGAGGTGTTCAGGACTTGACTGGAGAAGTTTCTGTATAAGCCTGTTTGAGCCTTGCTATGAGCAGGGCTTTATGCTAGATAAACACTCGTATTCAAAGGTTCTTTCCAAATCTTAATTGTTTTGTGACTTAGTAATTTTAAGTTTTGATAATCCTCAGGGACACAGAATCCCCCACTCTTTCCAGGCTTGACCAACCACAGTGGTGAAAAATTCTTATGTGTCTAGTTGGCATTTCATATCTTCCAAATCATTGCCTGTTATTGTTTGCTTCTGAACTGTCTCTGTTTCTAATACAACCACTCTGTTGAGGACAGGAATAAGATTTGTCTCTCCTTTTTTTATTCTGAGTCTTGATAAACACATTCCCATCATCTTTTCCATGTATGTCACATGCTCCAAGCCTCTTGCTGTCTTAGCAGGACTTCTCTGTAGATACTAACACAAAGTGAGGAAAAATACTGAATGGCTAACAAAGAATGCCCAAAAAAATGAATGAGCTCAATTTGGAACACTAAATGATTATGCTTGATTCTGTTGTGCTGAGTAAATCTTTCTTCCTAAGAGAATGTTTTTAAATATAAAAAATTGAAGTTCATGGGCACCTTCTGTGATATGGAGACTTTGTGGTTTACTATATGTGCAAATAAGAGAGGGAAAATGAAAGCTTCTATGGTCTCGCAGGAAGAAAAGGGAGGAGGTTGGCCCCAAAGAATTTATTGCCTTTAGAATAAAGTAACTACAGAGGTTATATAACTTATTGTAGATAGTAAACAGTTCAAGCAGAATTGCTAAATGACAAGGCAGAATCATTTGTATGGGATTCTTTGTGAAAAAGAATGGAGAATAGTCACTTGCTACTGTGGAAACTGTCCTCATCCAGCCCTTTGTGCTCTTCACTATATTTTTTCCTACATTTTTCTTTGCTTAAGAAGGATGGTCAGCTTTCTCACACCACCTCTCGCCTTTTTTTATTTGCCTCCCAATACTCTTGTGCAATTAATAATGAGTAGGTGGGTTAAATGTGCTCACAGCCACCCTTTCCATTATTTTTGCCTTTTGCTCAATATCCAGTTTAAGCTGAATATTTGGTTTTGTTGTTCAGAAACAGAAAAAACCATTTTGATGAAAACGGTTGCACATTAGTTCACAAAGGCCATTCACTAAAGATAAGTCATTGGCTCATAGAGCAATCTTTATGGATAAACTTTTCATGTTAAGACATTGAAAGTAATGGTAAAGCTACTCCTAGAAATCATATCCAGGCACATGAAGGACAAGAAAGCCATCAGGAGTAATCAGCATGGCCGATCGTCAAGGGAGAGTTGTGCTTGACTGACCTGTAAACTTTTACAGTTAAATGACTGCCCGAGTTGACAGGGGAAGAAGAGAGTAGTATAGTGTCTACCTGGGCTTCAGTAAGACCTTTAATATGGTCTCTTAGAGTCTCACAGCCCCTCAAGCTGTTGCTGTAGGGGCTGGATGGGCAGACACTGAGGTGGATTAAAAACAGGCTGAAAGGTTGGGCCCTGAGGGTGGTGATGAACAGTGCAAAGTCTAGTTGGAGGCTGGAAAATAGTGGTGTACCCCAGGGATCCATACTGAGTCAAGTCCTGTTTAACATCTTCATGAATCATCTTCATGACAGGGTATGGTATACTCTCAGTGAGTTTGATAAGGACACAGAGCTGGGAGGAGTGGCTGATAGATCATCCAGAAGGGATGGTTGCCATCCAGAGGGACCTGACAGGCTGGAGATATGGGCTGACCGGAATTTCAGCAAGCAGTGCAAAGTCCTGCAACTGGTGAGGAAAAGCCCCACACACTAGTACATGCAGGGAGCCATGCAGATGGAAAGATTGGTTGAAATGGACCTGGGAGTGCTCATGGACATCAAGTTGAACATGAACCAGAGAGTTGTTCTTGCTGTATGGAATGCTACTGGTATCTCAGCTGCATTAGAAGTATCATCAAGCAAACAGGTGTTCCTTCCCCTCTGCTCAGCACTGGTGAAGTCTCATCTGGAATCCTGCATTCAGATCTAGGCTTCTAGGAGAAGACTGATAAGCTACTGGAGAGAGTCCAGAAAAGGACCATAAAGATAATGGAGGGACTGGAGCATCTCTCCTATGAGGAAAGACTCAGGGAGCTGGGACTGTTTGAACTGGAGAAGAGAAGGCTGAAGGGTGAATCCTATCCATGTATATCAATACCTAAAGGGAGGGTGCAAAGATGATGAAGCAAGGCTTTTTTCAGTAGTGCTCAGTCACAGGATTTTTTCTATGATTCTGTGATATATAACACCTCTAGCTGCTTCTGGTTGAGGAGCCCAAGATGGATATGAAGTTGTTGTACATTCTACTCTGTGTTTACAAAGGCTTTTTTGAATGAAAGCATCTTAGCACAACCTTAAAAATATTCACACAACCTTAAAAAGAAAGGAGTATTTTCTTTTTAATGTATATACATTCATCATAAGAATGATGGAAAAGAAGAAGGAAAAGGAGAAATGAGGTGTTCTGCATAGCTTTGTAGTGTCATCTAATTTCTGATCTTTCATCCCTGATATATCAGGGAGTGAGAACATAATGTACAAGGAATTAACGTTTCTTGAATTTTGTATTGTTGGAAACAAAGTGAGCCTCCCATTTCATAGAAATTTTTACAACAGCAAATCAACAGGATTTCAATTGTAATAAACTGTCACATGTGGAAAGGGGCACACCAGTGACTTTACATGCAGCTTAGGAAAAGGCTGCAGTTCTTACTCAGTAAAAAAGAATTTGGAGAAAAAATGTTCACCTTGCAGCTACTGCCTTAATGTTCATTTCATATATTGTGACTCCTGTGATGCAGGAAGCCTTCTGATCCATCTTGGGCTGAAAGACCACAGGATGTGGGATCACTGTTGTTCTTGCTCTGGATTTGTACTGTTCCTTGTGCTGGGGTTTTAGGTTTGGTTTAATTGGTTTTTGGCACAAAGACCGTATTTTTTAACCTGCCAAGCTGTTGCCCATCCTCACTTTTCTTTGTTGGTTTGAAACATGTTACTGTGTTCCCTAAAAATTAATAGGAAAAGGAATGGCTTGTGTGGCATGCTGCTATCATCTCGTTGTAAAGATGCACCTTCATTTTCTGATAAGTCGTATATGTTGTGTTATCAGAATGCAGGTGTCTGGATATAAACGCCACATTTCTCAAGTTTACCACTGGGAACAGTTTTCTGCGAACATCATTATTGACATAAGCCATTCTATTAATCCTCATTTTACTGTTTCTTCTTGCATGTTAATATGTGTGCATGTCCATCCACTCACACAAGTTTTGGTATGGATGTTACTAAATACATTACTGTACAAAAATTCTCATATGTTCTTATTGTAGTTTGTTAATTGAGGAAAATTCCATACATTTCATGCTACACCTTTGAAACAGAGGAGCAGAAGTTGTAATTTTTCTTTTCAAATAGTGATTAAATTTACTATTACAAATTCTTAGAATAATAGTCTGTCCCGAGAATGAATTTGGTAAAGACAGTCAACTAGGGTTTCTGAGACTTCTTTGTGGATGTGACAGTACAGAGTGTATGCACATCTAGGTAAAACTGGTTTTCTGTAAAGTAGTCATTTTTAAATACAAGGAAAGCAAATATGTTTTAAGTTTACTTAACTCCATATTGAATGTATTGCCATTGTCTTGCATTTGGAGTTTTCCTGGTTATAAGGTGCTACCAGGTCAATGTGAACAAGTAAACTGTATATATTAGACCAATACTTCTTCCTAAGCATTGTCTTGATACCTATTTTTTCTGTATAGAAAAATAACCACTTCTGCAAATAGTACTCTTAAGGCTGCAAGACAGAAGTCCTCAAAGGTCATTTAGCAATGCTGTTTTGAGCAAAGAAGGCTCCAGTGGTCATTTTCTTTCAGATAGTGACACGTGGTGCACATAAAAAAGATGCCCAGATTTTAGCACTCTTTGTTGATTTTAGTCTTGTGTGCTTTTTCTTCCCCTGATTTTAAAATAAAAATTTAAGGATCAAAGAGGGTGCTCCTAGTCCAAGCACACAGGTTATCATGCTTCTATATTGTTACATGAAATAATTTTTTTTCTGTTTGTATAGTCAAATTTTCTTTGTCTTGATGACAACAAAACTGATTTTTGAGGCACCTGATATGACTTAGTGGAAGGAAAGTCTTTGCTCAGTGCCATTTCATAGACCGCTAATTTTCTGATGTTAGAAACCGCTTTCAGTCCTTCCAGTTTGTTACTTTTCTCTTGAAGCCTAGAGTTTAGAATCAAATTGTCTTTTGAAGCTATGAATACTTCTTCTATATTGGGGGAGCCAGGTTTTTATGCTTTGATGTTGACATAATGGATTCGGAACATGGTTCAAAATGTGAAGTCAGGATATGACTTCTTCATTTCTTTGGTGCTTAGAACTTGATTATTAATCAAAAGTATCTCATACTGAAAGTCTCTTCCAAAAGGTTTTGACATGATTTGTGCTATTTCCTTTTCTGCTATATTATTATTGTCATTGTATATAATGGCAAGAAACAAACATCTTTTGTATCCTATTGCTGGAAATGAGTAGGTATTTGCATTGTCTTTGTCATTAGCAAAGATTTAAATCTTGATAGCATGTAAAAGTATCTGTATTAAGAATAACTCATTCCTGATGTGTCTTTTTGTTTTGTTTCTTTTCTTTCTTTCTTTCAATAGAAAACCGTTGCATCTCCAACTGTTTCACGCCTTACAGATACTTCAAAATTCACAGGTTCCCACAAAGAGAGGTTTGATGCCAGTGGGAAGGGAAAAGGCAAAGCTGGCCGAGAAGATCTGGTGGATAACTCAGGATATGTATCTGGTTATAAGCATGCAGGCACATACGATCATAAAGTACAAGGAAACAAGTAAGGCTGAGGGTTTACAACACAGAGGGAAATAGAGTATGTATTTGTAAAGGTGATGTTATGAATCCCACATGTTTTGGTTATTGTGAATGTTGAGACTATATTGTCAAGAAGTTGTCTTCAGGAACTGGAACTGATTTCAACATCTGCTGAGCTACTTGCAGCACAATGCCACTTCATTACATTCCTCATGCATATATTGGCAAAAATAAATAGATATGTAGGTATAAAAAATACATCATTTTGTTGAGCTTTAGACAAAAAAAACCCAAACCAACCAACAACAAAGCCAAAGTCAAGAGCAGTTATAACACACTTCATCAATTCAAGCAAAATATCTCAAACATTCCTAGATGTTCAGTTGCCCTGATGATGTCAAAGAGAACCTCTTGAAAAGAGGTTCTTTTGTAGCAGTGTTTCTGAAGAATATCCCATTACTTATGCAGTTTCATTTGACTACTGTTTTGGGGTTTTTTTTAAATGCCTTATATGGGATCTGGCACTTTTCTTAAAACATTCAATAATATACTAATGGGAAGTAAGTGGTAGTAGTATACTAGGTGCTAGCCTGTGATTGTCATATACCACTCATGGAAAAACTGAAAAAAAGCTATTTCTAAGACAATATAGGCTTTAAAGTATTTTATGTCACCTGAAAGAGTTAGAAAATACCAGCCCTTACTTTCCTTCTGTCTATACTTCGTGCTTGTTATTGTGTGTACTGTAGCATGGTTCTGACTGGCTGGATTTGGATGGAGCTATTGTACTAACCTGAGAGGTGAGCAACAAGACATTACTAAAAACGTCTAGTTAAGGATTTTCACAGTCTTTTTTCAAATTTGCACTGCCTCACATTGGAAGTGAAGGGGGCATTAAGCTAATAATGCTTTAAAATATTGTTTATGACTAAACACTGCCAATCAGATTGCTATTAAATGAACATTATTTTGCACATATGTTGGCACATAGTCCCTTTAAGCTCTAACATATGTAAGGAAAGCTTATGGTCCCTTGGAGTAAAGGCATTTACAATTAATATTTATGTAATTAGATGCAATTTACCCACAAAAAACCCTCAAACCATCGTAACTGGGCTACACTTTATGTTAGATTCATTTGAAGACAAGGGCTTTGTTTCTCTGTTTCTTGCTGCCAAACTTGGAGTAATAATGTTGCTGGGAATGGCTTTCCAATGTTACCAGGAGAACCAGTACCACAGGTTTAGGGTACAGGCAGCTGAGTGTGAGGTAGCTGGGGTCCAGAATGCCAAAAAAATTAAGTGGAATAAAAATAACTCTTTCCTCTTAAGTTTTGGTTGAAAAGGAGAGAAAAGGCCATTCCAATTTTCTGCAAGAGCTGAACAAGTACCTTGAAGTATTACTCTGATTCTCTAAAGTTATGAAAGATAGGATGTTCAGTATTCAAAACCAGCTCTTCACTGTTCTACCTTGCATTCTTTCAAAAAGAGCTTGTGCACTGATTTTCATGTTCAGCTCTGACTGGAGGTTAATAGATGTATTGCTCTCCCCCCCTACCCGTATCTGCATCCCACTCAGAGTACATAGATGTCGGTGAGTAGTGTGTGCTGTCATGTGCCATGCAGGTGAACAGTCCCGATTTGACCAATGTATGGAAAGGGAGCACTGATTTTCAGCCCTTAAATTGTTCCTGTTTTGTTCTGCTGACATCGTGTGGTAGCCTGTCTTGTAACTTTGCCCTCAGTGACCCTTTGAGCCCATACATAAGCCTAAAACAAAAACAACAGTGGCAAACAAAAGGCAAGGGCTTCCTTGTAGACTTGGACATCCTTTTGTTTGTTTATTTATTTTGATGTTTGTTTTTAAGCAGGAGGTAGTTTGCCAAAACTCAGCACACGCTCTTGTAAAGATTTAAATGGCTTTTCCCACGGACAGTTTTGGTTATCTGGGATGATTTTAGATATATGTAAAGATGCTCAGGATGCAAAGTGTTAAGCTTTGTGAACCCTTTCCAAGAGTTACCTAGTGTTCTTGAAGAATGAAAGGTTATCCACTCCCGTGTTGCACTGGGGACTTGTCACACTCCGAAGCAGAAAATAGGATACTTTGATAAATGTGGCTAAATTATTCTGGCATGGTAGTAAACTGTGTAAATGTAAAGAACCTCCTTCATCACTGGTGCTTGTGCACCTGAAGATGGCTTCTGGGTAGTCCTGTTTTTTTATGAGTGAAAAGGCTGAGCCTCCAACCCTTGAATGAATCCTTCAGCTACATTACAGTCAAAATCAGTGTCCCTGTTTTTCCTTTTGACTTCAAGACTTGACTAATAAGTCACTGGTAACTGAAAAGTTCTGGACCCAGCCTCACTAAAGGGTGAAGTTCAGCCTACTGCAGAGTCCTGTCAGCAGGGTGTTTGTTGCTAGCTATCTGCCTTGTCTGGCACATCATGGCACACTTCGCTTGTAGGTGCACAAAGGACAGCCTTAGGTACCCCAAAACAGACTGTCAGTAATGCCAGAATGTTTCCATACAGGAGGAGTGATTGGTTAGGAAGATTTTAAGGTATAATTAGATTTTAAGTTGTTGGTTCAAGGTGAGAGAGAGCAGCACACTGATAAGATAGAAGGCACGCAAGGGAATTGAGAGTACAGACAGATCCAAGCTAGCACTGTCTAGAAATTGAGCTACTCTGTTTGTTTATAAGAGGCTGATGGAATGAGCTGAGGTTCTGCCAGAGTTTACTTTGCATTATTTTTGCAGTATAAAATCCCTGCCATGAACCAAAGCACTTTATATGGACCTGATGCAAACTTTGAAATTCTTTCAATGGCATAGTAAGCTTGGGATCAGAACCTGAGAAGATGGTTCAGGTAGCAATATTTTATTTTGAGGAACACACTTCTTTGTTTCTTCTTTGTTTCTACAGTCTGATAGTTTTAAACCTCAAAGTGGTACATGAAACAAAGTCATTCTGATGTGACAGTTACAAAGGAAAGTTGTTGCTGGGAAGATAGTTACTTAGTAACTTGGTGTGAAAGATAATGGCTATGAATAAAAGCATCTTATGCAGCTGTGTATCAGGGGTTCACTACCTACTTAAGCTCTTACCATTCCACTAATATTGGTAGGAAATTAAAAACCTAAATATTCACTTGATTATTAGCTCTTAAGTTCCAGGCCTGCTTGGGAATGAGGCAAAGTACGTTTTCTTACTTATCTGCTATTCCCATAACTCTCAGGACAGTAAGTACAGCTTATACCTCAAAAATGACAGGAAGGGATACCTGAGGAGGTGCATGGGGTGCCCCATTTTCAGCCCTTAGAGTCTTGTAGAGCACATTCTCTTCCAGTGCACCATGCAGTAAACTAAATTTAACTAAATGTCATGTCTGAAATAAGGACATGGGAACCTAATAAGGTTTACTGTCCTCTCTTTTTTGGAGGGCATCTCAATTCGTTCCATCTAAATTTCCAGCCTGATTCTCAGCATCTTCCATTACGTAGCACTGTCTTACGTGACATCTTTTATAAAACCCTATTGTTACTAATTATCTTTGCTTTCATTTACTGCCGAAGCTGCTACTACAAGAAATGTGATCAGAAAGTTCAGATAGCTTTTAGAAATAACTGCCTTAAAGAACAAACTCAAATTTTATTTAAATACTGTGGCAGTACACAATCCTTAACTGTATGTCTACTGAAGCTAAATCTGACTGACCATCAACACCTTTACCAGACTGAAATAAAAATGTTTACTGAGGCAAATGAATAGTCTTTATAAATAATTTTCTAAAAATAACATAGTTTTAAGTAAAACGTGAAGCACTCAAAAGGGATTTTCTTATTAGTGCTTGCTTACTAATTCCCATTAGTCACTCCATGAGCTTTAGTTGAGAGTCTTGCTGAGAGTTTTGCACTGTCGGTATGGAAATATCAAAGCCAAAAATTATTGTCCTGCTCTCTGCGGTTTTCAAAGCTATCACATGAGCAAAACACACATAGTTTCCTGAGTCCTATATGAACAGTTGTCAATAATTGCAATCAAATATTTGGAATCCCAAGGGAAATGTTGAATATTAGACTGTAGCCAAAATTTAACCCCTTTCTTTAAAACCTGTAATACTTCTTACCTCCTTTGCATTTAGGGAAGGGAAACGGAGATTTCAAAACTATTCACATGTCACAGCTTGTGTTTTTCATCAGCATAGAGATTATCTTTCAAAGATACTTTGAATTAAAGTATGTATTTTACTGACCTTACCTAAATTAAAAATTCTGACAATTCAATTAAAAAGTGTGACAATTTTTTAGCATTATACAAAGCTTTGTTCATGAATTACCATTTCAGTCATTCATATTTTCCCTTTATTGGCTCAATTAATATTTTTGATGGTAGCTGGAATTAGGCAGAACAAAAAGGCAAATGGCTACTATGGGTTTGGTTTGCAAGTGGTAGGTATCCCAGCCATCTGTAACCGTCTGTAGAGAAAATCCTCATGTATATTCCTCCAAACCCAAAACTTTGAAGTTGTAATTTATAGGTTTTTTCCTTAAGACTTTTCATAGTTATGAAATGAATTTTAATTCTTTGTGCCTGCATGTATGATAGTCAAAATATATCCCTGCCTTCAGGGTTGCATGTATTCTGGGGGCACATGCCTGTCATCTGTGAATAAGAATTCTCTGTTTGCACTGGCTAAGAGCAAACCTTTTACCTTCATGACAGAGCAAACGTAACATGTTGCACTGGTGTATGTCCTCTTAACTGACTGTCAGCCTTGCATGTGTGCCAAAATAACTACACCTTTGTGTACGTTGTTTGTAGTGTGATTATTATGTTCTTGGCTTGTCACTTAGTTGGTATTAAGTAATGTAATGCACAAGAGTTGTGTAGGTTTTTGTGTGTGTACACATGCTCTTTGGATCCAGCTTAAGTAATTAAACTGTATAAATGTTGATGAAAACCTTAAATCTTATTAGGGCCAAGCTCTAGTCCTGCAGCCAATGCTGTTTAGCTTGGCTGGTTGGGGACATTGTCGTTCTCCCTTCATAGCACGAAGGTAAAGACCTAAGGAGGCTTTTATGGTTTTACCTGTTTACCCTGTTCTGAGAGAAATCACTCTTCAGCAATTATAACATAGACTTAGTGTGCAAAGAGGAGTTTCTCCATAGTAAGGAAGTGGGACAGAGAGATGGTGAAAACAAGCTTTCCTCTGAGTGCTCTCAAGAAACTATTTAAAACTATGCTCTGCATGGGCCCTATATTTTCCTTTGCCCTATCTTTGTGAAGCAAGTTGACACTCACTGTGAAAACACACAGTTGTTCATCATCTGCTAGGAAGTATAAAGCTGTGGTATAATGAGAAGGGAATGGGAAACAGGAGTGTCATGCATTGCCTATGGACTCAAGTCTTGCTTGGACCTGTATAAATTAAACACCGGAAGCATAATGGCAGCTCTTAAACTTGTGTGAAATTGGTAAAGTCTTAAGTACCTCAAATCAATGCATTTGTACCTCCTGTATTTGGACTGTTTACCCATAAAATATCATTTAACATTCAGTTGCTCATTTTGTACAACCCCAAAATGCCCATTTGGCTTACTTAATATAAGCTGGAAATGATGGTCAGGATTGTTCTTTTTAAGTCTTCAGAACTTCTAGAACTACTAAGAAACCTGTAGTTACATTCATGCTTGCTCATTAAACTCAAAACCAATGCTTTGAATGATGTCCAAGCTAAGAATAATGCTTCCAGAAGTAAAAGGATATCCTAGATATAGAACCTCTACATCTTAATTGTCCAAGTAATTTATATTTGCAGGGAGAAATATCAGTTTATATAGTTGGTATTTTTTAATGTTTTTCAGTATATTAACCTTGGCATATTGCTTCGAAAACTCTATGGATAAGGTGGATTTCAAAACAAGTTTAAGATACAACTCTTGACTTTGTTGTCAGAAAACATTTGAATTGGCTTACATCATTCAAACAAATTGATCATCCATTCAAGGCAGACTTTGGCAAGGGTAAGCCTGATTAAAAGCGGGGAAAACCCAGCCTCTTTGCTGAGCATTCTTGACAGACATTTGCAGTTCTGAAAGTCTGAAACAGTTTTTTTAAAAAGAAGTTATCTTTTATATTCAAGTGCATGCACACAGGCACTGCTTGGGGGCATGGATATACATGAGGGCAAAACTACAGGGTTTTTCTCTTTAAACCTTGCATTTAGAAATTGACATTGAAATGCCCAACTGACTAACCTGGTTTGGAAAAATGCTAAACTACTATCATATTCCATTGCAGCTAAACAGCCAATGAATTAATTTTCAAACAGTTATACAGCATCTCTTTTTTGTGAGTTACTGTAAAGCTTATGGCACTGTACAAAGTGAGTTTTGATGTAAACATTTGGAATGGTCTCAAAGATAATGTGCCCTTACTTCCAGTTATCTCTATAAGATTTTTCTACTACTTTGCACATTTTTCAGAAAAGATCAGAAACACGAATAAAGTTACACTCAAGTAAATTTTTAAAATGTGGCCCTAAAAGTACACTCAGTTCATCCATCTTTGCATTTTGATCAGGAGCTACATTATAGATGAATAACAAAATAAGAAAAAAAGATGACAGTCTGAATCCCCACAGTAGTGAATTATTTTAAGTTCCAGTTTACATCAGATGAATTTCTGTATGCTTGCATTTTCTCAAATGCTATTTTTAAACAAAGTAATTAAATAATGTGAAATAGTGCAGCCTGGCCTCTGTTAAATAGGGTTATATTAATGCAACTGAAATGCTGTGTATGTCTGTATATTCAAGCTAAATATGTACTAGATCTTTACAAAGGCTTTGTGTAAAGTCACTTAACCTACAAACTGATGTCCTGTGTAAAATCGTGTTGGCAAACTACTTTTGTTAGCACTGTAGTGTATGAAAAGGTAAGATCACAGGCAAAAACAAGTTATAGGGTGCAAAAAAGTGGTTTTGTTTTTAATCTTTGTGCTGGGTTCAGAATATATCAGATTTGGCAAATTCTTGCAGCAGGGAAATTTTTTTGTACAATACTTATAATACAAAGTAATTTGTCTTTACATCTGTAAAGCAGAGAAATGGTCAATGTTGGAAAAGTATATTGAAGTTTATTCTTAGCAAGGTGTTACGTTTCACAGATTTAAATATTAGAGGAGAAATATATATTTATACAGAAGTATAATTTTTGAATGAGATTGATTTTGTTCAGTCATGAACCATTTATTTATCCACATTATGCTTTATTCCTTTGCTAGCTTGTTTATCAGTCCATGTTGGTCCAACATCCATTTCTAATTCGATTTAGATGTTTTGATTCTTCCTTTGCACAAATCTGCGTGTGCATGCTGTCAGGACCTGATCAGAAAGGGTGGAGGCAAAGTTGTTTTGTCTTTGATTACCTAGAGCACTAATTAAAATTTAATCATTAAGCATTTGGGATATGGAGATAGGTCTTGACATAGTCTTCCTTGGAGCACTGTACACTATGATAAAAATCTTCAGTGGAGCTTACTGGTTTTTGTTCTTACTTTCATTTGTCTTTCATCAACCAGGAAGCTGTTGTGTGCTAATAATTACCTGCAATATTTCTAATTGCAGGCATTGCAAACATTAATATGCAGCTGTATTAGCCTGTGTTCACTGTGAAATTTTCAACACAGTAAAAATTTTACATGATCATTTAACCTTACAAGTTTACTTTTTCTCACTAATTTAACACTGAATCTTCTTTTCATTATTGCAAATGAACAACTTGAGCATAGCACTTCTAAATCTTAACTATAGTAGATAAACATGTCCTAAGCAAAGATCTTTAACCACTTGATGAAGAGGGTCAGGCACCATCCAGTGCAAAGCACACTGGGCAAAATCTTATGCCCACTGCAGCCAGTTCCAAAATTCTAGCTGGTGTTAGCAAGAATAGAACCACCATTACCAAGGGGTTAATACACTTAGTAACCATGACAAGAGGTTATGGGGGAACACAGTAGTGATTCTCTATTTCCATGTCTTTGTTTCTGTTAATCTAAAACTACTACTCTTCAATCTTTAAAATAAGTAAAAGAAACTTGAAGGGGGGATCATATACTGCTAGTTTGTACTAGGTTTTTTCAGGAAAAGGAAACAAATTTATATATATATATATATGCAATATATTTTTACACTGTTTATTAATGCTAGAAAGTATTAAATGTATCACTTTATCTGTGTGAATGTTAAAGTAATGACAATGTTATGGGTGTTTTAAACCTTCTGAAGTTGTCTTGTTAAATTCTAAACCCACATTAACAATGGAAAAGCTACTTTGTCTGCAACATTATTGTTGATGTTTTAGGGGAAAAGTTCGAGTGCAGCAGTTGTTTTGATTAGCACTGTAAAAGCTTGGCTTGACAAGTTATAGTGAAATCCATATTTTAAACACCATTTTGTTAAAGCTTAGCTTCTCATAAAGTATGTTACTGCTGTTGACTGACTGTATAAAATTGTATTTTTAGTTGGTAAAGTGATCAATAAATGTGTTACTACGTCAGTTCTGGGATTTATTGAAGTAAATTGTTAAAGCACCAGGTATTGAAGTAAATTTGCTGATAAAGTTTGTAATCAACAGTTATTTTACAGTTTAGATGTTAATTTAATTGCTGATGAATTTACAAATTACATCAAAATACTCTCTGAACATCCAGGTTGTCTGGTTCTGAGCAGAATCTATTTCTTCTTTACCATTTGTTTTCCTAGTTTGAATAATGACTAAAGCTGACCATTAATATTTTGAGGATTCTAATATGATGCTTGAATAGCCATGATAATGGTGATCCACCAAATGAGATCTGTCAGGGATGAAGCCCTTTGTTCTTAACTAGCTACCTAAGATAGATTGATCCTCAGAGCAAAAGCCTGAGTTACTTCTCTCACCTTCTTTAAGTGGTGTTGACAATATTTACTTGTAAGGAAAGAAAGTAATTTTCTACATAGAACATTGTTTTAATGATGTTACATCCGAAAGCAAATATGGACCTTTTGTTTATAAATAACAACATCACTCAGCTTTCCAGTAGCAAAGATACCATGATTTTATTCAAGAAGCAGAAGACTGAAGTATTTATTTCAACTCTGTAATAGCATAATTAATAATGTGACCAAAAAAAGTCTGAGTGCTGCTCTAGAAACGTAGCAGTCAATTGGCAATTTGTCAGTTGTTAATTGACAAAATGAGCAGTCAATTGCTAATCCAGTGATGAGCAACTGCAAGGAAACATAACTAAACAGGCTTACAGCTACCCTGTCTCTTCTCCAGTTGTTCTCAAACTGGAAATGGTATCACTTGTTCTCACACACTAGACAACCTTCTTTAGAGCTGCCTTTAAGTGAAATCTAATACAGCTGTGTCCTGAGATAGCTTTTCTTCCTGCATGGAGACCATGGACTGTCCCCTTCTGTACTCCTTTAACTCTTAGCATATATGGTTATTGAAACTGTAAAAAACATTGTGAAGCAGAGCCTGTAGGAAAAACCAATATTCTTCTTTACAATTCAAAAAGCCGCTAAGATAGGGAAAGATAGTACTCTTCTGCCATGTGAGAATGTAAGACTCAAAGATCTGTATTATCAAAAAAGTTAAGGAATTTTTATGATTTTCTGTAGGGCTTCTAGAAATGCCTACTCACCCCTACACACCACTTACACATCATGACTTTAAAATGAAAAATAACCCCCCCTCTGCTAGGATGTATTCTTTTTACTTCAGGAGTACAACTATTTGGGATACTCTTGTAAAAACTACACACTCGTGCTCTCGTGTCTGTATGTCATGTGCAGGCTGATCTTTCCTGGTTCTGTCAGCTGTTCTACCACAGCCAGGACTGCATGGATGAAGGTGGAGGCAAAGGCTACTTCTGCCAAATCTGAGTGTTCAGGGGACTTAACCTGGTCTTCTCATTAGCCTTTTTTTTTCCATTTTCTCAGCTTTCCATGTAACTCACTACACTGATTTATTAATGATGTGAACTAACCTCAACACATTGAAAGTTCACATGCTTATTGGTAGGTATTCCTTAAATCCCCTCTCAATCACCTCTTCTCCACAGCAATAGTGAATATGTATGGAAGGAAGCAAAGGCAGGGATATGTAGGTGGTCTGGGGAGGAAAAGCACTGGAAAATAGAGGGATAAGGGGCTAGTCCCCGGTCCATGCAGTTATTCGGTGATGCCCTGGGACTCCTAAGTACTAGCTGCCCTATCTTCTTAATTTCTATTTTCTTGGGTGAGGGGATTCTCTGTTCTGTGTACATATGTGCTTATGGAGGTATAATTGCTACCATCTGGAGTCATATCATGGGTCACAATAGCCAGTGTTAAACCTGTGGTGCCAGCAACTAGAGTGGAGGCTGTGGGTGACAGAAACCCGTGTGCCTGTGGTACCAGCAGCTGGGCTAAGTGAGGGCATGTCCAGCACCATTTGGCTGCTGGCAGATACTGAGCCGAACCTAGACAGCAAGCAGGGGCTTCAGCATCAATTACCAAAGCAATCATAAGACTGGACTAGATACATGTATGTCTCTGAGACAGCTGGAAGCACATATCAAAGGGATGAGACAGTCCAAAGCAGGTGCTGGGGAGGCTGCAAGGTCCGGTGGTGTGTGTCTTTACACAGGAGATGATAGAATCTGTGGGGTAGTTATTCAGCTGGCTGCACATCTAATCCCAGTTACTCAAGGGATCCAGTGTGTGCTGGTCTGCATTAGGTGGGAAGGGAATGATGGCATGGGACTGTATTAGCAGATGAAGTATAGCTGTGATCTTCATAGACTTGCCTATCCAGATTCCAGCAGCAGGGGGAAATAGGGATCCAGGCACTAGCCGTTGGATAGCTTGTCTGGAGGGAATCACATTAAAAATACGCATGTTTCCTGTTAGCAGCCCTTCATCTTGGTCTGCCAGACAGGTTGTTGGAACAGATTTTGATTTTGTTGGTGGTGCTGGCTTTATTTTTTTTAAGTGTGGAGGATTTCTGGCTATGTCCATCAACACTACTGTCATGAAACAATTTTGCCTTCTATGCAATTGCACTAACATCTGTTGTTGCCTGTATTGTTACAAAAACTTTGATTTGTTGTGTTTCTTAACTGACAGTAGCTCCCGTTAAATTGCTCAAATTGAGTCTCAAGGCATGTGCATGTCTCCTAATTCATGATAGAAATTAAAATTCTTTACATTAAAACAATTTAGGCAACCAATTTTGTTCATTCCCCCAGCTAAATTACATTACTTTTTAAATATTTCCTTTCAGTGGTATTTTGGTGGGTTTATTCTATTTTAGTACTACTAATTTGAACTTTTACTACAAAGCAAACTCTTTAAAGGAACACTTCTTACAAGTTTCTTAATGGAAAAAATTCTTATACACTGACACTTATTCAATGAGAGTAGGGGTCATATGTTGACATCACTGGACCAGATGGAATATAAAATATGAAAAGTATAAATACAATTTTTTAAATATAAGATTAAAATTTCTTATATCTTTAAATGTAAAACATATCAATAGACAGCTATATATATATATATACACATATTAAAAATGGTATAAAATGCTTCCCATTATTTGAAATTCCATCTCTGTTCTTAGGTACCGTCACCAGTATGAAGTGATGTTGTATGTTAATTTTGGGGTCCTGCTTTAGCTAATTGCCATGACAGACATCTTGAAGGATGTAATCTTTTACTTAACTAAATCTTGTCTGCCTTAAAGCAGCATCACAGCATTTTGTCCTATGTGCAGTCTTTGCCTTCTCATTCTCATCATCCTCATAAACAGCTTTTACAATGGCTTTCATACTGAGCCGTGTTTCAGTCTGCTCTTCTCAGTTTCTTGTCTGTCTGCTCTGTGATGTCCCACCCTATGGGGAAGGAAGCACCCAAAATTTGTAAATGCTCATGGTCAAAAGGAATTACAAAAGTCAGAGGGCCCACAAAGTTTTATTAGTAAATTACACACTTGGCATGGAAATTGGTAGGTCAGTCCCTAACCTACTCTGTAAGCCAGCAGTGGGTTTTGGGTCAAGGGGTAGGGTCAGAGGGAAGACAGAAAGGAAGCGATGAATTAAAGAGGGGAGGAGAAAGAGAGAGATCATCTGTCCGGCCGATGGGATGTGCAGAGTCCTGGGGGTGCGTGCCTGGGCTTGATGGGAGTACCTTTATACAGATCAGTTTTGCCTGCCCTGAGGACAGGTTTCTTGCTTTCTATGCAAAGTAGTTACCATTTGCAGTCTGTTCTTTCCGACCTATCTGGACATGGTTTGGAGGGTCACAGGGGTCTTGGATGGTCTCATATTCTTCTGCTGAATTGGCCCTTGGTTCATGTTTGTTTCTTCACTGATGCTGTCTTTTGTTTGTTGTGCCTCCAGAGACTAGAACAAGGATGTTTGTCCCTGCTCTACCTCTACATGGTCCTCTTCTCAAATCAAATCATGTTCTTGGAACAAATGCCCTTGGCTGGTTCCATGGCCATAACCATAACCATGGTTATTGGTGTTTGAGACATACACGTTAGCCCCTTTTTGTCTGGGCTTCTGCATACTCCTGGGCCACTGCTAGATCTCATTTAAACATTACCTGAGATAATTTTGGACCAAGTGGTATTTCTAATTCTTTTTAGAAGTAGTATGAGATTGTCTTGAAAATTTCATTTTAACCTAAATTTTTACTTCTCTGCAGAAGGCAGACCATATAACAACTCCTGTTTTAATTACTGATTAAGTAGCTTTTTTCCTCAGATATTTTACACCAACCAGAATGCCATTAATTATGATTATTGATGCCATATGTTAAAGTAAGAACACTTTATGATGTTGCTAAATACAACTGGATGTTGAACAGAAGACATGAATTAAGCCTTACTTGTGTTAAATTAAGACATATTTTTCACCAGAGTAATGGGGTTGTGAGTTTTCTTTTTGGAAACAAGTAAATCCTGCATTTCATGGATCTGTGAAAGGATAAATCTTTGGCAGGATATTAAAAAGAATCCAGTTGGTGGTGCACGAGGCATGGAGAGACAGGCAATGCTCTGGACACCTAACTGCTTCCTAGAAACTGTTTTCAATTAAAAGATGAAGTCATCACAAAGAATCAGAAGTAACCCCAGAATTAAAGTTTAAAATCATTGATGAAAAACCTCAATGAGAAGTCCAGGATACAAGCAAATTTAACTTTGCCAGTGAAAGTCTTCTTGCATTTCTATGCAGACTGAATGACTACATCTGGAAGAAAACCAAATCCTACTGCTAAAAAATGTTTTGTCCCAAAGCCTGCACAATATGATATTGCTAGAGTAGAGCAGGGTGAGTGTGAACTACTAAATACCTAATGCATGACACTGAGCTGAAACTAGAAGGTCACATCCATTTCTCCTATCACACAGGAGGAAGGAAGCACAAGGGCTTCTGCATCAGTTCCCTGTCATTTCCATCGCAGGATTTGTGTCCATTATGTCCAGTATTAGCTCAAGACACTCTTCTGTACAGTCCATGTGCATGTCTTCCTCCACAACACTACCTCCTCTTATTAGCCAAATTCCCTTATGTTTACCTAAGCCATTACCTCCCTGTGCCCCTGAAGCACTCACACACACACTGCCTGCTAAGCAAGAGGCAATTTCTGGCCAGCATGCACAAAACTCAGCCAGCCACCCACCACAGGTACACACAAATGACTAAGTGACTAAAGACTACAGCCTTTTCTTCAATAAAGACACTGTCAGAAATTTCTATGACTTTTCTTGTGTTGGTCATCGCCTCTGTGTTCCAACTTCCATTTTATAAAATGACGACGTCAATCATTTTTTCTGACTTACTGTCTGAGTCATTTTTCACCACAATTCTGCATGTGACTCCATTAATCCATGTTACAACTTCAGAATAGGATTTAAATTAAAGACAATTACGTATTTAAAAATTTTCCAATACTGTCTTCAGAGAAGACACCAAATTTAATATACTATGTTGTATGTAACTTGCTTATATATTAATTAGAATCATAAAATAACTCGGGCTGTAAGGGACCTCTGTGTCCTCAATTGTCCAACTTTTGCTTAAATGAGCTCTCTAACTTCAATATCCACAAAGCTGCTGCACAGTGTTCTGTTGAGTCATATTTCAAAAGTCATCCCTAGGTGCTTGACCAGTGGAAAAAATCCTTCTTCTGCATCCAGCTGGAATTGTCTTTTGTTGCCATGGAAATGTTAGCTGCCTCTTGTCATTTTACTGTGTGTATTTGTGAAAATCTGGCTTCATTTTCTCTATATGCCCCCATGTGGAAGACAGTAATTAGATTCTCCTCCTGCTCCCTTTTCCCCAATTCTTCTCCCGAGTAAACAAAGCCATCTCTCTCAGCCTATTCCTAGTATGTGTTCTAGCCTATACCATCTTCTCTGGACTCTTATGTTTTATGACCTCTCTTTTACATGGGGAACCCCAAGGTGGAATACAGTACTGCCTCGTAAGTGTTGAGTAGAGGGAAATAATTTCTTTCAATCTGCTCTAATTAATAAAGCCCAACTTGCACTGCAGTCATGTTCAGCTCATTACCCAGGAAAAGCCCAAATTTTCTGCAGAGCTGGTACATAACCTGTCAGGTCCTGCACCTGCTGCAGGCGTTTATTCTACCCAAGGTACCACACTATGCACTTGTCTTTGCTAAATTCAATTATGTCTTCTTAGTTTTGTGCCAACTTCTCAAGCTTGGTTAAGTTCCTTCTTAACAGTAAGCCATGTCCAGTTTGTTCTTTGCTCTACATTTGTAAACACAAAACTCCCTGTAATTTAGAAATTATCCTGTTGCTTTGGGATGGGAATAGGAAAAGTAATGTAAGTTTACCCAGAATACATTTATTCAGAATAACTTGCTCTTGACTCACCTTTTTAAAGAGATCTATAGAATCACATGATCATATTTAAAAAACTGTTATAACTGAAAGTGACAGCCCTGAATGTAAGTTGATAGGTCCACTTTTGACACCTAAGTTTGAACGTGCTGGGGAAGTTACATAAATTTAATAAATGACAGTGTTTTTTTCTTGTTCCACAATTTTCTGGCTGCATGTCCAGAAAAACAAGTTCTTAAGAGGAGCAAGAATGGAGATACTAGAGTCTATGGATTCTCCATGTGAGCAAGTTCTACATACAACATGTGCTGAAGAGTCATTTCAGCTGAATAGAAACTAGACAACACAACTTCTTGTTAGGAGGTTTATATTGCTTAACTTCCTATATGCTACCCATAGCTTTACAGAAGGCAGACTGATAAAGTGTTAAAGACAGTGACAGGTCTGGTAAAAATTATGTACAGTGTCTACTTTATTTACCAAGTAAATCATTGTGAGAGCTTTTAAAATGTAGGACTAAAAGCCTGATGAGTTAACCATCTCTGGAATTAAAATCAAATGGCTAAAGTAAGTCTACTAATTTAGACCAGTTAATGGCAGCATGGTTTGCCTGAGAACAGCTCAGAAGGCTGCAGTCTGCTAGGTAAGCAGGAGACAGCGGAGCACTGCTGAACTGGAAAACACTGAGCAACCTAAAAATTACCTTGTGCTTGTATTCATGTGAGCATACATATAAAAAAAAGATAAAGTTATAAAAAAATGCACAGAAATACATTAAAAAATACTAAAATTACTCTAATTGTGATTGCTATATTCTAATACTGTCTTGGCATAACAAAATGATAGTAGCAAAGCTAACATTCAAAACATAAAATAAGTTTTTTCTTTATTGCCAGATGGGTGCTTAAAGGCACAATATGCAATTACATAATCACAAAGAACTAACAGAATGGAAATTTAAATGCAACCAAAGAACACTCAAACCAGGTATTTTGAAACAGCAGACCTAATCTGAATACATCAGAAATCCTTTCTCCCCTATGCTAACTAGTGATACTCAGTTCCCAAAATGCTTGCAAACCCATTCCAGGTTTCGAAACAAGCTAACAGAAACATAGGATGCTAGTGTTGAAAATTAATGTCCTAACAAGTCCACCAATGATGTATGAATGTCAAGAGTCTAACTGATGACATGGGATGCCAACTGAAAAGCCACCTCCAAAAGTGAATTAATGCACAAGAAACTGACAAGACTTGTTAGATGTCTCTGCTATATCTGTGCTGCTGAGCATGCTGCAAGACAGCTATTTTTAAATGAGACATGTGATATACCAGAAACATTCCAGCCACTGAAGCATGAAGCTGTATGTAACCAGTTCACCACACTGCAAGCTTGCAGTACTATATGTGTAACTATCTTTCCAAAATATTTAGGCAAAATTCAAATGGTGAGTGATGTCTTGTGGATTTTTTAAGTGTTTCAGTACAGGTTTTCCTGAACTCACCTAACTGTACTATTCAATTTTGAATGAAGCTCAAACTTCTGTGACAGCATTGCAATATCACTGTTTCAATTAATGCATTTGTACCTTCGATTGTTTGATTCTGTTGCTGAGGAGGACCTAATTTTAATGCATTATCTGTTCTAAATTGCACCAAAGATGCATTTCACTCACTTATCACTCACTGGACTATCACCTACAAAAGGAATTGATTAAATTAGGACTTGTACAAGTGTTGAAGTCAGGAAGTTTGAGCAATGCCACAAAATCTTTCAGATTTGATTGATAAACTGTCTTTTAATAATGTCATGAATCAATACTGATATGGGTAATAAATGTTAATGAAAAAAGTAAGCGCACTCAAGATAGTATTGTAGGACATGAAATATATGCTGATAAAACCTTGACAAATCATGTAAATCTAGCTATTTTTCAGAGAAAATAAGATTTTAATTTTTTTAAACTCATGTCAGGAAAAGGTTACTTTGTGTTGGCCATTTTGAAAAAATCCATTATATTACATAAGTTGCTGAAATTTATCTCCCATTGACAGCACATGTTAGAGCTATAAAGGAAGCATTAGGAACAAACTTGCTGACCTTATGTTAATGGTATATTTAGAATATCTAGGTATATAAAGAAAGTGTGACAAATTTAGAACAGCAACATGCAACAGCAAGGCATGTAGAAAATTTAGGTTGGTATTGAACAATAAGAATTTTTGACAATAGGCTCTGTCACCAAAATTGATGAGTAATGTCAGTAGCATTAGGACTTCATATACAACTAGGAAAGCTTCTGAATACTGTTTGAATATGATGACTATTCTTTAACTTAGTCTTACACATGAAATGATGTGATTTCATTCATACAAAGGTAAGCATGCAAACTGTCTGCTTTGAAATTTGGTAACAGGGAAAATTGAACAAATAAGTTTACTTGCGAAGAATAGTACAGACATAACTCTACAAAAGTCACAGAAAACATAGGAAGGTCTCACAGTTAACTTCCACTCCAAATATACCTCTTGCTATATTGTTTAGTCAGTTAATACTGTTAGTTATACTAGTAACTATTAACAGGAGCAGCTATCTTCACTGTGGCCTTTGGTATCAGTGATAAAGCAATAAACTACAATATGGATAACAGATGGAAGTTTACAAAGCAATAATATGGCAATTTGTTTTGCAGCTCCAAAGGCGACTAAAAACAGCACATCTTCCCAGGGGAGACAGAATCTAGTTTTCTTCCCTGATGCTACTGTGAGCACAAGATAAGACAGCATCTCCAAGGCAAAGGAAATAAAGCTATCTTCTCAAAAACATTTGTGTATACAGTCAATTTTTAAGTGGGATTTGTGAATACCTGTGAATACCTGTGAATTAATCAAGTCGTATCCTCATAGAACAGTAATATAAAAGCTAAGTGCAAAATATAGTACTGTTTTGTATTTCCTGAGTCTTACTTTGATCCCTACTTCAAAACAACTTTAGTCTGAACTAATTTTAAAGTTCCAAAATACAGTTCAGACTGATAGAAATTTGGTATTTTACAGAAACCAGAGTAGCCCAAAATAAGAACCTTTTAATTTAGATGAGCATAAAGTTGGAAGATAAACAAGACTGAATTACAGATTCTGTTCTCCTTTGGCATTCACCAACCTGAGACTCTTACATGTCAAGGTGACCTGATCTAGAAGCTCACATACCCTGAAAGAGAAGGAGATAACAATCCTTTCCCCCTGTTTTTCATTCTGTTTTTCATGCTTCCAATCAGAAGTTCCCAATGCACATACTTTTTACCTTGCACAAACTCCTGTGTTCTCTGGAATCCTCTGTGAGCCCATGTCATATGTCAACTTGCCAGAAAACAAGTCTGTCAGGAAAAAGAAGACTCTCTTCTCTGCTAGATTAATTAACTGAACTGACTTGAAAAATTTTCTGATGAGTGCCAGAGGGAAAGCAAAGGAATGTGCAGGACTATGTGGCCAGGAGCCATGGATCAGGGAGTGAGGTAGGATCTCTGCCATGACAAGAAGGATACAGGGACAAAAGCTATCCCTTACTGTGTCAGCAAGGCATTTATTTCACTTCATTTTTTTTCCTGAAAATATTCTCACAGTTTCAAACCTGGAAAAAATAGTGATTTTATTTCTGTATTACCATTGCAAAAAGCTATAAAAAGCAGAAGTAAACTGGCAAGTTTCATTTTAATTACAAAAAAAACCCCGAATCTTAGTGTAACTCATGACAACGACCTTTTAAAGCAGCATGTGAAACCTAACTGCTATTTCTCCTTTGCCACTTCCAGTCACTTGTTCAAGTTCTCACACCATTTTCTACATTTTATCTTTTGAATATGTCAGGTGTTACATCATTACAGTTAACCAAACTGGAAAGCTGATCAGGTTGAAAGATAACCAATTGGGAATTTTTTTGGTGTTCAAATATATATATAATTTTTTTAGATTTATTTCAGCATTCAGCCATACAAATGTCTTGGTGTTTGTGATAGGAAAGCAGCAGATACATTTGTTTTGGCAGCACTGCTGCTCAGCTTCAGTTCACATATAGACTTAATTGCTATCCCACCTGAGTCAGAAAAACTTCAAAAGTAGTAATATACTGATGCCATTTTTTCAATAAAAATATTTAAGTAGCTAAAATAACTCTGGAACAGAAATAACTATTCGGGACTCCCATGTGGAGCACCTGGGATTCCTATGATGCACAGAAGAGTTCTGTGCTTTGCTGTGTTTGAGTTCCTGTGAAATCACAGTTGCAATTAAAGAGAAGTTCCTTCAAGTGTTGTCAGTTCAAAATGCAGAGGCAATATGTTCTTCTGCATACTCGCCCACTGATGCAATATAATCTTTATTAAAGACAAGAAGTTTGAAATACTTATCCAACCACTAAGTCTACTTCATTCAGACTACAGCCAAAGGTTGGTTTGTTCCAGGTGCTCATTTTGAAATAGACTAAATCCAGACATGCTTTCTAAAGTGCCTTCTGAATGGCTACAGGAAAATACGTTTTAGATGCTGATGCTCAAGTGCAGAAGTAAAGTTCATCACCTCAGCAGGAAATCCACCCACTTCTTAGGATACATGTCTCAGGAATCACCACTTTATTTACAGTGATATGTTACAAATGGAATTAGGCACTGAAAGTCCCTCATTTCAAAAATGTAGCTATTGCAATGTTGCTCTGCACAGCTGACACAATCCTAACCTTGTCTTCCACAGGCTTTCACGACTTGATGTGTATTGGTTACATCTTTCTTAACCCTAGTTAATAAGACTCCAGCCAACCAACCAACCAACAAACCAACCAACCAACACCAAAGTCCTTACCTCCAAACTAACCAATGCATTATGAGAGATTCAGGGATTTCAGGTGGCTAATCTTTTTCAGAGAATTTCAAAAGGGAGTAATTTTCTCCTGCCAGAAAGGAGCAAGGATGGCACATCACCTACTTCAGAGCAAAGGAGCAGGCTGGGTGGGGGCATGACTGGGAACATCCATAACCTCAGAGTATTTATAAGAAAGGCAGGTAATAGACACATATTAATACTTAATTGGGTTAATACAAAATGCATGATGAAGCTATTCTGCAATATGTCAAGAATTCAGACAGTATTTTCAATATTAAACAAAAATAGGAAACTTTAATTTCTTGTTGCTGCTTGAGGGGCTGTTTTGGTGCATTTTAATGGTAGAACTAGTAATATTAATTATATGGTAACCATTGCAAAAGGATGCTAGAAAGAATTATTACGTCTTTCAAATGCCACTTAATATAAAGCCAGCCCTTGCTTAATACCCTGCATATCCACTCTCCAGGATAAAATAACCTCTATGCTTCTAACTTTTCCTTGAAAACAAGTATTTATAGCAGGTGCATATTATGCAAATTAAATCACTCTCATATACAGGGAGAACACTCATCAGGTACACAGATCCATGTTTGATCTTCCTTTGGAAAGAATGTAATGAGCAGTAAAAACTCAGTTTCTAAACAGATTAGGGTTTTGCCTACAAAGAACATTTTAGATGTGTCATATGAGTCACAAATATAACTACTTTTTTTTTTTTAATCTTGAGGTAATTTATGAGAGAGAAAGTGGATTGTGTGTTCGCTGGTATTTGTGGTCTTGGACCTATCTCTACTGAACTCTATGACAGTATTTCTGTAGGAACAACTGTAAAGAAAATGTATTAATACAATGCAGGAGGCATCCAGAGTAAAATCTAGCCAGGGTTCAAGAAGTGAATTCAAAACCAGGGTTCAAAGTGTGAATTTCTAAACTGGGAACTCCTGCTCTCAGTCTGCATACTGGGCATTGCCTTTACCCTTCCAGTGATTAACTCCATTTTCTTTTGTGAAGAATTTATAAGCCTTAATGAGCTTAATTTCCATGTCTAAGAATGCTATTTCCAAGTAGAACGTTACATAATTTTCAAAAATTTTTTGTTTTCAAGCATTGAATTATGAAAAACACTTTGTATTTCACATTACTCAAAGTTCAAGAAACAATTCAAAATTGACTGAAGTATGTCAATGGCACATCTAAATTAAGTTAGCTTTTAAAGCCAACTGCATCCTGGGCTGCGTCAAGAGTGGTGTGGCCAGCAGGTAAAGGGAGGTGATTCACATGCTTTGCTCTGGCGAGATCCCACCTGGAGTGCTGCATCCAGCTCTGGGGTCCCAAGCACTGAAAAGACATGGACCTGTTGGAGTGATTCTAGAGAAAGGCCACAAAAATTATTAGAGAGGTGGAACATCTCTCCTCTGAAGAAAGACCAAGAGAGTTGGGGTTGTTCAGCTGGAGAAGAAAAGACTCTAGGGAGAGTTTTTGGTGGCCTTTCTGTAGTTAAAGGGGGCTTATAAGAAAAATGGGGACAGACTTTTTAGCAGGGCCTTCTGTGATAGGAAAAGGGGAACAGTTTTAAACTAAAAGAGGGTAGATTCAGACTACATATAAGCAAGAAATTTTTTATGATGAGGGTGGTGAAACACTGGAATAGGTTGCCCAGAAAGGTGGTAGGTGTCCCATCCTTGGGAACATTCAAGGCCAAGTTGGGTAAGACTGAGCAACCTGGTCAAGTTGAAGATATCGCTGTTTGTTGTGGGGGATCTGACTAGAGCTGTAAAGGTCATCTTTTAAACCATAAACATTCTGTGGTTCTGTGATCCATAATCTACTAATGGAGGTAAAGGGTTACTAATGTCAGCTCAGCCGAAACAAATAGCAGCTGCTGCCACTACCTGCAAACAGATGAAAAGGGGATGGGAACCAATGGAAATTCTTCTGCAGGAATTCTAGGCCTTCTGGCATATTTAAAAGAGAAAGACAAGGCAACCTGAGGGATTTTTACCCACAGCCTACAGTTGGCAACTTTAAAATCCTGCTCCTCTTATATCAATCTTCCTTCCAGGTATGTTCTCCTTTTGCTTTATTCTGCATTGACTCTGGTAGTAATTTAATCAACTTTCATGGAATAACAATGAAACCAGAATTATGCAAGAATTTTTTTTGCTGGATTAACAGATTGAATGTTACACTGCACAAGATAATGAACACCTGAGATGCTGCGAAGTAGAAAGATACAGCACTAGAAATGAGGAAGAGAAAGAAGAGCAGCAAGAAAAGACAACAAAACCAAAACACCCCCATACATCAACTACCTATTAATTAGTCATATTGAGAAATCAAATTTAACAGAATGTTTTTCTCTTTCAGTACTTTTATGTGATACATGTACATCTGAATAAGAAGTAACACATTCTGACTTTGTAAAGATTTATATCCCTTGAGCACACAAAACAAACTACCACATAAAATGCAAGATGACAAGGGACTTAATGAACCAGTAAACTATAGCTATTCTGGTGTATTGCATACACAGCAGCTAAAAATTAGCGAGTTCTTGTGGTGTGGTTGGTTTTTTCCCCTGGTGACTCTTGACCAACAAAACACTATCTGCATTTTCTTCTGCTTGGGAGCACGTTTTACTGGCTGCATTTGTAGGCAAAACACAGAACAGTGCTTGATTAAGTAAGTATTCGGAGAGGACAGTTGTCTGTGGTGCCAAAACCCCAAACCTGGGTGAAATGGTCTGCTGACATGAACCACTGCGGTGTCATTTTATCAAGGCATGAATTGTTGGTCAGGGAAAAGTGACAGCAGTTAAATTTTCCCGAATTACAGTAAATACAGGTTTGCAGCGAGCGAGAGCCGAAGGAGCGCTGGAGTAACACGTACTCGTCTCTGACTTCGCCCGCCGCATCAGCCACGGCCGGGCCCTCCTTCCCTGCTTCCCCTCCCGCCCCCTGCCCGGACAGTCCCGGCCGGAGCCAGCGCCCAGCCCTGCGCGCCTCCGGCCTTCCGCGGGCACGGGGCACCGCGGGGCTGTGCAGCCTCCCCTCCTGCCGCTGCTGCGGGCGGGGAGAGCGTGTGGGCTCGGGAGGGAGCGCGGGTCGGGGCCGGGATGGGCGGGAGAGGGGGCGGGAACGGGCCGGGAGCGCCGCCCTGACTGGCCCTGGTGACCGGACCGGGCGGCGCCTTTGGAGCAGCGGCCGTGGGACCGCCGGGCGTGGGGCGGCGCTTCCAGCGCCAGCGGCAAACTGCGGCAGCTTGTCCTCCTTTGGGTACGTGTACGTGCGGCACTGCTGCCCTTTGCAAACTGTTCACTTGAAATATTTTATTTATTGGGGATGAGAAAGTAATTACGTTCTGGTGTAAAATTGCATTATGACAGCAAATAAAACATGCTTTAACTTGATGGACTTTCTGAATTTTTTTAACTGCTGTGAGGACATTTTGAGCTGTAATATGTGTATGGTCTGTGAATGCAGCCTATCAGTTTTTACAAAGTTTCAGTTTAAAACGGCAAACGTAGGTTTAGTGAACATGTCCTTGAAGTCCTCTGAACTGTAACCATGTTGCATTACTATCTTCAGCCTTGAAAGTGTCTCTCTTTTTACCTCCCTGTACTGACAGCCTTTTAAAAAAAGATATAAAGACAAAGTCTCTTGAGCACTTATTGACTAACTGGTTTTATTTCTGTTGATCTTCCCAAAATATTTACATTATGTTGACTGTGGATCTAATCTATTTTCTTTCAGTATCAATAAGAAGTCTTTCTGTTGGTTTAAAGGGAACTGGACTGATGATAAAGAACAGTGTGATGAGTTCACCAGCACAAAACAGATAAAAAGCCTCATTCTAAATAGTGAATTTCTTAAAGAGAAAAGAAACCAAATCTCCTCAAAAGATCTGCTTTAAGAACTAAGTGTAAAATTTGTACAGGTACTGTGAATTGGGACAGAGGGCCAGGATGCAGGTAGTTATGTTAATGTGCTGATGAGTTATTACTATTTTCCTCTATAACTTGAAGTGCAGGTTATATAGTGTATCTTTGGCTGTTTATAGTTTAAGGAATGTTAGGAAGAAGGAAGAAAAGAGACTCAAAGGGCAAAGTAGTTGCAACATTAATATCTATCATTGTGTTAAACATGAGACTTGTGTGCTTTTTTCTCTTAATTCCTATACATTAAATAACACCTTTATTTAAATTATACTCATGTCACTTGAAATTCCTGTCTAGTGAATCCAAACCCACAGAATCATTGGATATCTTGATTTGGAAGGAAGCCACAGTGATCAAGTCTAGCTCCTGACTCCACACAGAGCAGCCTAAAAGTAGAACAGCATATCAGAGTGCTGTCCAAACACTTGTTGAGCACTGACAGGCTTGGGACCATGACCGCCCCCCTGGGAAGCCTGTGCCGGTCCTTGGCCACTCTCACAGTGACAGTGTGTTTTGTAATACCCAATCTGAACTTCCCCTGACACAGCTTTATGCCATTTCCTTGCATCCTGTCTCAGTTTCCTAGTGTTCTTTCTGTTTGGTAGAAGGTATTTTTGGAAGATTTTTTCCTTAATTTCATTTTTCATGGTAAAAATAATTGTTCCCTATGATGTAAGACTTTTTGTAGCTCAAACATCTTACCATTTTATTTTATCTGCTTTAGGCTACCTGCCATTCTTTATGTTAGCTGTTTAGGGCCTAATTTTGTCATCATTATAATATATGGCTGATTGTCCATGTAACCTTTTTTCAATTCTTGTTCAGTTTTTGGAAATTCGATAGTATTTGATTGCTAACAGAATGTACTCATCAATCTATTAAAGCCATTATCAGTTACTATGAGATTAACATGTAATGTTTTTATTTACATTAGGGTGCAAGACAAGAGCTCAAACGTGAAAAAGCAACAGGGTCAAATAAATATAACTGCCTTTAAAATAACTTCTAAAAGCAGAGTCAGGTTTTTTTTCATGTTATCATCTTCAAAGCAACCAATCCAACACTTTTCTGCTAGTAGGTCTGGGAAGGATTTCTTCTCTTCTCTTATGGTCAAGGAAAACTTTCAGAGATTGGATGACAGTTTTAGACCGCTGTCTATCCTAACTAAGCCAGGCAGGAGGCTTCTGGCATATATCTGTCAAAGTTTTGTCCAGATTTTAGTCTAATGCTATTCTCAGTTCAAGTTCTGTAAGTATTGAAGTGGATGAAATAGAGGGAGTGTATTTACTATGTACATTGCCCGTTCACCCTAAATTTAGGTGTATTTTGTTCCTGTTTTATTCTAGCCGTATAAATCTTGCCAAGAACGAGAGGAAAAGGTGCTATAAAGTAATGGCTGTAAGTGAATATACCAAGTATATTGGGTATGGTAGTAAGCACCATTTTCCTCTACAGATCTCCTGATTTTCAGCAATACTTGATCATGTAATGTAGCCCATCTGGACTATTTTTCATCAGTGGAAATGCTAATCCAATAATTCTTTTTCATGTTCAATGTTTCCATGGTTCATCATAGTAATGGATATGAAGACTAAGAAATTTACAGATCATTAATATTTTAAAAATCAATATTGTTTAGACATAGAATGGTAACTTATCTCTACCATTACAGATTTTTGCAATGCATGTTTATTAAAACAAAAGCTACTCTCACAAGTTTAAAATAGTGTAATTAGTTCCCAGAGTGCCTTCAACTAGACATTAACCAGGGGAAAATGAAATGTTGCTTTCCCCAAATCTTTTTGTCATCCAAATCCTTTACATTCTTATTAAAAACAAACCCCACTCCATATAAGGCTGCTAAGAAGTGCCTGCAATAAAACACTCAGAAGAGGATTTTGAGTAGCTGTTGAAAGTTGCTGATGGGAAAAACATGATTCACAAGAAAAGAAAGTGGTTCTATGCAGAGTTCTTTTTTATTTTTTTTTATTGATTCAGAAAAATAAGTCTCCTGCATTTGTGTAGAAATTGCATTCTGCTCATACACTGAATGGTTAATGTGTCTAATCCATGTTCTGTTCAGTGGGATTTTTATTTTTTTCATTAATCATATTTGTACAAATAATGCAGATTTTAAAATAAATTAATGCTTGTTATTCTGTGAAGGAAGCACAGGAGAAAGTACTTTGATGTTCTGCCAGTGTTCAAAAGTTTCTCTTTAAATATAGTTTTAAGATGATAATGTCTGGGACTGTTTGTATTATCTTTAGTAGAATTTCTCCAACAAATACGTACCAGCCAAGAAGAACTCATTATGTTACAACAGACATTGTAATGTATTTCCGGGCATTGGGAAGATTTTTTTTTCATGGTAGAGATGTGTTTTTGCAAGCATACACAGTTCTGAACCAGATGCTAAATGCTGGATTTTTCAGAGCGCTATAGACAGTTTCTTTCGGAAATTTTTGTTGCAGTCAACATATTATCTACTTTAAATAAATTAAGGCAGAAAAAGGAACAGATTCATTATATTGACAATGAAGAGACTCAAACACAGTGCTTAAGTACCAGAATTTTCACCATCTGAACGTATCATTCTAATGTCAGTTAAAACAACTGGCTGTTGGTTGTGCTTATGTTCCCTCTGCTCAGGATGGCTGCTGTTCATGAAGTGCTGATTTCCTGTATGCCTAATTTTTTGTTCAGCCATCAAGAATGATGAATAGCCATTAGAAATTAATCTCTGTCATTCTAACATTCATTTGCAGCTCTCATGCAAGTGTATGCAAGGAAATTTCCAAAGGCATTGCTGGAAAGTGGGACCCAATTCACAATATTTTTGCTTGATCCTTGATGTCTTACCTTTTGTTTTTGCCTTTGAAAAATATGCCCCCAAGAATTTCTTCCTGGGCAAGTCCAACAGGAGAGCAATTTCTGAATGGAGTGATAGTAAAGCTAGGAGATACACTGTATTCAAGATAAAAGACTACATTTTTCTCTTAAGAGTCTAATTTGGGGGGAAAATTGAGAAGATCCTAACCCCAGATTTATTGGCCAGATGAAAAGGAGAGAATTGGAAGATACTGGGTAAGGTTAAAGAAGTCTACAAAATGTTTTTGAAAAAATTTGTGAATTGAAAATACTGGCATTAAAACAGCTACAAATGTGTTAACTCAGTTTCAAACTCATTAAAATATTTTCAATCAGACATCCCATGTTCCAGAAAACTATTATCAGTATGGGATTGGACAAAGAAAGACAAAAATATTAAGGACACCTAAAAATATCTGACACTACATAATCACAAAACTATGCTACAAAGTGTAGCAACTTTGAAGATTGTGTAAGTGAATGGAATTCACTCTTGTGTCTATTTCTGAGGTTTGCTGTACCAGACTAGGAGCCGGTTCTTGCTCCATTTGAGGCTGTTTCTTGGATTTCAAAGCAGGGATCTCTTGAGGCCATGTGCCCAATCCCCATCCCCCCAGTTCAAGGCATGGCTGGCTAAAGCAAGTTCCTTAATACCTTGTCTGGTCATTTCTGAACATCTCCAAGGATGGAAACTCCATAACCTCCCTGTGCAACCAGATCCAATGTTTGACCTCTCCATAACAATGGGGGTTTTTTTCTTATGTTTATATGGTGCTTCCTGAATTTCAATTTATGCCCATTGTCCACCCACTGGGTACCGCTGAGAAGAGTCTGGCTGCATCTTTATGTACATTGGGATTCTCACTCACCAGGTTTGCAGTTGACACCAAGCTGAGTGGTGCAGTTGATGCAGGAGGGAAGGGATGCCATCCAGAGGTACCCTGACAGGCTTGAGCAGTGGGCCTGTATGAGCCTCATGAAGTTCAACAAGGCCAAGTCCTGCAACTTGGTATGGCATTCCCCAATATCAGTACAGACTGGAGAATGAAGGGATTGAGAGCTGGCCTGTGAAGAAGCATTTGAGGATAGATACTGGTAAGGAAAAATTGGACATGACCCAGCAGTGTGCACTTGCAGACCAGAAAGCCAACCCTGTCTTTGTCTGCATCAAAAGCAGCATGGCCAGCAGGTTGAGGGGGTGATTCTGCTCCTCTGCTCTGGTCTTGTAAGACCCCACTTGAGTACTGCACCCACTTCTGGAGTCCTCAATACAAGAAAGACATGGATCTGTTGGAGCAGGTCCAGAAAAGGGCATGAAAATTATCAGAGGGAGGATGGAACACCTCTCCCGTGGGGAAAAAAAAAAAAAAAAGAGATGAAAGAAATTGTTCAGCCTGGGGAGTCTTTGAGCAAACATATCTGGTAAAAGAGACCCTTCCATTGGCACAGTGGTGTTGCATCTCTGAAGATTCCCCTTCAACCCAAATCATTCTATGGTTCTATGATTCTATTGTTCTATACAGGCAGCCAGTAACAGGACAAGGGGCAATGGCTTTAGACTGAAAGAGGGCAGGTTTAGACTAGATGTTAAGAAGAAATTCTTTACTCAACAGGTGGTAAAGCACTAGAGTAGGTTGCTCAGAGAAGCTGTGAATGCCCCCTTGCTGGAAGTGCTCAAGGCCAGACTGGGTGGGGCCCTGCAAAACCTGATCTCGTGCGTGGTATCCCTGCCCATGGCAGGGGGGTTGGAACCAGGTGATCTTTAAGGTCCCAGCCAACCCAAGCCATTCTGTGATTCTATTATTGCATACACCATTCAGATACACATAAACACTTGATAAGAGCTTCCTTGAGCCTTCTCTTCTAAACTAAACATCAGCTCTCTTGGTCTTTCCTCACAAGTATAAATATATTTCCCTGACTTATTTCAATAAAAAGGGATGTTTTTGCAGGTCAATGATACAGTGCCAAAAATAATTTAGAGACTTCAGAAGACATTTCAGAATTCTAAAATCTTCCAGTTGCAAAGCCAAGTGTATAGCTTACTGTGTTGTATTTGATGTCTAGGGAGAAAATAAATATGGAATGTTGGGGACTAATTCTCAGTTCAGATCTGTATTTTCCACTGTGGTGAAGAATTAGTTGAAAATCAAAGTTGGGGAGGTTTTTTCCTTTCTTTTTCTATTTCTTTTTTAAAATTTCTGTAAATTCTGTGCCTAATTCCTCTAAAAATCTCTTTAAAATCTGAATTTCATTACTTAAATCGTACAGTAAATCAGAATTCACTGATTTTCCTTAAATTCTGACTTCAGTTCTAGTATGTACGTACATATACTTTATATGTATATGTATGTGTAGATGTATGTAAATATAAATCAATAAAACCCTTATATTTTTTCATTGTCATTTTCTCTCTTGAGTTTTTTGGCAATTTCAGTTGCCTGCCAGAGATAATACTTTGCTTTGATAACCGCTAATGAAATTCAATATACTTTGGTGAATTTGAAGTCAGAATTTATTAAATTGCTTAGAGGACTGAATACATTTTGAAGGGCAAAGTGTGAATAACCAGAAAACATTGATATAACTGGAGTATTTTAACACATTTTCTATCTAAGTATTTCTACTAGATAAAATCCAAAGGAACTGGTTATCCAAATCAGCAGCATACCAGAGTTTTTACTCCCTTTTTGAAGTGATTTGACAGAAGCTGTAGGCTAATGAAGGCTATTTATAAGAAACTAAAGCAGATCTTAAGACATTTTGTGCCATATTGCTTCAAGATAGGATGGGAAGGGAAAATATTTCTTACTGAAATTGTGAAATAGGTGGTTAGAAACAAGTGTCACCCTAGAATCAGTTACCATAAAAATGCTTGGATCATGTGGTCCTTGTGGCAAGGATTTTCTGTTGCAAACTGTTGGGAATAATTACATATGTGAGCAATCCAGTGGCTTTAGATGAGAAATAGGCCTCTGTACAAGGTCATTCAAAAGATAGCTGTGAGAAAGGGAGATGCGAAGACTGTAAATAATCTCCAGGTGTCTGAAGAGAAACTTGGCAGATGAAACTTATTGTAGCCTTTTGATACTAACTTAGTGCTCTAATTAGAGTAGAGAAAATCCCATGTGAAACCCTTGTGAGTAAAACACTGTGTGAATTGCAGAGGAGAAACTTACCAGGTAACTTTTTTTTTAGCACACTGTGGAACATAAGTTATGTTCACTGCCTGAAATAAAATGGCTTCACTTTGATCACATTGATCTGACGTGATGTCCCATCATTTTCCCTGCAGCAAACATAGGAATCTGGACTTGATGACCACTATTCTTCTTTTGAAAAATTGTGGTATTGGAAAAATAAAGTCACATCTATTCTTTTATTTCTTAACTCTTAGTAATAAGGTTTTATAGGTATCCTGTGGTGTGCAACAATCAAGAAATCCAGAGTAGGTTCAAATAAATGTTTGTCATTTCTGTTTCTTCATGCAAGTTTCACCATTCTACTTTGCAGAACTGCTGCACCTACCAACCAGCAAACACAGATACAGTGATTTGTGAGTAGTGGCAGTCTCATCTTCCATGTGAGAGAGCTGTTTTGCTGATGTCTGCTCAAGTCGCATGTTCACATCCAAGCCAACGGGACACCGTGTTTAGCTCAGTGTTGGCATCATTACCAGGAGTGTTAATACACTTTGCCTGTCAGCAGTGCTTTAACTGAAGCTGTAATCTGAACTCTGAGTGGCATGCTGAGTTCAGTGTCTTTTGTTTTGCAAATGAAATAATTTCATACCACTGCATTTAACCTTATGGTGTTTCTGGTGTTTATTGGGATAATGAATAAAGATCAGGCAGGATTGGATCTTTGTGAGGAAATCTGTAAATACCCTTAAATGCTGTAGCAAACAGTGGTGGTTACTCAGCAGATGCTGCTCTTTCGTTCCAGTTAGTTATCAGACAGTGCCATGTCAGGACACTTGGTTGTTGTTTTTTCTCAAAAGCAAAACCTAAGTCCTGGTTACAAACCTGATCAGAGAATGGAAAGCATATCTTGAAAAATAATTTTTAAAATAATTTTAAAATTCAGATCCTTATGTGTAAGACTGACAATTGGAAAATTTCCACTTATAGCCAAAAAGAAATCAATTTATGACTGTCATGCAACTAGTAAATTCAGAACTTGATTTCCTTGGGAATACTGTAACCTGAGATACTTTGAGGTACTGCAGCATTTCAGTGTACAAATTTAGATTGAGTGTCACAGGTCAAGTGGAAACACAGGAATGATAGGCAACAGAGTAGCAGTCAGCACAGCTGTGTGGTGCAGAGTGTGGGCATGAAAGCAGTTACAATCACTTGGTATTTTAAAAGCAAACTTTAACGGAAGTTCTGAAATGGAGATAAGCCAAATTTCTGATATTTTTACTTTCTTACCTGTAGTGTATCTGGATCTAAGCTAACAGCCCCTGATAATATTCTTGTAGCAGTTTTTATATGTGATAACCTGTTGAGAATTTATTTCCAGAAAGAATATTGTACACCAGATCCCTTGATGGCAGTGTAATGTAATTTCTGTATTTTAATAACTTTTCCAGTAGATGGCAGTAGCTGCTTATTGGCCGATGAATGAACACCATCATAATGCTCTACATGAACATACAGCAGTAAAACCCGAATATGTTTCTGTGCAGGTACTTGACACACAACTGATCTGTAATTGTGTCTGTTACAAGTGTGTCACCTCTTTGCTGTATCTGAGCATGAAATCTTTTCTGAATATTTTCCTTTTGAGTCTGTTGGTTTGCGTAGAAATATGTCATAGTATAAAACTAATAAAGCTGTTATAGGGCTGCTAAAGGTTAGGGACAAACATATTTCAAAGCATACTTGGTTCTGAGGTCACTGGAACATGCCTACATTTGAAAACTGTAGTGGGTTACTCTGAGTTGATTAATTTTACAATGTCTTACATTCAGATTAAAATGCTTTGTTGTAAATTATCTGACATTAAATAGTGCTTTTATGATTGGAATCTTACTCAAATAATATTACAAGTTTTCTCGTGCCAAAATCAGTATGGATTACTCTGCATTGTGAAACATGTGATGTTGCAAGACTGTCTAAACCTACCATTGTCTTTCTATTTTGTTTTGCTGCTTCTAGGCTTTCTGTCCATCCATGTTGCCTTTTCTGTCCTGGAAGCATGTTACAGAAATTTTTATTGTGCTTTTTAAACACTGATCTGGAGACTTTTATGTGGTTATGCCTAATTCATAAGAAGTTCACAAAACAAAGCTCTTGGTGCTTCATCTGCCACATATGATGTTGGATGGAGTCATATTCTGAGAAGCTTGGAGAGAAGACATTTTTTCACCAGAATGAACTGTATTATTTTAACTGATCTGCTGTTGTATAAACAGTCAGGTGAAGGAATACATGGGATTAAATCTGGTTTTGCCAAATATCTTATAAGTAGATTTTGGATAAAAATTGCAATGATCTGGTGTTTTTATGAAAAGTTTGATGATATCTTTCTAACTTGGCTTTGGCAGTCTCAGCAACACAAACATGAGAATGTCAGACACATTGGATCTCAGAAACCCCTGAAGAGGTATGGGGAACTAGATGACCCTGGAAAACTGAAGAATCAACCTGAAGCACAAGCAGAGGACAAAATGAATGCATAGGGTCAAATCCAGTAAGTAGAAATTGATACAGTGGTATTCAACTTCAGTGTAGGAGAGTAGGGAGGTTTAAATAACTTGATGGCATTAACGCATTTTTCCAACCTTTTTTTGTTTCATGGATTAAGTGCCTTTCCTACTACCTTGCCTTTATCCAGGCTTCTATTCAGCTGTCCTGCACACTACCTGTTAGCACTTCCCCATTTCTGTAAGTACATGCCAGCAGAAAAAGTGTCCCACTCTGTCCCAGATCATGGTGCTTCATCTACTGCTTGAATCTACATAGTGCTATGAAAGCCTAGGATAGGATTTTTATAAGTTCCTTTTTTGGTGTTGCTATCTGATGAATAAAAGACTTGACATTTTCTTCTTACTGTTTTGGATCATTGATCCTCCTTTTATTTCATCATAACATATTCAAAGACTCTGAAATAACATGGAAACTTCAACTTCATTGCAAGATCTGTATTACAAACTATGCATGAATGTGTAGAAAAATAACATTAAATGTGATAACACTTATCAAATCTGATTAAACTATGATAGACAGTACACTGAGCCGAGGAGATGTAGCATTCCTATGATGTCTTCTATGAAAAAAATGCATACTGATGAAAGGCTGAAATCAGTATGTGAGTACAATACGTTCCTCATTTTTTTATTTGGTCTCATTTTACTGAGTTCTCCTTTCTGACTTAGCAGGCTTGCTTTTCTTCTATTCCCATTGCAATATTCTTTCCTACTTGCTCCCCTGAGCTTCTACAAAACACATCCAACAGCAATCAAAGGGAACATGTTTTGGTGTTGCTATTTTTTTTCTTGCTTCTGGTATCTCACTCTTTCAGTCTTGTAGATGTGGTACTGTATTATATCTTGGTCTTTCCTATATATCTCATTACTGAAGGTGAATTTTCCATATGCAGATGAAACACTGGTACACCGCTGAGTAAGATTTTTCTCTGTTTATGAACCTCGGGGTATAGAGTTATAAAAACCTCAAACATTTTGACAATCAATAGACTTCTTTGATTTAGAGAATGTCAGCTCTATAAAATGTTTTGTTTTAGACTGAACCTGTAGCCACTGCCTCCCTTTGCAGGTCATCCTGATTCACAAGTTACTCTCCACATTGTATATGTTGGCAACAATTACCTGTTCATCATAATTTGTTCCTTACTGACTGAAGCCTGATTTTGCTATGGAGCTTCAAGGTTGAATGAATTTGTAACAGTTCGTCAGGCCCGCTGGGCAGTGGGAGTGTGCACAACAAGCTTTGTACAAACCATGTCAAGTGGGTTTTGTTACACATAACAAAAAATGAGTAAGATCCAGCGCAATGGTCACAGACATATCACACGGTATCCTGTTGTGATAAGCATGACAGAGACAAGGTGAGCACAGCTCACTGGTGAGCAACATCCTGTAATGGGTCTTTTCCATGTGGACACTGCAATTGTGAAGGCAAAGTCTGGCTTTGGATCAGTTAGATACCTTTGACTCCTGAACAGTGACCAGCTGTCCCACTCTCATACATCCCCAGCAAACATGGATCCCCCCTACTATTTCACGCACAGTGCTGAAGATTTGCTTCTCTGAGAGGAGAGATAGAGAGGAGGTAGAAAAATTATGCTGGCCTTGCCTTGAACTATCCTTGCACCTACTCAAAACAGGCCTGTAGAAAGCAAAAGGTCTCCCAGGCAAGACCTGGCAAGATGCCCAAGATGTCAAAATTATTTGCTGTGACCCTGCTCCACAACAACCCAATCAGTTCTAGGTCCTGTGCAACTTGCTGATCTGGATGAATATTGCAGCATCAATGACATATTTCTAGTGAACACTGTATCTTCCAAGTTGTTGTTGGGCTAAAAATATGAGAGGTCATTGGCTTCTAGACTGGTCCTTTCACACACATTCTACACAGCTGGCTGTCTGACCTTCCTGACACTGGTAATGTCAAGTTCCTGAAACACAAAGAGAGCTTAAATTTTGGCAGACATCAAGAAGTTATTGACTGCCACAACAGACTAACCTTTCCCACTCTAGGTAAGTGTTTATCTCATGTGCATACACATCTTGATTTCCTGGAAGGAATATTTAGAATACATGAAAACTTTGTTGGAATGCAGTGCTTGTTTTGGAGATGATACTTTTCTCTAGGTGTATAAATCCATGCTTTATGTGTAAATCACTTAGCTGCTGTGATAAGGAAGTAGGTTACTCCCAAGCAGGAGTAGTTGGCTCCTAGTGGTCAGCTAGCTCCTGTTGCTGTTTACAACCTCTAAGATCTGTTAACAGAGCTATTTGTATGAACACTCCCTTGTCCTTTTCATTCATGCCTTTTATCCTGATCCCATCTGAGCTTGTTTTACTGTGAGCTTTACACTCAATGTGGAGTATCTGAGCAAACATACTGCTCCAGGGAAGACAGAATCTCTTATTTTCCAAAGATTGGCTGTGTGATAAACATTACTTAGTTTGAATCAGAACTAAAAATTTTGCCTTAATGCAGGAATGGTGTAAGTGCAAAAATGCCACAAAAGTGTTTCATTATATAGTAATTTGAAGAATTCATTCTTATTCTTTTTCTTTGTCCTCAAAAAATAAATCATTTTATGGCTGCTCTGAGTGGTTTTATGGTATAAAAAGATGGCTTATTCCTAGATGTCACCAGTCAAGGAAACAAAACAGAAGTATAGTTTGGCTGAACAGGGATCTTCTCTTGGAAATAAGATGAAAAAGGAAGGTTAAGTCCAGTGGAAGCAAGGTCAGGTGACCTGGAAAGAATACAGAGATGTTACTTGCCAGTGTAGGGAGAAAATTTGTGTGGCCAAGGCTCAGTTAGAGATGAAGCTGGCAAGAACTGTGGAGGGCCAATAAAAAGAGGGTTTTTTTCAAATATGTTAATGTCAAAAGACAGTTGCAGCCCATTGCAGGATGAGAATGGTCATCTCACAAACAGGGACAAACAGAAGTTTTCAATGCATTCTTTGCCTCTGTCTTCAACAGGGGCCAGAAGTTGGACTTGATGACTCTGATGGTTCCCTTCCCACTCAGCATATTCTGTGATTCTATGATTCTGAGTTATTTCTGTCATTCTGCATACTCACCTAGCCGCAAGCTGTAGAAACATAAAGAACAGGTCTGTCAGCAAAATTAAAAAAATACTTTATAGTGTTTTTCAGTTTTTCGCTAATATATTTTAAGGTGAGGAAAGGGCATGAATGTACCAGAGTGCATGGGGCATAACTAGAAAATCATTGTGATCTGTGAGTGATTGTGAGGCAGACAAGGGTCCTGTGATGAACGTAGATTCTCAATATAGTCTGCTGCTCCCTGCTATCTACTGAGACATACTTGTCTTAGAAGATGGAAGCACTCAGTATTCAAAATAATATATGTGTTAATTGTGCTATTTACGGCCACATAGTTCTTTAAAAACCCAATCAGACACATTGGGACCAGCGTGAAGAGTAATTAAGATGGTATTGTTCCTCCTTCATTGTCATGAACTCTGGAGGTGCTTGAGGTTGGGCCAGGAAACTGATAATTCAGCAGAGCAGCTGTTTTGTTCCTGTAGTCCTTGCAAATGGATCTGGAGGCTATTTAATCCCAGTATTTTCTTGACCACGAAGAATTCACTTGGGATAGTTCAGAGATCAGCATTGTCTTTCAGGACCGTGCCATTCAGTTTGAATGCAGATTCAGCAGGTCCTAAACAAGTGAAAACAGCACAGCTGACAGCAGTTGCAGACTTAATGAATTGACAGGTGGGAAAAAGGAGCATTTGCCTCAGTTAAAAACTATATCTCGTTAATCAGCTAATATAACCGTGAGGGCATGGTCTTTTATCAGCAAAGAAATAACTGAGACAAGTTTCAGGCAAGTACTGACTCCTGAGAAAGTAGATTTGTCAGGTATGTAGACGTGTCACTAACTTGTGTCCTTTCAGGAGTTAAGGAAAATTCCTGCTTTGTTTTTTCACCAGTAGAGCAAAAGGTTATTTTGTTTAAAAGGAAAAAAAAAGTTGAGTATTTAACTCAACTAGTTGAGTAATTCGCTTAGTTTGTGAAATCAAAAAGTAGTCAAGGACTTCTGCTTGAGCAATAAACTAGGGCTTTTCTTTAATTGTAAGACTCACATGTTCACAATGCTGCAACACTAATTGGAACTACATTCGAGTTTAAAGACAGTCTCTCTCCATCTTTCTGTGGATGTGAAATGTAAGATTTTTAGTTTGTTTAACAAAAGATTGTTGTTTAAAAATTTTTTTGGTAAGATCATAATTACAGAAATGCTGAACAAACCTGATATCAGAGTTTTTCATGAGAACTTGAGATTTTGACCTTTATTTTTCCATTCTCATACAAAAGTCAAAACCTTATGAGCACTTCTCTGTGTCAGATGTCTGGTTTTGAAACAGAACTTCTTGATTTGGTACTCTGAGCAGAAGAGATCCAGTGGTGCAGACATCTCTCTTAGTAGAAACATGGGATCCTAATGGAAGCATTTCACCCAGAATGAGATTTGATGAATCACGGTGCTGGAAATTTGTTCATCATCTGCAACCAGAAGGCTTGAGTTTTGGGAAAGGGGGAACTGATAAGCCATCTTTCCTAAATAAGGCTCTTCCCTACCATGCTGTTGTCTTATAAAATCATGTAATTCAGGAAGTTCTCATTCCCATTTACTAAAAGGCCTCCTAAAGTATACAATTCAGTTCCATTTAATATGTGTATAGCTAGCTTGAAAAAATGCATTTTTAAACTTTCACATGACCTGCATTTAATCATTGCCAAGTCTGCACAGACCAGCTCCTGCTGATCTGAGGGTTTCATTGCAAACTGTATGTATTGTTACAGGGTATTCTCTTGAGACCACAGTATTTGTTGATTAAAATATCAAAATGAATATGTTCCTACATTCTAGTATCAGAAATATAATTTACTGATGTCTAATAAAACAATTGACAGCACATTCAGTGATTCAGACAGTAAAACCACGATTATCCCTGTTTCACAGTTTAATACTTTCTAAAAGAAGATACATAAATATTAGTAACAGGAAGCTGCTGTTGTGCAAACACTGCTATAACCTCTGCAACAATTAAGAGGTAGGAAGCATTTAGGATTTTACTCACATGTGCACATACAGACACAGGCACATCCCCTTGTGTAAGACTCTAAACGTCCTAAGAATTCTTGCATTTTTTGCTCAATTTATTTTAGATGCAAGCTTTGAATACCCCACCTAACTTGCGGGAAATCCTTTCTCTGTGTTTACAGATGGGGTTTTCTGTGTTTACATCATGCAAACTGAGAACAATGGTGGTTTTTTTTAAATTCTTTTTATCTCTTGGAATTGTTAGAGGTCCCACAGCTCTGCTGTCACTAGGTCACTTAGTTTAGCTTTTCCCTGTGGTGTATACTGTGACAGAGCACCTCTACTTCCATACTTAAGGCCAGACTTCAAAGGCTTCATCCAGTTCTTAAAGCTGGCTGAAGCATTGCATTTTTATAGAAAAAGTAAAAAAGAATTTCCTGTTCTAGACATGGTTTTTCAGCTGATATAACTTTACCAAAATACCTTGGCTCACTTTCATAGGTGCATAGTAATGGCAGTGGGATGCAGTTTCAGTTGCATTTGGTGACAGGGTTTCCTGTCATGCTGGCATTAAGTTAAATGACAGGGACATGCTTTTGTATTGCTTAAGATCACAGACACAGCCTTATTGCAGCCATCCCTCCTGAGGACCTGTAATTTCATAAGCAATGATCAGGACAGGGAGTGGGGCCATGTCGGTTCTCAGCTCAGGTTTTGAGGCAGCCAGTGAATTTAGGCAATCTTCTTTATATCTTGATTTGCAAATGATAATAATTTAAACCTCTTTCCACAATGTATTAAAAAATTCTGTATAAGATCTAAGTAAGAATATTGTTCAGTTTCTCTTTTTGTAAAAATACAGGATCTAAGTATCCTCCTCGTGGTAGTCACAGATATTTTTTTTATCCTAGGGACTTCATGTTAAATGAAATATAGGCATAGGTAGAGACAGAAACATATCACTCAGACACCTAGAATCTTTATTGATCACATTTTAAAATTTTGATTTTTAATTGGATTGTAATGTTAATTTGGCTAGAAGATGATGTGATGTGTACAGATGATGAATCAAAAATGCTTCTATTCAGAAGAGCTTAGCATTTATACAAGAACATTTACAAACCATGGCATACATATAACTTTGCAAGAAATAATTTATTCAAGTTTAAAAAATTATTTATTGCTCAAACTTAAAATTTTTTTTGTTCCCAGTAATTGTATGTGTAGTGCTAGAACCTAGATCATGAAAAAGAACTTCAAATTCGTGTTCATTCATGTGTTGGTGAGCAGTATTATGCAATTCATCAAGGAAAATGGAAAGTGATCTTAAAAACTTTCTAAACTATGAGTAACTCATGTATTTTCTAGAAAAGTAAAAAAAAATAGCTGGCCAGCAAATGTGTAAAGATGACCCATGTCTTTTGCTTGTACTTCAGTTTGGTTATGAGAGAAAAGCACCATTCTGACAGATGGTATTTAAAATATATTGAACATAATATACATAATTTCTACTGCATAAAACAATACCTTAGTAAATGCTGCTATGGAGTTTTTTAAACCTCATGTGCCACCTGAGTTATGTCTTTGCTTCTCTGTTAGTGCCTGGCAAGCATTTTTTCCTTTGTTGATGCATTTCCTTTTAGACATGATATTGTGGGGGTTTGAGTGTGTCTTAACTGATTTTGTATCTGGTCTGTTGTTTTTGATCTGTTTTGTTATTTTTCCTTTTGTGTAGCATCTCCTAAGTGTGTTTGATAGACCCGAAATCTGGGTCTGGTGTGATTTTCCTGGTGTTTCTCTTGTCTTTTCAATTATTCATCACAAAGTTTGCAACAATGCTAAACAGTAGCAAAGAGATGTAAACCTGTATTAACTTGGTGATTTCACATGAAAATATTCTCTTATCAGGTGGTAAAACCCTATAAGTCACTTTACACATCTGAATATGATGATATTGATGGACTGGAATTCCACTGACCTGAAAGTCCATGCTATAGGACTTGACAGGATAATGTCTTCTGAAAAGAAAAAAAATAGCTGTTAGGGTTAGCTTCCTGTTCTGTGCGTACATCTTTGAATATTCTTAGTGTGAATTCCTGCTAATATATGACATGTTTAATATGCAACAAAACAATAACAATATCTCTGTTTTCAGCTTGTTGTGGGTTTTGTATCCTGTATATTATGCTTTTGTGCTACAGGGATTATCAAGATTTCTCTCCAGTTGGACACAGTGAAATATCCTTTGCTAGATATTCTATCACAGCTTCCAAGTTTTTGTTTGTTTTTCCATGAGCAGTGGGCCCTTTTTTTCACATTTTACTCAACAGTTCTGTCAGCTTTAATGGTAGGGTGGCTGCTTTAAAATCACCTTTCTTCTTTCGCTTCTCTGTTTATCAGTTTCTTGATTATAGTCTATATCTCTCAAATTTCCACTGGACTGATGGTTCATGTACTTCACCAAAACCAAGTAATGTGCTGAGCTAGTGGACTATTAGAACTCCTTTGAAATGCTGTGACCATTCATTTATCTGCTTTATCTCAATTATGAGTAAGTTAATGCTGACTGAATAATTGGTTATTACCAGGATAAACATGGAACATGACTTCTCTCACGTCTAGTGAGTCCTGACTCCTTTAGGACTCTTTTAAGTGCTTGGGTTATACTGCTTCAAACAGCAAACAGAGATGAACTTGCAACATGGTGCTTTCCACGGTGTGCTTAATAAATGGCTCATTACGTGAGCAATAGACTCACCCAGGTAACACTCCAGTACAATGGGACCTTGCTTGGCCTGCAAAGCAGACCCTTCTGTCCAAAGCCTGAAACTGGATATGTCTCCATCATGAAGGGCAGCTTTGCACATTAAGCTGGAGCTAGTTCTGAGTAAGCTGCTGTGTCTACGAGGGCAGCTCAGTGCCATAGAAAAATACGAGCCTTGACTGACATCTGCTCAGACTCCACTCTCAGTAACATACCCTGCTTCACTGTTAGAATAATTTCACAGCAACAGAGCTCTACACTGAGGTAGCTGCAATGCTGACCCCTTGGCTAACTAGTTTTCAGTTAGAATAAATATCTTGGAAAGTCTGTTCCCTGTGCTGCAGAGAAGTGTTCTATACCACAATGCTTATATATTGTATCATCTTGGTTTTCTGAGCATGTATATCAGAAGGATATGGGACAAAAGTGTAAAATTTCCCTAACTAATCCAAATCTGCTTGTAAGTTCAGACTTCAAACATTTCCTGGATTGCTTCTCTTAAGAAACATGTTTCTTCATGTCAATGCTGGTAAATAATTATTCTGCTTCCCCAGAAACAGCACGGAGTCAGCTATCACAATCCTGGAAGGGCAGAGCCTACCTTCATTTTATTAAGGTTGCAACTTGCTATCTACTTGATGCTCAGCACAGGTCTGTTCTCTGCTCTTTGCCCTGAAAATAGTACTCTGATTGTGCTACACTTTGACATACATAGCACTTGAAAGATATTAAGGCTTGACCTTGACCTCAAGCCCTTAGAGAGAACTGAGTTTTAAGAAGTCACCTAAGGGAAGGTAAAAGAAGAATTTTAGCCCATTATCTTATTTCTGAAAGTTTTGTTATCAATATTTTAGGAGACACACTTACTGAATATCTAACTGTTGTATTTTGTATGCATTTATTTAATAAGCCAAGGGAGCCGTGGGTACTTTGCTGGTTTTGTGTAACTCTGCTTCTCTATGCTGAATATTTATTTTGACAGTGTCTCCCATTAACAATAAAAACTCTTTCCCGCTGCTTTTCTCCACCTGAGCTCTTTATAATCAGCACAAATTATTGCAAGTTTTTTCCCATTTTTTAGGAAAAAATTACCAATACAGTACTGGATTACATGAAGTGTATTACAAAATAAACTGGCAAGGATCAATTTGCATGCCGTTGGCACTTGTTGTAAAAGAAAACTAAACAAATTCTATCCGAATCTAGGCAAGACTTTTTAGTGCAATAACTATGTAGCCATGATGTGTGATAGTAAAATCAACAGCAACACAGTGCCTTGCTTCAGTAATAACTTTGCCTACAATAAGTTCAGTAACAGTTTTCGTGCAAAGCATGTGTGTTTGTGCATGTGTGTAAGTTGGTGTCACCTTGCAGCTGAGATCTGTCTCTGTGCTCTCGGTTGTGTAGTTGCCTCTTCCCAGCTTTTGGCACTAGTTCTTTGATCACATGCTAAGACAATTCACTAACTGAGCAAAAATATGTGTGTGTTTAGCTTGAATAGGTTCACAATGCAAGCAGACAAGTGGCAGAGTTAACAAAAGGTGAATACAGTGTTTGATTAGACAAGGAAAATGGAGGAAAGAGGAAGTGGGATCTCTCCTTTCGAGTACTGAAAAAATATTAATTTGACTCCCTGTAATAAAAACCCATATTTAGCTATACAAGTAGACTGCAAGTACAGTGATTATTCTGCAGAAGCAAGAGAGAGCATGCTCTAATGTATGTTTCTCATTTCTTTAACTTGCATGCTTGAGAATTTATAAAACAAATTTGCAGAATGGTACAGTCATTATTAAGGACAGGCCAGTTTGAATGCAGTTCTTCTTCTGGAGGAGAGTTACACATAATTCTTCCATTATTATGGTTAAAATCCTGTTTTCATCTATACCTAATATATATAGCATTGCAAGCATTGCACTCACCAACACCAATTGGTAATGAAAATAGACATTAATTAAATGCCTAATTAGGCTGCATATTTCTAAACTCTGTTTCTAAAGAGTAAATACTGTTTGCCAGAAAAAAAGGAAGAATGTCTGCTGGCGTTCTATTTCTAAAAATTATCTCCAGAACTTTTGTTTTTAATTTTTTTCACAAATCATTTTCATGTCTGAAGTAGAGAAATATGGGGCTTTCTTTGAGTAGCCCCGCCACTGACAGCAGAATAATTATCAGAAAATTCTGTCTAAATAGAGTATGACTGTTCACTCAAATCTTGCTCAAGCTCGTGCTAAGGCCATGCTGGGAGCAGTGCCATTAGCTCAAAATGAGGGCAACACGTAGGCAGGGTATGATTTGGCAGAAATGGCTATAGGTCATTGTGCAACCACTATCACCCATAGCTTATGATCTCCTGCAGAATCCTTGCATTAGCAGTTTCCTGGATGTTTCTTCAGAGTCCAGTAAAAATGGATGGAAATAGACCAGACTTCCAAACTGGAAGGTATAAATACATCAGCTTATCCCCAAAAAATTTGAGGTGGATCCAGCAACAACTGGACTCCCAAAGTTTTCATGCTTCTTGGTGGAATATAAGGAGTCCCTTCATCATGGGGAAGAAGGAAAGATAAGCATTCCCACTATCAGCTAGGTTACTACTTTGTTCATAGGTGCATGAGTTACAAGTTATGATTTATAGAACATCTGAGTTAGAAACTTCATGAATTAAGTAATGAGTTAGTGAATTCCTATGTTGGACTATTCTATATAAATGGGATTGGGCCCTTGCTGGTCATGTTTATTAGTTTTCTTTCATTATGAGCTGATAAGATGAAGTTGGTTTTACAGAGTGTGTTTTCCCATATATGTGAGAGATCCGGACAAACAGTGACAGATGAGCTAAGAACAACTCTGGGACATTTGGCCGTACTTTAGAAAAATTGCTAGCAAGTGAGGAAGAGTAGGCAGATGTTACAGAGGGATGCAAATTTATATTGAAAGGTGCTGGACAAATCTGTCTGACCCTGAGTGAGTCGCACTGTGTACTGGTGTGATCTTGTGCCCTGTAGGGCAGATAGCCAGGTAAGACTATATGGAACACTGCTGTTTCCATTGGTGGAATTACAGGTCAAATTCCAATACTTCTAGGTAAATCCTTTTAGGGACAGCATGTCTGGAAATTTGGAAATAAAAGTTAAGCAAAGAATTTTTTAAAGACATCTTATCTTTTAAACACTGAGATGCACCTCATCCTAGTCTGATTTCACTTTCTGTGTGAGCCCAGTTTCTCTGTATCCTAGATCAAAAAAAGATCTCTTGCCAGCAAGACTTTACTTCCTTTATCACCCCTTTAATTTGCCTTCCCATTGCTTCTCAAGTATAGGCCTTCATGGAGACACCAAGCTTTCCTGCACTGTGACAATTGTCAGCAATACGGCATGTTAATTGTTGCAGAAAACCTAATACATACATTCAGCATAAAATAAAAGCTGGTATTTTACTCAGTCTTTTTCTCCCTCTGGCCTAATCTCTTCTGCTCCAAGCCATTGTTCATAGTATAAGTGTAGCTATATGTTCTTCCCCAAAGCACTGTATTCTATCAATTCAGAACACTCAGTGTTGAAATTATTGTTATTGTTTTTGTTATTATTATTATTATCCAAACTGATGTACTTCAGGTATTTAAACTTAACCCACCCCCCCCCCAAAAAAAAAAAAAAAGTAGAGTGATTATAGCCTGATAGTATGTTTTCCCTTACAGACCTCTGTAAAAGAGAAGCTTTAAAGCAGAACAATAATGGTTGGAGTTTGACATCTGCTCATCTCAAGATGGCAAATGAATAAAGAAAATTCTGTCTTACTGGAATTTGAATAAGGATATGATGATTTACCTAATGGAAGAATCTTGGTTTCAAGGTTGCTAGTCCATTGTATGCTATCAGATCAGCCAAAGTTTAATATACTACTTCCTGTCATGCACTAAGTCTGGTATGGGGAAAGAATTCAGGTGCTTGTAGAAAGAAAAATAAATGGAACAACATCCCACCCATCCAACTGTACTTTTGGTATCTAGATTTATACCTGGAATGAATTAGACACCAAAATAAAGACTATTTTGTACTTTTTTCTGCTCACTGATAAAAGCATAATAAAAGTAGTAGTAGTGAGTCCAGATGAAGGCCATGAAGATGATCAGAGGCCTGGAGCAGCTCTCCTAAAAAGACAGGCTGAGAGAAATGTGGTTGTTCAGCCCTGAGAAATCTCCAGAGAGAGCTTAGATCAGCCTTTCACTATATGAAGAGGGCTAGAAGAAAGCTAGAGGGGGGGCTTTCCCCCCATATTACAAAGAAATTATTTCCTGTGAGGATGGTGAGGCACTGGAGTAAGTTGCCCAGAGAAGCTGTGGTTGCCTCATCTCTGGAAGCATTCAAGGTCAGATTGGATGGGGGCTCTCAGCAATCTGGTCTAGTGAAACGTGTCCCTACCCATGGCAGGGGGTTGGAACGAGGTGATCTTTAAGGTCCCTTCCAACCCAAACCATTCTATGATTCTATATTGCACATGAATTACAATTGTAATGCATTGTATACATTTTACATTCAGAAAGAGGTCATACTCCCATGTTTTACTTAAGGAATTCAAAAGTTTCAGAACTGGATCAATTGAAGGTGCATTTCTTAAGAATGGTCCTACTTGAGCAAAGCCCAAGCTTGTAAGTTCTCCCACTTCAGCTAAATTGGTAAGCACTTGAAAATAAATAACAAAAGGTGTCCTTTCTCAGTTATTATTAATGGAGATCAGCAGTCTACAGAAAAAATGAAGTAAGAATAACAAGATTTTAAATTACCTAATTATAAAGCCTGTCCTTACCTATTGATTACAAATCACTTTCATAACTATTATACATATATATGACTTTCCATAACTATTGCAGTGCCGTAATTGTACTGGTTATCCAGTTGCCATGAAGTCTGTATGACAGGTAAGACAACAGTTTGAATCAACCTGAAGTATACTTTGTTCTGGTACAAATATGAACATATATATGACTAAACTAAGCCAGATTTATTCATACCAGTTAATTCTATTCCTTTTACAGATTTAGAAGGAAATTAAATTGTAATATCAGACCATATATTTTTCCATGTATTGTTAGGTTAAAACTTTAATACATCCTGCCATATCATATTGAGATTTCATGCCCCCTCTTCATTATTTAGCTCATCAGCTATTTTCAAGTTTCAAAGGATAAGAACAAGATAAGGAAGAGAATGAAAAGGATCAATAGAAAGAACGAGGAAGGCCTAAATCCTTCTGTATAATTGTAAGAGCAAGTGAACACAGTGACCTTGAAGGGAGTCACACTTAAATGGGACAAGATCAGTACTCCAAAATTTCAGAAACTACTTGGGTTTTAAAAAGAATAGAATCATAGAATAATTTGGACTGGAAGTGACCTTGAGGATCATCTAGTTCCAAACTCCCTGCAATGAATAGGGACACCTTCCACTAAACCAGGTTGCCTTGAACGCTTCCAGGGATAAGGCATTTTGCAATTTCTATGGACAACCTATTCCAGTGCTTTACCACCCCTTACAGCAAAAGATTTCTTTCTAATATCCAATCCAAATCTACCTTCCTTCAGTTCAAAGTCATCACCCCATGTCCTATCATTATCCCTTTGTAAAATGTCCCTTTCCAGATTTCTTGTAGACCCCACTTAGGCACTGGAAGGCTGCCACAAGCTCTCCCTGAAGCCTTCTCTTCTACAGGCTCAAATTTTCTCAGCCTTTCCTCACTGGAGAGGTGTTCTGTCCCTGTGATCATCTTCGTGGTCCTTCTCTGGACCCACTCCAATATTTCCATGTATTTTTTACTTCTGAGGGCCCCAGAGCTGACTGCAATACTCCAAGTGGGCTATCACAAGAGACTAGAAGCAATGATAGTTTTGAATCCTGTTGTATTTGGGCCAAATTTTGCCCAGGAGCACATTCTGCAAGTCTGTAAAGGAATTGCAGTTCAGGAGAATGAGAAACTCTAAAACTAGTGGCAGGTGCGTTCCAGTTGAGTTCTAACAAAATTTATTGTAGTAGGAACTAGTCAAAGAAGCCAGTTCTTTAGCTTAGTGTGACCTTGTCAATCAGTAAAACATGATAGAAAGGGAGTCTAAAGTCACCTTTTTCTTAAAGGAAATTGGTGTACATCTGTAAGACTTTTTTGCCCTAAAACTTTAGTGAATAGTTTTGCTTTCCTTTCTTCAAATTACTTTAATCCTTTGCCTTAAAGATGATAATGCAAGTGAACTACTGTGAATCAAAAAAAAAACCAAACAAAAAACCCACAACAACAACAAAACAAAAAACAAAACAAAAAAAAACCCGAAACAAACAAACAAAAAAGAACCACCAAAAAAAAGAAGAGAGAGACACAAAGTAATTCAGGTTTAATAGAAAGAATTGAAGCACCTACACTGTCGTTTTAGTAAAATAAAAGCAAATTTTTCTTCATGGCAGGAGAATTTTTTTGGGTTGATGAGTTTCAAAGTGAAAACCAAGCAAGGAACCAATAAAACAAAAACTAAGGCAAATTTCTAGATGCTAAGGTATCTGGCTAAGTTTGGGAAAAGCCTTTTAGGATTCCAACTATTTCATGAGTTCTAGCAGAGTATGCAACCTTTTATAAGCTTTCTCTTCTATTTTTCAATAATTATTTCTTCCTAGATGTTGCAAACTATTTTTTGACTATTTTTACATATAATAAAATAAACCCCAGCATATTAACTACTTATGTGAAACAAATAAAAGGAGCAGAGCAAGTATCCTTTTCTTCTCTCCAAGCCTTATTTGATCACCCTTTTCTGGGGTGTAAATACTGCCTTCTATTCCTTTGCCTACAACTAGGTAAAATAAAGAACTTCAAAGAAGCAGTGAATCTGAATTATATAGAAAAGATGAATAAGTACCATAAGAAAATGCCAGGTCTTGTGGAGAATGTATAAATTCAGCTGGCGATTCAGTTCTCTGGTGACTTATCTGGACTAAGCACTTACAAAAGTCATTGTGGAAGAAAGACTGTCTCTTACACACTTTCATTCCTTTCTGTGCGAAGGCAACCTTCCATGGCAACATTCACAACCTTCTCAGAGCATAGGAACAGACAGGAAACATGGAAAAGAAGCAGTCTCAGCCTCACATAAGACATACCACAAGATGATGGGCAATGCTACTGATTGAGTAGTAAATTATTACCCCCTTGAAGCAATGAGGAAACAATGCATTTAAGTTTGGTCCCTGAGGTGTGGCTCTGGAACACATTACCTCCCGTGACTCCCACTGGAAGGTTAAACACCAACCTTTGCTTAGGGCTGTGCCCAAGGGTATCTTTTGGAAGCAAAATTAGACTTTTATTTCTGCTCTTAGCTGTATGCAGTCAGCCAAGAAATGGAGTAATGGCCCTGTCTTCTGCTGTAAGGGTGCAAGGCAAAGCCTGACTAGTATTCAGATACTTCTGAATCAATTTTGCATTGTTGTACTTAGTTGTAGTGAAATGATGTGGCTTCTGGAGGTCTAGTTTCATAGAGATGCAGATGACATTTAGTTTCACTGCACTTTTTTTTGGCCGTTTTGGATTTCCCAGAGGTGAGCTGAGCTTTGAATGTTAAAGAGGCAGATAACCGATGCAAAACGATGGCAGTAGCCTGAGCTGCAGTAAACTTTCCCTTTATAAGACATATTCTCTACAGGATTGTATCTTCATTAAAACATTCATTATTTGGGTGACGGGCTTTCAATTCTGCAGTGCTTCCTGTATGCATGTGGTTGAGGACGCTAAATATAATTTAGTATCTTGACTTTTCCAGTATTTTCTCAGATTTTAATTTGGCTGCTAATATGGATGTTGTAGTATATCTGACTGCCATTATATAGTGCAGTTAATGAATACATCACATACGGGGGAAATCCTTCTAGGAATTTGTGACTGGCTCTATATGTGGCCTAATAAAGCTCAGAAATAATGTAAATTCATTCTTCCTATGCTATTTGTTACTTAGAGCATTCAGTAATAATTGCTTCTTTGCCATAATTTTCTGCAAGGTTTCTGTGGGACATCTCTACATTATAGGAATTTTACTGTGAAAAATATGTCTGCCTGAAACTAGGAAGCATGTATAGGCTTCTGACTTGCTTCAGCACTCATTTTGTCCTGCTTTTTCTGTATTTTCTTTTCAAAGTTACCATATGGCTTCAGGCAGGCATTAAGAAGTCCTATATCTTAATATCTGCAGTATCACTGCAATTTGCTGGATGTCCTAAGCTGATGGTTACTGAAAGCAGTGGAGTGAATACCCTGTATTTTTCAGTTTGTACATCTCTACCAGGCGTAGTTCTTAAGCTTTGGGGCACATAGTAAGTATTTCTCTTGAGAAATAGGCTGGAGAGAATTTCACAGAATGTCGTGTCTTCTGATACTAACAATTAATGAACTTACAGGATACAAATAAATATCATCAATATGAAAATTAGCATCCCAGAACTTCCCGAAAGTCATTATTGAGCCTCCACATGTATTACTTCAGTTAGTTTATTCAGAGAGAGATTCCCAGGTAGGAGCCAAAGGTCATAAAATGGCCCTTTGCTCTCTCTGGTTAATGATAGGCTATGGCCAATAGAACTCCCTGATTCATTGACAACATTAATATTCCAGTGTCCTGAAATACAGAAGGTAATGAAGTGGTAAACAACTCTGCACAGTGGTAGGTAATAATACACACAGACACATTCCTAATGGGAATATCCACATACTGGTCTTTTACAGCAGCTAGAGGGCAATTTGCTATTTTGTCTCACTTTGATGTCAGATAATTGTTAAACAACTAAGTAACTCCATTTGGCAAATGGTCTTTATAGGAAGTCTGCCCACAAATGTAAAAGGATGAGAGTGAATGACAAATATGTATATCTTGTACCAGTTTGTGCAGATTTGCTAAAATACCAGCAGAAGCCCACACAAAAAGAAACTGTAAATTATTTGTTAACAATCATGTCACAAGAAAGAATGTGCATGTGTTTAAAAAATGGGAGCAATTTTTAGAAGTGATCCACTCCACAAGAGCCTTCAAAACAGATGAATGTGATTTAACAACAAAGACACTAGGGTTTAATGTCCTCCTTTGGTAAGTTACTGACCAGTTACTAATGGGTACTGAAAGAACACACTGCATCTGCCAATCTTTATTCAAGGGTCTGGGTACTAACTTTAAGAAATGCAGTAATGTGTTTTGTCTGGTTTATGTGTACTTTTGTTCCTGTAGAAGTAATGCACTGTAGTGTTTTCCTCCTGGGCACAGTATAAAGACAACCATAAATGTTCACAAGTAATTCCCACTTGTTTGTTAATGAATGGTTCACAGGAGTAAGATACGTGGGCACTAGAGATGAAATATAGCACAGGACTGAAATAAATAGAGCTTGTGCCAGAGCACAGTTCTGCTGTCTGCACCCAACATTGCTGAAAACAGATGCGTTGAGCAGCACAGTGCAGGGACGCAGTGGAAATTCTGAGCAGCATTAGCTCATCCAGTTTGTTTGGCCTTGGAAATCAGAAAGTGAGAGCAGCAGCCCTGGAACAGTGCAAGGTGAAGGCTCACTTCGGGAAGCTGATCCCTGTGAGATGCAGAACACTGGCAGTTGCTTTCATGTGCCACAAACAGATTCAGAAACCACAGCCTGAAACTGCACTTGTGTTACATGGTGTTCTAAAGCAAGCAGCTGTGTGGCTTGTCTCTCTGACAGTAACCATTTTTTCTTTTTTCTTTTTGCAAATATAAAAGCACTCATCAGTATTTCTCTGTTCTGCAGTTTGAGAAAATATTTCTCCTTTTCAGCTGCAGATTCTCCCAGCACACCTACATATGTCAAGACACTTTTACACATTATTTTAAAGTAAAGATTTGAGTGTGCATGAATACCAACATCTATGTGCTTTAATTTGTCCAGGTTTATTGGACCCAAAAGGCTTGATTTGACATAATTCACTCAAAATCTCAGTCTACTTAGAGTATTTCCATAATATCCATCTAAAGTTGTTTTAAAAGATAGATTGACTTAGATTATGGTTATTTGAGCTCTTAATCTGTTAAAGGAACAGGTGGGAAACATTACACCTGAAAAAGGTTTAAGTGAATGGTTCTTAGTGCTATTTCATTTCTCTTGTAAAAGACCACATACACACCTGGTTTTCTTCAGTGACAGTAATTTCTTTATCTACTGCTATTTTTCAAAATTCTGACGACTATGATGAATAGGAGGTGTCAGATGAATAGGAGGAGTCTCAGGAGCAACAAAGTTTGCTTCTGGAATAGCAAAAACATACTGCAGGCTTTGCCTGAGGAAATTAAAGCTAGTTTTAAAAAGAAAAGCCATTAGACTGAAATGGATGGGTGAACAGTGAGTAGCAAATATCTGTACTTAGTACTATTCACGCTGTAAGACCCCTTTTTATTTGATCAGTGAGTAGCAGAAGAAAAGATAGTTTTAATTTTCTAATGTTATTGTTCTCATTGCAATTTTCAGTCTTGCAATTTTTAATAATCATATGAAATTCATCCTTTCATTATCTTGATCCCTTTATAATTGATGCTCTCTTTTTTTTTTTTTGTTTTGTTTTGTTCTTGTCTAGAAATGGTTTACTCATGTAATTTTTTCTGTCCAAAAAATGTCTACGTGACAATACCACATTGTTGGATAGCTGTGATACTCAGGTATGCAATTTGAACTATTTTGGGAGTGGCAGCTAAAAGGAGTTTGAACAATGCTTGCTAAAGATGAGTCCTCATGGCTCTGAGTAAATCAGCTGAGAAATGCCAAATGCAAATAAACCACTCACACAATTCAATGAAGTGTGTGAATGGGATGGCTGAATTATCTTGCTTTCATTAATAGCTGCTCTTAATGGGCTCCTGAACTACCTTAGGTATGAACCACAGCTGTAGAAGAAACAATCAGCAAAGCCTACTTGTCTAATGCAAACAGGAGCAATCCAGTTCCAGGAGGATGTTAAAAGAGGAGAAAGACTGAATGGAAATAGTATCAGCTATTGCTGGTAAGAAATCAAAGACTGGGAAATTCAGTAAGAAGCCATTTTCCTTATAACATACAACAGCATGTTGATTCACCCTCTTAAAAATACTGAAGTTACAGTAAGCTCAAATTAATATAAAAAAGAAAGAATCAAAGATGTATGTACTGACATTTGAAGAAGACTTTTCTTCCTGTAGAGTATCAGAAGTAGTGTACAACTTTTCCTAATAGAAGACTAGCTTTGGTTTACTGAATCCTGCTTGCACCTTTAAAAGAAAGTATGATTTCTTGGATCTGAAGAGAGTTTGCATGGATAGCATGATTCATCAAATCTGCCAAGATATTCACCTCCTCATTTACATTCATGAGAAAAATAAAAATAAACCAAAAAAAGAAAGAGATTTTTTGTTACTTCTCTCCCCCATTTAAATCTGATAATGTTAAATGCTCCTTCAGCTGCAGAACTGTAATAAATGGACAGCAGTATCACAAATCTCACAGTGAAAGGGAGGGAATGGCAAAAACCATTTCTTCCTGTTGTGTCTGCCTCTGTTCTGATTTTCAGCCTCCAGCATTGCAAAATCTACCATCAATGACCTACTGAGAGGCAAGAGATCCATTCCAGGTACAAGAATTGATATAAAGCTGCTTCCAGTTGAGATCAAATTATGGACAATCATCAAGTGTGTCCCTAGGCCACCACAGACACCTCTTTCTATTTCAGGCCATTTTCTTGCTGTCCCAAGTAAAGTTCCACCATGTTTTTCTTTTACCGTGTGTTCATCATGTCTCTGTTTTTCATCTCAGGTTTTTCCAATCTTCTTCACTACTCAACCTGCTTATACTGTGCCCTTCCTTAATACCTGAAAACCAGGTTTCTGACTTTGTCTCATTTGTATCTCCTCTCATTCTTAGATGTTTTGTAGACGAGCATCCTGTGGCTACATCTTGACAGCAAAAACCAGGGTCATTCACTAACCCTAAGACCTGGGATGTGTGAAAGTGAGAATAATTATATTCACAGTTAATCTCATATATCCAGGCTGACAAAATCTGAAATGCCAGCAAAGCCTTGCTAGCTCTTACTGTACCGTGTAGTTATTTAATTGTTAAATAATGGCACTGTGATAATTTCTGCATCCATATCTCACAGAGATATCTCACTATTCATAGCTGGTGCAGTGTGGTTTTTCAATGTGTGAGAAGATGCAAAAGAAGAATAAGCTTACACCTCAACTTTCCTTAGTAGAGAGGAACATGCATTGTTCTCTTTTCCTGGGATCTCTTGAGGAAGTTTCATAGACACTCCTCACTCACTGGAAAATCCTCTTCATACCACAGTAAGTAATAAACCTTTCAGAGAAACAAAAATTTGACAGAAAATATTGATTTCTTGATGCAGAACATCAGTTAGCTTTTTTTCCTTTGGCACTGAAAGTCCCAGGAATCTGATCTCCCTCTGCACTCTGGAGATCATGAAGCCTTAGCGTAGGTTTCGTGGGTCTGTGGCATCTGGGCAGCCTGTAGATGGGGTCTACCCTGGGGACAGGTTTTGAAGACCACACAGGTTACCCAGAGAAATTGTTGTTCCTGTCAATTCTGATTATTAATTGGTTAGAAGAATACCAATAGCTACTGAACTTTAAATTCCTTGAGCAACTGCGAGGCACCTGGGGCACTTTCCTTACAGCTTCAGGTTCTGGGAATACCTGAAGAGAATGTCAGACCTTTTCCAGCAAACATAAACAAGAGTAAACAAACTCTGCTTTTCAGGAACTTGACAACTCCTTGCACTTCACACTTGCTTCAGAACAGACTGTGTTTTAGTCGACATAGTCCGGGCAGCAACATTTTGAAATTAACTCACTCTCTGTTACGCTAAATCTTAGCTCACTTAATTCTTCACATAGTACTGCACCAGAATAACAAGTTGTACTTAATTAGAGACCTGTCATAAACTGGAAGAATTATGTGATATGTGTCGGAGGATCAACACTCGGAATTAATATAGCAGAAGTTTGTTTTCCAAATATTACTGTTCCTATTGATCAGTGCGATTTCATTTATTTTCCTGTATATTATGGTCAATAACAGGAAAAGTTCATTTTCCACTATATCCAGTGGAATAATATTGAAAAATTTTGAATCTTAATCAATTTTAATTGCCAAAAATGAACTCAATAGAGAGCAATCAGCTTCAGGCCAAGTTATCCCAGAATGTTTGCAAACCGCTGGTGAAAACTGAAATGGAATCTGGGTCCTACTCAGGTATAAGTTTGTAATCAGAATCTACTTTATTAAAAGGTAGATATCAAAAAGCTAACACTCATGTCGGGAAAAGAATAAAAACCAATTAATTCTGTTTCCAAAAAAATTTTAGGGCAAATCAAGAGAATGATTATGTCTGCTGACCATTTCCATTTTTGTTATTTATAGTTAAATATGATATGAATTATTTTTTAAGGGAAATTCAAAGGTAACCACAAGAGAAAAGCCCTGATTTCTAGATGCATTTATGATCCCAGGCAATAGATTGCCAAACACTACAAGCAAAAATACTGCTGTCTGCCTTCACTGAGTCCCAGGTGCAGAATAGCCATTTGCTTTCCTGCCATGAGCTAGCAATCTGCTTTCAAATGTATTTTCTATTAAAAGTATTTTAATGGTTATGATGGAATATATGTGTGTGTATGTATATATATATATATAGTACAAAATTAAGTGCAATAAAGCAAGTTTCTGCTAAAACATTTCAAATATGCTAGATAACAATATAGCTTCAAAAGGATAACATGTAGGAGGAAAGAGAAGTCCTACAAGTAAAAAGATCTTTTTGCTTAATGTGTATTCCCCACTCCTCTGTGATATCTTTGGTGGGGTAGTCACTGTATTCAATTTCCTAAAGCAATACAATTTACAAAGACTCCCAAGAGGGAGAAGAATGACCAAGATTATATTAGGCTTTGTGTTTGATATATGGGAAGTTACTCAAAGTTGCAAGGAAGAACAACATGTAGAAGTGGCTTTGTTGTTGTTGTATTTGTTACATTGCCAAAATTTGAGTTTACTGAGGACTACAGTTCAGTTTGCAAACTAAAGAGATGTCTTATTTGATCTAAAATAGGATCATACTCTCATTAGTTCAAAAGAAAACACAAGTAATTTTTATATAACTATGAAAATGCAAAGAGATTTTAGCTTTTCAAATAGTGCTTCAGAAAATCAGTTTTCAACTGATGCAGTTTTCTGTGTAGCAATTGATTAAGAACTTTTGAAACAGTAAAAATCAAGCCTATTGAAATCAATCAATCAATCAATCCTTGATTAAAGTTGCTTTAAGTTCAAATATACTTAAATGGTGTTAACTTCCAATTTAATACACTTTAAAATATCCAAGTGACCTTATGCTACAGAAACTAGTCAGGGAAAGACATGACTGTGTGGAGCAACTCAGAAAATTCTGAAGTAAATCTTATCATCTTCTGAACAGGTTGTACGTAATAATTTTGACAACTTAAAAAAATCCCTCCACACCAACACATGAAACAACCCTGGCAAGCATGTAACAGAAATCAGAATTACTTAAAAAATAGGAAAAGACAAAGAGAAATGACCATCTTATTTGGATTATTTTGTTCGCTATCTTTAACTTCAGTCCACATTCTTCTCACTTGATAAGAGTATTATTGTTATAGCTGAATTATGAAAATAGACCACTTAACCCTACTATTAACATTAAGAGGCGTCTCCAGAAAAAGTTAATTTTGATTTTGGAATACCCTGAATTTCCCTATGGAAAGTCTGTGTCTTTCCATTGATTAGGGAATGCTGAAGTGAGTATGGTCCTAAACTTAGTGAAATATATAATGTAAGGTTAAATTAAATTGTATCCAATTCCAAAATATTGAAGTAGTAATTCACAATGAAGCCACAATGAGGAATCTGGGAAGCATGGCAAAAATACTAGCACCTAAAGAAAAGGTTCAAAGCAGTATATGGTTTAAGAGAAGAGTGAATGAGAGTGTATATGCTAAATGCACATGGTAGAAAAACACAGGAAACAAGACGGCGGAATCTTTTGTTCTTCCTATCAATAACAGGAACAAGGAAATATTATGTGAAATTGTAGGATAATAAACTCAAAAGTCATGAACAGGAAAAAAAAAAATCACTCAGTCCGTAACTACAATCCTAATAGTTAGAGGTAGGAGCAGCAAAGAGGTCAGTCAATTCTTTTAGGCATGAGTCACACTATTTCGAGTAAATAATAACATCACTGAATGCTTTGGTCTATAAATATAAACACTGTCTTTTAAATTTTCTTTACAACTCTCCAGGCTTTGGTGTCTCCTAATTTTATTAAAAATTTCTCTTGCTTATATAAAGCCTAATCATTCAAAATATTCTCTAGACTCAACTCCTGCTAATGATTTAAAATTTTTTTTAACTGTATTACTCATACACTACTGCTTTCTATTTCAGAAACTTTCTGACCTTTCAGAAGCCTCCCTTATAATGAGAAACTGACACTATTTAGACTCTTTATCATTTGTTAGATTATTTTCTAGGTCATGCAGCTTCACGTTAAGTGTTACTGATGAGCACCACTGCTAGAGCTAAATGAGATATTGAACATAAGAACATAAGAAAGGTCACCCTGATTCAAACCAGTCACCTAGTTCTCTTACAGTGGCAAGTACCTGTTGCTTAGTAAGGAGTTCAAGAGCAGGATAAGTATGCCACTGGTATTTCTTGTTGGAAGGAAACTGTGTGTTTATTCCTGGAGTTGTGTTTAAATGTTGTTTTCCAATTCCGATTACAATTTTGAGCAGCCTGCAGGTTTTGAAGGTGCAGTGGTAGTAGTTAATTGGGATTGACTTCTTCCTCTGTAGTTTGTAGTCTAGAGAATATTAAAAGAATTTCAATTACTTACTTCCGCTGAAATATGTTTGGGCCTCTTCCTCTTTCCTCTCTCCTACAGCCTTCAAATCATTATAAGCATTCTTCCATTGATATAACTGAAAAATAAATATGTTTTTTGGAGTAGTGCCCCATATTAACACCGACAGCTAAATTATGATATATCTACTTAAATATGAAGAGAGCAAAATTTGATCTACCATGATTTATTATGTGAGAGAAAGAAAACACATTTTCTCAAGAGAAAAATAAGAAACAGAGATGTTTATTGATATTTCTTGTAGATCTACCACCATTGATAATCCAGCATATTCAATTTTATCTAAAGACTATATATACCAGAATAAATAAAGAGATGATATGACAAGCAGTTTCATTCATCCTTAGATTTGGGGATCAGCTTATAGTAATCAAGGATGCAGTGCCCTTATGCACTATGTTTTATAACTAAAAATTAATCCTAATTAATTAAATAACACAGAGTTTTTGATGTAGAAGAGAGATACATTTTTGTCTCACACTACTTATGTTGTGATATCTGCTTTCTAATGCCACTAAGCTTGTATGTAATGACTCTCCCAAAGTGACACAACATACACATTGGGGCATCAACATTTCTTTTAGCAATTAGATGTCTGTGCATGTAGGGCCAGAAAATCAAATACTGTCCTTTGATTAACAAATGTATCATCCTTGAGGTTTGAAGAGATTTAACTGAAGAATGAGAACTTTAATATGCAGCTGATATTCACATCTATATGGGACAACAGTCTATAGTGCATTAAAGATCCTGAGCTTGCTTACTTGGTTGCTTTAGAAGGTACTTGTTGCCTCAACATGGATGTGGTTATTTTCACCCCTGCTCTGACATGGAGGAGTGGGATAAAGATAGTTGTTGTAAGGTCATCAGCACAAAACAGGATGATACAAGGTGACGCAAACTAATTTAGAATAAACTAAGATTTATTGCCTGACCTAATAGATGGGCTGTCATAGTTGTTGTGCAAGGCAATAGGGAAGTAAAATCTTGTAGTTTATGTGGTTTCTTCAGACACAGAATACTGCACTGTTGAAGTGGCATTCTCCGTCTCTCTGCCTCTCTCAAACAAGTAGTTAAAAGAGAAAGTAAAATTGGACACGTAAAAATAGAATAAGGAAATTTAAAATTTGTTAAAGAGAAGAAATAAGTAGAATATTGAGATCATAGTTTCAAATATTTTTAAATTATTTTACTGAATCTCAGTAAGGAATGTTAGCTGTACTTCTCAATGATTCCTCTTTTCACAGTAAACGTTAAGTGAAAAATAAATAAACAGAAGTAAAAATAAAAAGTTTAATTACGCACTGTTTCCTACTCTGTCTTAATATTCATATTAATATCAATAACAGTAAGTCTACAAATTTATCTGGATCTCTAAAATAATGTTTGATGCTTGCTTTGATAGACAATTAGGAGCTCTAGGATTCAAACAAGGAAAAATTGAAGCAAGACATTTGTGAGACAGGAGGCATAGGGAAAAGTAGAATTTTGTTGATGCCCAAGTGTGATCCTGGTGTCTCACTCTCGCAGGGAATATGCTTAGGACATGTGAATATTTACCTCAACTTGATGCAGGAGGACTACAGTCTCAGTGTTCATCCTATCAAGGTGCTAAGCAGTTTTTTGCAGACTGCAAGGGTCTGTGGGGACAACAACAACTATTGAAAAAGCAGACAGAGAATCAGGCTGGAAGAAGGCCAAAAGAGGAATATCTCAACCTTACACTTTGCAGCCCATCTTGTTTAATATTTCCATTAGTGCTTTTGGCATCCACAACTGATTGCTGATAATGCAAAGTTTGGAGTCGCTATCCATATAGAGGAAGACTGTATTGAAAGGACATGGTGATACTGAGGACTCAGGTAGTTTTAACATAATGAGAAGAAAAGTATACAATAGCAATACAATAATCATTTCCCAGAAGTTCCTTCACTGGAATAGATGGAAAAGAGTAGGACTTGGGTATGTTACTGGATTTCAGGGTGAGTGTCGTGACAAGTTCTGGGATGCAGCCGTTGCAAACAAACACCATTCACTTGTGCTTCAGGCTGTATTTTTGTGATGAGGAACTATTGTTGCCAGCCTACAAAGCTTAGCAAAACTTCACTTTTGTGATTCCTCTGTTCAAGAAGGATTAATTAAAATTTCATTTCAAGTGTATGATTTCTTTAAAAAAAACAATGGAAGAAGAAACAGTGTTAAAGGACAATATACAAGAATAAATAGGTTGTGAACTTTCTGATTAAGTTTAGGCTAGAAATTATATGAATGTGCTTAATCAGCAGAAAGGATTTGAGATAAGGTTTTCAAGACAATGTGTGGCAAATGTATGCAGGAAATATGCAATGTGGTGCCTGTAGTCTCAGGAGACTGGATTTAGTGACCAGGGCAGTCCTCACAGTTACATCTTATTGTATCTCTCTTCAGTATTACCTGCATTTCCATGAATTTTTCTTCACATTTTAAGATGAAAGTACAGTCCATAAAGCTTGATGATGTCCTGAACCAAGATTAAGCTAGTAAGAGCCTTTCAAAACAAGTACCTCTGATTTTAGTGTCACCTCACTTCAGCACTGCAGTGAGCAGAAATGGCTTATCAAAAGGTCCAGCAAGGAAATGGAAGGAAAGCTGTAAGAATATGCCCCCAGGGGCAAATCATAGGTTTCAATCCTTAGTCCCAGCAACAAAATTTCCAGCAGCTCCCAAAATTGGATGCATGCCTGTGTCATCATATCAAACAGAGTCCACAAGGTGGTAGAACAGTTAAAATTTAGAAAGGTTTTCCAAATTATGTGTTTCCTATATGGATTCTTCTTTTCATGTCTGAGATGAAATTAATTCTTCTTCTCTGCAACTGTTCAGCTTATTTTTCTATATTTCCAATAGTGAGACTTTGTTGGAAACAGCAGTTTAAAATACATTACTCTGACAAAGCCTGGATCCACTGCTGAGTTTTATTTGTGCAGCTTCATGAGAATAATGTTCTCATAATTTCCTTTCTTGTTTTCACTTATCATGTTTCATCTTACCATGTTTTGATTCTAAATAGTATTCTTGAAAATTCACTAATAATATTTCTGATCGAGGTTTCCAGATGCCAAAAATTCGTCATATCAGATTGATGTAGTTCGTTATTAAATAGACTAGTGTCAAATTATTTTGTGTATTTGGACAACATCCCTCTTCCTGTTTGTTTACTTACTCATTTACTGACCTTAGCCAGTTAGTTTATGGCTGCTATTTTGGTAATGTGGAAGTGCATGCTTATGTATACTCTGCACCTTGTGGCCTTTGGAACTTTAGAGAGATAAGCAGCAATCCAGTTCAGATTCCCTCAATTCAAAGTGGAGTGCCCTTCGACTTCAAAGAATCTCTGTCACTTTTTACACCAAAAGCGACAGACCATCTCTTCACATTCCACTCCACTACTGTCCCATGGACTGCCAAACAAATAAAGCATTCCTTTTAAATTGACGCTTGAAATAACATCTGCAAACGTCTCCAAATTAATTGTAGCTTTTAGTGCAGATTTATGTAATAATATAACTGTTTTTAGTAACCCAAACTGGAGGAAAACTAGGGGTTTTTTCTCAAAAATTGAAGTTTCAGCAATTGCTTATCCTTCAGTGCAGAACAAAATAAAACCAGAACCATGTCAAAATCTTCTGAGTCATGATCAGGGCATTCTTCTGAAATAAATGAGATTCAAGGTTATGTCTTTGCACTAAACTAGGCAGATTCTTGACGCTGCCAGTTCTGAAGTTTTTCCTTCCTCAACGACTGTAGCCAGGAATACCATTCTGATCATGTGAAGACTTCTAAAGGAAAGACTCATAAAAATATGTATGTTCCACTTAAATGTTAGGATTTTAGTCAACTGGAGTTAACTAACAAAAATCCCCACTACATCTAATGCATCATTCTTAAATAGCAACAGGTTTTAAAGTACATGTCAACAACAAAGTAGTATTGCCTGCCATTTATGTCTTTTTTTGTTGATAAAATTGCCTTAATCAATACCTTAAGCCATAAATTGTGTTGACAATTTTTTTTGGCATCATAATTAATATTGATTTATGTGATTTAAGTTCAAAGGAATTGCAAATTATTACAAGATTATTGCTTCTTCTCAGCCAAGGTTCACTTTTTCCTTTATCACAATTTAGATATAGAAAAAACGCATGAAATTTTGCACTCACAAAATCTCTACAGCCTTGTAGAAATATTTCAGAGAAAAATTCCTTTATGTGCAATGACAGAGGGGAAGCTTAGGTTAGGGATTTTGACATTGGGAAGCATTCTAAAGGTAAGAAGAGCTTTAAATTATCATCACATCAAAGATGCTTAAGAAAGCCCTGTCCTCACAGGTTACTGAGTGCCCTCAAGCCCAGGCAGACCACAGGGTCTCTCCTGCTGGAATTAGCTTTGGTTTGCAATAGGGAGGTAAATTTATTCATGTGGCTGGGTTTTCACATACTGGTTAAACCATCCACGTCCACCCCATGGCCTACCAATTGAAACAAGTATGAATCACTGCAGGTCAGTGGCTGCTGCCATGTAATTTGTGGAGAGCAGGGACAGCAGGACACACTTTGGGGACTGGCAGGGTCTCTACCTGCAGATATCACCAGTGATTTTTAACAATCAATCTATGTGCCTGCCAAAACAGGAGCACTGGGGATGGTGTATTGAATCTGGAGCAGCTTTAGGTGAAATCATCTGAACTTTTTCATGTGAACATGCACACATTCAGCTAGGCAAGGGAGGCATGAATGATGGATTTCACAAGAGGCATGGTATATGGAGAATCAGGATAAGGAAAGATTCCCTCTCCATAGATCAGCCGAAAATTCAGATCAAGAAACATTGGAGCCTACTTATAAACAGAAGAAATAAGTGTAAAATTATCATGCTAGCATTTGAAATTATTCTATTTAGCTCCCTTTGCTATTTAAGAGTCTTTCTGTTTTTCCTAAGAAATTAATCTGGTTTGCTTTCCCTCTCAGGTTAAATTACAGGAAGCTGAATACCTGTACACAGAAACAATTCCAAGATGCACCTTTACTTTCCATTTTTCCCCACTGGAGGTCTGAAATCTGTGGTTATTGTTTCTGTCCCCTCTTCCGCCAGCTTTTTTAGCATAAAACAAAATGATGATTTTTAAAGATCAGCAAATACAATCTCCACTATGGCTATAGAAAGCAGTAATCCCTTGTGTCTGGTGTCTAGTATCAATATTTGTGTTGGTCAGGCTGCTGTGTGTATCTGGAAGGAGGGTATGTGGTGAAAAATGACAAAGCTGTATTCTCAGGGATAGAGAGAGAATCATATCTTAAGTACTGGGTTGAAACATCATACACAAATTGCATTTTGAGTGTTTCTTAGGTCTCACCATTAGGGATTTTTGTTGAGTATTGACAGAAGACATGCATGAAAAGGAATGAGAGCAGAGACATGGAGAACAAAGAACTTGAGTGGGATGCCAATAACATGGGAATGAAGTGAGTAAAGAAGGAAAGTGTAGAACAGGCAGACTGTCACAAGTGGGAATCTCTGTGGTCATATTTGACAAGTGGCAAGCCCTGAAGAGTCCTAATAAGCAATAGAAGAATTTTCCTTGAAACTGGAACTGAAAGAAAGAGTACTTTTAATACACATGACCTTTTACAAAAATAACTAGGTTTTTTTTCCTGAACATAAATGATAAAAAGTATCAGGTGTCTGGTGATGTAAGAACTTCTTTTTCTGTCCCATTCCCTTTTCAATGTTCATGGCACTGAGAGCTCACACAGATATAATCCCTCATGGGGAGGACTCTCCTTAATGAAGGTCCTAGGCTATGTCAATGTTTGTCATTTGTACGGCCCCACTCCCACTAGATTAGCTTCTAATCTAAAATGGGGGGGTTCATTAAAAACAGTAATTGCAACACCAACACACCAGAAAAATCTCACAATCTGCCTAAAATATCTGCCAATTTCAAAGAGCATTGAGGCTAAAAATGAAAGTTCTGGTAAGAATCCCCTTCACTTACTATCCTTAAAGTGAGCCTTGTCTTGAAATGAGTCATGAAGAATTCAGCTAATTTCCTCTTCCACCCTTCTTCCAAGTCAAATCTATTTCCAATTATCTCTCTGAGTAATTCATCCTCACCCTGGTCTTCATCTTACTCACTTTAAATGGTAGTAATGTGTGTGGGCTGAATTAATACACTTTCTAATGTAATTTCAGAGACTCATATTTAAAATGTTGTAACACAATGCTCTGCAACATCACTTAGTCCAGCAGTATTTGTCCAACTCCTTTCAGTATAAACTTGCACAGCGGCAGTCATTTCACTTGGAGAGTGGTTGGCAAAATGTCAGCTGTTGAATCAAGTAAATTCACTATAAATTCCTGTGGTTCTGCTTTCATCTGCATATAAATTACCTTAATTTTCACCAAATTGTGCAGTTATGCTGGTACAATATCATTCACAATAATTATTGTTCTATTTAACTACGCATCCAGTTGGCATTATGACATAAAAATATATACTAGAACTATATTCCATTCAAAGCTTAACCTGCTTATGCATTTAATAGACATAAATATAAAAAGAGTGTGTTTTCTTGAGGAAAGACAGGGGTGATAACAAGTGATTTATGATGGTTTATGTTGCATCAGGAAATTTTTCACACTTCATTTGCCAAATCTTTGCTGTTTATTAATTTATTTTTCCTTTCATGAGAGTTCTCAGTTTGACAGGGATGTGCTTCCTTATTTCACATCACCTTAAACAGATTAGTGGCAAATGCTAATATTAAAAGTTAATACAAAGCAATACAAACTTCTACATCTAAATTAGCATAACTGAAATACAGTGTGTGCTTTCTGGAGAAAACTGATACAATTTTAAGGATTTTTTTAAACTGAAATTGTCTTTTACCTCAACTTTGAAAAAATCACCAAAAAGTAATCTTTACAGGACACTGATCATGTGAAGGGTGTATAACACTTATACTAAGATACTCATAATTCTTTGCTTTAAGCCATTATGTACACAGTATTTCCAGAAATGACAATGCTTGAGTTTAGTCAATTGCCATAAATAAATAAATAAATAACTCAGGGCACAACACCATTATTTTTACAGTAAGTAGAAATTTTCCTTGTGCAATCTTTCTGGAAGTCAGGAAATATCAGCTGTTGTGTGATATGATATCTTTATTGCAAGCGTAATACTCAACCAATGCTTTTAGTTACTGATACAGAGCCAGGTTATAGGAAGCTATGTAAGGGCTTCCATAAAGAACATACAAGAAAATGGACTCTGATAATGAATACATATATGCAAATATATGTATTCTTCTGTATATGTTCTTGTAAAAGTGCATATTTTGTACATGAGCTCAAGTATACTCAGTAGTTTCTTGGTTTAGCATGTATTGATGTACCTATAGGAGAGATTCATGATTGTCAGTCCCTTCCTCTGTCCTCTCTGTGTCCTACTGAAATATTAATGAATTACACAACAATTCTCTGATATCTACAGTCATTTGATACCCTGCCAACTTAAAAAATTCCATAAGCACTCACAAATATCACGAATACACTTTGAACTATTAACTTGCTGTTGTTAAAAGAAATACAGTGTTGGCATTATAACAGTTGTAAACCTTGTTTTTAGAAGATGGTACTGACAACTTTCTTTCCCTAATACTGGTTTCCTCCAACTGCAAACTCAGAATTGGCATGTAACTTCGGTTACTATTGTCATGGGTAGAACATCGCCTACAGGCAATCAGAGGCATGATCTCAAGTGCTGCTCCTCCAAGCCTTTGCTTATCTCTAGAAAAGATCCACTGGAGAAGTTTTTCTCATTTTTCTAGTTCTCTTGCAGGTATTCTTGATCTGTGACACGTTTAATAGTAACTGTCTGGACAGCATGGCTAGCTTCAGTGCTTTCAATAGAGAGATTTTTTCTAACCCAGTCAGCATTTTGTGGAACTCGATTTGGGAAGGATCATGGAATAAGATGGAACACTAACAGTTGTGGTGCCCTTTAATTAGCTGCAGCTGAAATGTTTAATTGTGATATGAGGATACTTGGAATAAGTTGTGACAGTAAAAACAGTGCTGACAGCTTGTCTCTACTGAAGTTCGTGGTGCTCCTTATAGTAGCAAACAGAATTCACATTAATAACTAGGAACTACTGCTCTCCACAGGCCTCAGCAACAGGTTACACAGACGATCAGAAGCTACCTACTTTCAGCTACAGTTTTCTCTCTCGACTGGCAATGCACAAAAATGTTGCTCAGGCATTGTCTACAGCCATTTGTAGAGCAGTTACTGAACTTAGGAGCAAATCCTAAATAACCTTTGGGTGCCCAAGTCATGCTCTGAAAAAGATAAGAATCATGTAGATAGAATTTGTTGTTAGACACTGAGGAATTCTTCAGGTCTTGTCTACAACATTCACTGAATGTGAAGGAGGTATTTTGCTGACTGTCATGCTTCCTAAAGAGTTGTCAATTCCATCTTCAGATTCGCTCCTACTTTAAAAAAATTCCCACGTAATTTCCTGTCCCTTAAATAGTGAAGAGGAAATAAAGCCCCCAAGATGTTTCATTGTTTGAAGACAGTCGGTCCAATTTGGGGTCTGCATTTGCTTTGAGGTAATAATGACATTAACATTCCATGGAAATTTATAGATTTAATTAACTAGTTAATTGATTTATAGAGTGTCTGTGCAGGACAGATTACTATGAAAAACTGTGTGGCTTTTCTCCTTAGTGATTGAAATAATCAAAATTATTTCTCTGTCTTCCAATAATTTTAAAGTTATTTAAAATATTTTAATTTTATTAAACTTATTTAACTTTTTTTGAAGTTATTTAAAATATTTTAATTTTTAAAGTTCCTTTTTTACCTTCTGATAAAACCAGGTGTCATGTTAGGAAAACGAAAAGGTAGTGTTTTTCCACAGAAAGTCACAGAAGGAGTGGACTGCACACAGATTGTTTTGGAGCACACGAGTGGAGAGGAGTTGCTGCTGCTGCTGCTGAGGTGTATGGAAGGGCGTCCTCAGCTCTGCCCGTCGGGAACAGGATGCTTTGCTGCCCTTTTACTGCAGGGTGATGATTATCATGGTCCACCCGCCTGCAGCACTAACATGGACCATCCATGATAGTAGGCAAATGTTATCAGCAAGAAAAAAATGCTTTAGGGGGTGAGTGGAACCTCCTTAAAGTCTCACGGTGTAAGCATTGAAAAAAAAAAAAAAAAAAAAGGTCGATAGCGTTTTTAATATAGTACATCTTAACAGCAGCTGCGAGCAGACGTAAGTGGAAAGCCGAATATTGCCGGCTGGTGTCCTTACCCCGAGCACCCTGGGAAGAGGTGCTCTCTGGTGGACAGAAGGAAAAGCTGGTCTGAGGAACATGCTGCTGTGCCCTCGGTGAGCTAGATCGAGCTCAGAAGGGGACCCGAGGTTGAGAAGCGGAAAAGAGTGCGTTTCGTCCGTGAACCTGCCGGGAGAGTGGGGCTGAGGGAGGGAGGCTGATACAAAAGCATCCAAAGTGCCGGAACGGAGACCTGTGGATGTCCCGCGCACCCGGCTCCAGTGTGGGCGCGGACCCCGGGCTCCCCTAGGACATGCCCCATCCCCGGCTCCGAGCGCTGCAGCTCCGGGCCGCTGCTGTCCGCTGTCCGCTGCCCAGCTGCCCACGGCCGCGGCGGACACAGGCCAGAGCCTGCGACCGGCCCCGCGGCCGAGCGGAGCCGAGCGGAGCTGCCCGCCGACCCACGGGCGCTCTGTCAGTCAGGGCATCGCCGCTCCCGCACGGCAACCTCTGCGGGAGCGGCGGGAGGCTCCGCCTCCGCCCGATCGGGAACAGCCTGATAAAGGCAGGTGCGGGCGAGCAGCGGGACCCCAGCTCGAAGCATCTGCTTGTGCACGGAGCCCCTGACCCGCCCTTTGCCACCCCTCGCAAGGCGACACCGGGGGCAGCCGCTGCGGGACGGGACAGGAGGGGACAGGAGGGGACCCTCCCGCCGCCGGCCGCGCGCGCCGCTGTCCCGCCGTCCTCAGCCGTCGGGCGCGTCTCTGCCAAGGAACAAGGACCTCGCCCCCAAGGACCTCCGAAGAGGCGGGATCTCTCCGGGAAGGGGAAGCAGGATTTTGTTGTGTGGCTTGAAGATGAGGCAGGTATCTGGAGTGGCGCTCCTCCTGGGGCTGATGGCTCTCCCAGCGGCGCTGGGACAGAGAAGCTCGGAAAGCCCTAAAAGTAGCAACGAAAGCTTTGCCATCGTCTCTTTCAAATGGGATCACGTCAAGGAGCCGTATATCATTGCACTCTGGATACTTGTGGCCAGCTTGGCCAAAATCGGTGAGTCTGGAGTTACATATTAATACATGTCCCGTTCCTTCCCCTTCCCCCTTGCCCTTCTCCCACCCAACGTAAATGAAGAAAGGTTATCATAGGTCCGCTGACCCGTTTTCAGGGGGTTTACTGTACTCTGTCCTGATTTCATAATACTGCCCTACACGGTGCTTAGCAGTGTGATTTTCACCATCCTCGAGGGGTTACTTAGTTCATTTTCACCGGCCACGACTGTGGCTTCTGCATCTGACTCCTTGTGAACTCTGGCAATTCCTTGAGACCTTGCATTCCTGTTGCTCCCTGGAAAAACTTTTTTGCAAAAGTGAAACAGAAATCGGGCCTTATTGCTTACACAATACCTATTCCACTTTATGATATGCTTTTCTCCTGATTATGATTGTTAGCTATATCAGCCGGTAACATCAAAAATAAACACTGTAAACTACACTTATGAACTTAGCGTTCTCTGCTTTGAAGTGTATTGCTGAATTAGTGAAAGAGCATAGTTTATAGAGAGAGGTAGCATGTATTATGAGACCGTCTAATGTACCCAAAAAAATACAAGCTTTAGAGCACCCAGAATTTTCTTCAAGAAATTGGAGTAAGTGAAAAACCAGGACTTAGCTTAACTTCAGTGTAGTTTAAATGAATTTATATGAGTACTTCAACTCTTGTGTTCTGAACTTTGTGACTTTTCCAAAAGCAGTCTTGTATCAATAATGCAGTTTGCTGAACTAGAAAAGTCACTGTTTAGTTGGAATGTATTTTACTTGATTGATGCTATTACTTTCAGACCTTTTGCCTTTGCATCTAAAAACAGACCTCCAGTTTGGCTGACACTGTAAATATCATTTTCATTTAAAATAAATCTTTTCTATAATCAGTCTCATCTCAGAAGGTCAGCTGAAAATCCTACTAAAATCTTTCCTGAAGTTGTACTGTTAGTACTAATTTGGTGTACCAGAATCACATTCCATGGATTTTTCAGCCACAGAGAATGAAAGATGTAAAAAGGTATCCTTAGGTATATTCTGTCTAGCACTTAAGATAAGCATAGTAAGACTTGGGTGGAAAATGCTGTCTCCAAACCCAAATAAAGCATTTTAAAAATGAGGAGTATGTTATAAGTAGGAGTGATACTGTACATCATTTTCCAACAATATTTGCATCTTTGGTTTTACTTGATTAACCATAGATATATAACTAAATACCTTTATCTGAACCCGTTTGACTACACTATGCAAATAGTTTGTCTTCAGACAGTTGCTGCATCACCTAGATTACATAAAACACAATTATGTTTTAATCGACTTTTACTGATGAGTTATAGCTGTTAGAAAGCTGGGGAAATTATATACAGGAAGCAACTGTCAACACTGAGTACCTATAAAATTGTGCTGAATAAAGTAATAAACAGGCTGCTCATTTGAACCTTCTTTTTCAGGCACTCTTCTAAGTAAGTATAGTTATAAAGACCTTGTGCTATTTAGGCTTTGCTGTTCTGTACATGTGGCACAGTTGTACAGTGTAATATTGGTGGCGCACATCCATATAAGTTTGAACCCAAGAACAGAACAGTTAGATTGTACTGTATTTAAATTGCAATGACCTGGATTGAGATTAGTTGAGATTAAGATGAGTCATTTTACCATGAAGTCCTTGATATAAACTCCTGATAAAGCACTTATTGTCAGGAGCTGAGTGATGCTGATTTCTGTTTTTAAATTCTTTGTACTTCTTTCACAGCTGCACAGAGCATGTCACTTACTAGTAGATCATACCTATCACCAGCTTCATCACATTTCTTCCCCAAAGCTCTAAAGCTTTGTTCTTTCTTTACTTTTCTCTGTTCACATGTGTATTTTTGATCCTATACTACTTGGGACATGGTTTCTGAAGAAGCAATGGGTAACTGCTGTATTCTCCTGAGAGCCTATGAATGTCTCTGCATTCCCCACTAAGTCACAAATAACACACAGAAAAGCAAGAACACTCACTGCTCAAGAGCTTCTTAATGAAGAAATCATGAAGGTATTCATGTAAGTCTGTGAGAAAGGGAACTGAAAAAAAAAAACTTTTCAGCCTTCTGTCTGCCTTGGTGTGTCAAGGGTTCTGGAAAGTAGGTCAGAAATCTATGAGTAGATTTTGCATTGCAAAAGTCCTATGCTGGATCAGAGAAGGTTTACATATTCAAAAAGCAGTCAGAAGATCCAAGAAAGAAAATATAGAACATCTGTCTTTGGGTTTCTTTACTACCTGAAGCAGGTTAGTTGTAGTGGAGTCGAAGTGCTGGTTTTGGTGTGGAGTTTTCAGCAGGGGAGGAGCTGTTCTTACATGTGCAAGCTCACTTCTCCATGGCTACAGGGATTGGGAGAGTTATTTTACTGATGGATGATAGACAATTGGGTCAGCAGAAAGTGTTCTAGGAATTGGAGTTGGTACCTGGGGATGAAGGTGTATGAGATTCTTTCTCTTGAATTAGAATAGCATTTGTGGTTTTGTGTTTATATGGGTTTTTGTTGTTTTCTACTTTTTTTAGATTTATTTCATTTGTGTGGAAGTTCTTTTTTTTTTTTGTAAAAACCAAGTTTCAGTTCATGATGTTGTATGACTAGGGGAAGCATTTTTGTATTAGGAGATCTTTGCAAATTTTTGGGGGCTTGATGTTCATGTTGTGTACAAGGTATTCTGCAACATAAACTATTGTATGTTTAATCTCCTAAGTATCCCAAATACATGAAGAAGTGCCTAGTGTTTTGGGCTTTTGGAGAAGGAAACTACTCTTTTAGTTTTAGTTTAGTCTAGTTTTTTATTAACTCTAAATATTGCCACAAATGGAACTGTGGAAGACAGTCTTCATACAATTGGCTTTCATGCATTGTAGAAAATAAAAAATTTGTGCCTTCCATGAAACTTCTGATGTATCTTGGTCTACTGTATTACATATTCTGATTGATTTGATTTGACCCACTTCATTTGAAATATTCCAACTCTTTTTTCTTCCACTTCAAGTGGAACATTCTTAAGGTTCACAATATTCCACTTTGGCTAATGATCTGTATTTCTTCTTTTGATAGGCTCTTTTATCACTACAGAGGAGTATCCTTGTGGGACAGGGCCAATAAACTACTTACATGTGTAAATCTAAGCCAGAAAAGCATCTTATCTACATGAAGAAGGTACACGAGGTACAGCTGAGAACCCTCCTAGTGGACTTCAGGTGTCCACTTCCTGGTATCTCAGTGCTCCAGATGAAATAAGCAATACCACTGAAAAAGAATAACCTCCAAATGCATACATGTGTGCATTTATAGCTACAAACAGTACAGACATTTCCTGCTGTAGCCCTGCAGGTAAAGGATGTACCATTTTTAAACAACATGCTTACACAATGTAGTTCTGGTTTAAGATGAAAGACACTTGTACACTGACCAGACTCTCACATGCTTTCTAAGTTCACTTGGCCATGTGCTCTCTTTCTTCTTTCTGTGTCTGTCATAGATAACATCTTGAAAGTAAACTTTGAATAAACAGATGCATGGCGGATACAAACAATATTTTGGCAGGAAAGCCTCCACAGAAAGAGATAGAAGCAGGTGGAAAATCAGAAAACTTTGGAAACAAATTGAAAAAGGAAAGGAATAATGAGCTCAGAAGCTAAAAATGGTGAAGAGAAGAAATTTTGTAACACTGAACATTGTATTCATTTTTTTGAGGGTATGTCTGAGGCCATGTCAATGCAAAAGACTAAGAAGTATGCTTTCTACTTGAGGTATATCCAGTACATGCTTCTATACTTGCTAAAAACCCTAGGAAACAGTGAGATTGTATTCCTATCATTAGCGGTTTTGCTGGGGAAATTGTGAAATTCTTTCTTGCGGTTTAAATCCTTTTCTGTATTATAACATTTTTGTAACATTTTTTCAACATTTTTACAGAAGGATAGGTAATTGTCCCAAAGTGAAAAAAAAAACCCTACAAAGCAGTCTTTCTGTCTGTCAAGCCCCCTGGATTTGCTCAGTGTGTGCAGATAAGCAACTGGAAGAAACGATGGGAGAGTGAGTGACAATGAACCGGAATGAGGAAGGGTACACGGCCTTTTCATTATCTGAGTCAAACCTCTTACCAACTGTTTTTGTTGGTATAGGTTATGCTGAGTCTAAGAACGTCACAAAAGATTTTTTTTCTTTTTTAGTTTCTGTGTAGTTGCACACAAATTCTAAAGGCTTTCATATAAGAAGTTAAAAAGTGGGAGTGAAATTTGAATCCAGAGCAGCTGGTAAATCTGTCTTCAGGAATGCCACAATGCTTTGGAGGAGGGGGAAGTAATGATTTAATAACAGTGAACAAATACTTAGGAGAAGGCTGGTGAAGATACTGTGTCAGATGGACTAGAGTCCACCAGCTCTTGAGACCCCAGAAGGACATGAGCTGCAGAGCACAATGCATCTCTAAGCTTAGAAATGTGGGTCCCCACAAACAGTCCAGTTTCTGCATGCCTGGGCTCCTTCACATTGTCTCAAACTACCCTGAGAAAGGAGCTCTTTAGAGTATTTTGTTAACACGAACAATTGCTGTGGAGAATTTTAAGCATGTTAGGGATGGGCTAGGGAAGGAGCTGTGAAATGTAGGTCTAACCGCCCATCTAATTTAGACTCCTGGGGCAATATTTTCTTTGAAGAAATCAATAACCCTCCCTCCAAAGCAAACTGTCAAAACAAAAGCCCATTTGACTCCAAAGTTTCTCCTCCTGGCACTCTAGCTACTGAAATGTGTCAGTTACATAGAGAAAGTGATTTAGGGCATTGTTTTAATAAAAAATGTGAGAATAGCTCTTCTGTTGGCAATTCTTCAATAAATGACATCGTTAGGAAGAAATGTTGAAGGATGCTTAGCAGAAGTTTACTGGGTGTATTTAACTGAAAATTGAGTCAGAGATTCAAAGGTGAGGATATCACCAGATCCTGCAAAGTTTAAACTACCAGCCTCATCATGATTGTATGTCTTCTTAAAAGCTACTTTCATTAGCAAGTGATAATATGGAAACATCTTTACATTGTGACTTAGGAGGTTTGGACTTGGCTATCTTCCCCCATATCCTGGCAAAGATAAGAAGGGGAAAATGCATCTTTAAACTTTATTGAGGAGTCAGTAGAAGCTGAAACAGGTTAGCACACTTAGCATATGCATTTACTCCCTGGATATACATAGAAACACTATAAAATTGTGCTGGCAACTGTTATATATCTGCAGTGTCTTAATTTTTCTAAGATGCTGTATTTCCTTTTGCAAAGTGCAGTTTAGAATACCTGTGAGCTAGGAATGTTAAGTACTGTAAAATCCCTATCTTCTAAAGAATTACCTTTTGTATCTAACATTTTATAAGTTTTAGGCATCTGAAAAGAATATTTCCAACATAGAATAATAGCTTTGCATTTCCAGTGGTAGGAACAATTGTGTGAGCCATATTTTTATTAAATAATTCATCTGTAAATGACTGCCTATTCCCACATTTTATTTCCATTTTACCCTTGTGCCTTACTCATCCTTTTCCTATACTTCCTATCTCCCTGTAACACACATCTATCTTCTTCCCCCTCCCCCTCCAAGTCTTGCAACTCTCAAGTCTTAATTATTTAGAGCAGGGAAGAAGATATCAGGATAGTATAATTTGACAAGATTCAGATTACATCCCCTGACGAATAGCAAATGTACAATGGCAACGTGTGTGAATTACATAAGAAAACAATGGCATTTTGAGAATGACCCTGAATTGAATACAGCTCAGGCATGCATACCTAAGGGAGGATCTCTGCCATCAATTAGTTTCAGGCACCTGTGTGCAAAGTGCTCGGCGTTCTCTGCAGAACAATGGAATCCTTTTAATACCGTAGTCTTAGGATTGTTGAAACCATTGATTTACTGTCTTCATAGCTAAAGCCACTTATTACGATTAGAGTGATCTACAAACTCCCAAAGTGACTGTAAATCTCTCATGTGGTAATGCAGCAGACCACAGCCCCAAAAGAAATAAGGGCAAGTAACTAACCCTTCCAGGTGTGCAGAGGTTCTTCAAGTCAAAGGCTTTGGAGGTCCCCCTTTATTTTTGTGGACCCTTGAGTGTTAGAGATACTAAGCAGGGCAGCTGGTACTGGAAATCCTGAATTATTACTTTGTTTGACAAAGTACAACCAGAAGTCTGTCAAAAATCAGTAGTTTTACCAAAAGTATGCTTTAAGAAATGTTTGGAATCCAACTAAAAGGGTTCTTTCCCCTCTATTTACCACAATTTTAATTGCTCTGAATTAAAGATTCAAGATTCTCTATTCCAAGATGAAATGTTGAGTCCAAAGACAGAAGAATGCTTTACTTCTTATAAGTTTTTTCTTTTCTTTTTCTTTTTCTTTTTCTTTTTCTTTTTCTTTTTTCTTTTTTCTTTTTTCTTTTTTCTTTTTTCTTTTTTCTTTTTTCTTTTTTCTTTTTTCTTTTTCTTTCTGGTTTTTCTCTTTTCTCTGCAGCAGTGCAGTTAAACTAATGGCCTGAAGAATTAGAGGCTTTAATTGATATTCAGTTTGTTGACAAGTGGCAATCATATAAAACCAGAGACCATTAAAACAGTGTTGGTAAACCACAGAGCATGGTGGGTTGGCTGTGTTGCAATATTTTGTTTCCTTTTGTAAAGCAACTTGCAGAAGATTTACCCTTGTGGAAGGAGTGACTTGATACCCAATTGGCTGCTATGTAAAGCACTGTAAAGTCATAAATACTGAAACTACAGGCTGACAAGGAAGAGCTGACCAAGACGGAATGCATGACATCAAGTGGAAACACTTTTAATTAAGGCACGAATATTTAATGTTTATTCATAGAAGAAGAAAACTGGAAGGTGTTCTGTAAGGCCTGCACGATAACAGGGGTTTTGAGTAGTTTGATCTGGAGACTTTTCTCCTTCCAGTAACTGAAAATAGAAGCAGTAATTCTGGATTCACTATAATGTGCCTATGAGAGAAGTTCTGCTTTTATCTATTGAAGAAAAAAAGGACTTGGTTTGTGTCAAAGCCACATGTTAAAATAGCAGTAGTCACACACCAGGGAAGAAAATCTCAGTGTAGATTGCAGACTGATTTTCAAAAACATGTGGTTATAATTCTTTCTGCTTCAATTACAATTTTCTGGAAATGGGAAAAAAAAGTTTAAGATGGAAGCTCTATGGATTCAGGCAGTTTCATAAGTTGAGCATTGAGGAAAATATTAAAAATTAAGAAACCAGCAAAAGTTCTTGAGACAATAAGATTTCACAATGAAAATCTTCCAGGTACAAACAGATTGTAAACTGATGGAGAGACTTGCTAGCTCCTTTATTAAAATTAGTATTGTCACATTGGTTTGGTGATATAGTAGTAGTCCAGGGACTGGGTGATACCAGTTGGTATAAGATGGCTTTATGTTAATGTTGTGTTGTTGTGTTATGTTAATATTGATACACTAACAATTGTAATAGTGGTAGAGTTATGTGATCATACATAAGGTGTATGTGATCAAGCATAGGTGTAGTATGGAGATATTACAATCCTCCTACTCCAGTGAAATACCAAAACTGGTGAATATCTAGATGTAGATTTTCAGACCTTAGCAGATTAGATTTATGCTTAGGACATTAAGTTAATAAATGCTACTTAGTGGTTTAACTGGTTAGAATATTAATTCCAGAATGACTGACACAGTCTTTGAATGCTGGCTCTTCTGTCTATGCACAGTCTAGAGTTTAAAGAGCTGTAAGACCTAGTTTGAATTAAATAACCAGATCTTCCACTAAAATAATTCTGGCCCTAAGTTATTCCAACCTACTTAGTTCTGGGAATGAATTTGGGACAGTTGTGAACTGGGGAAAACCGCTGGATACTGGGTCTCCTATAGAGTTCACAGAATCATAAAACAGCAGTATCACAGACTGGTTGAGATTGGACAATGCAACATCTGGTCCTGTGCTCCAGCTCACCCACGGTGACCTACAGCTTATTGCCCAGGATCATGTCCAGAAAACTTTTGATTATTTTCAAGGATGGAGACTCCACAACCCCTCTGGGCAACCTGTGCTGGTGTTTGGCCACCCTCACACCTCTGCCAAGCTACTCTCCAGCTGGGTGGCCCCCTGGTTATACTGGTATGGGGGGTTGTTCCCCATCAGGAGCAGGACTCTGCACTTCTCTTTGCCAAACTTTACAAGGTTCCTGTCAGCTCATTTCTGCAGCCTGTCAAGGTCCCTCTGGATAGCAGCCCAGCCCTCTGGCCTATCAGCCACTCCTCCCAAATTTGTGTCATTGCTGATTGTACTCTCTGCCCCATCATTCAGATCGTTAATGAAGATGTTAAACGGACTGGACTCAGTATAGACCCCTGGGGTTCACCTCTAGCTACCAGCCTCCAACTATACTTTTCACCACTGATCACCACACTCAATGTCTGTTCATTCATCCAGTTATCAATCCACCCCTCTGCCCATCCATCCCCTACAGCAGCAGCCTGAGGCTGTGTCAAAGGCCTTTTTGATGGCTCATTAGAAACTCATCCCACACTGCTCTTACCTAATCTTCCAGGCGAACCACTTCATTGTAGAATGTTATCAGGTTAGTCAAGCACTTTCATGTAGTGAACCATGCTGACTCCTCCTGAGAAATTTCTTGTCCTTCATGTGTCTGCTTACAGAATTAGTTGCTCTGCTAGCTAGATCTGCAGACCCTTGGATTAGCAGAGGTCATACATGGAAGGACCTTTATCTACATTTACCTGGTCAAAGAAAGCAACATTTCTATATGCAGTTGGTATCATTTAGTTAGCTAGTACGAAATTGCACACTACAAAGGAAAGAAGAATCCAAAGTGGCCGTATAGTGGCCACAATAGTCATGACATCCTGAATTAAAGAAAGGAATGACAAGGTACCAGCATAAAGTTTATCTCTCTAACCTAGCTGCTCTCTGATCAGAGTGGCTCCAATTTTCTGTTATGAATGGCTTTCATTAGTATATCACTCACCCTTCTGCCTTCTCTTATCTGATATAGTGTGAGTTTCATCTCTTATTTTAGCCAAAGCTTTCTCCAGGATGAACTGGTATTCTAATGAATAGTACTACTTGATAGGAACGTGCAGTGAGATCTGTTAACTGGTAGTACCAAGCTCAAGCAGCAACTAAATGAGTCAGCAGGAACATGAGTAAACTCGGAGGTGGTGTTTGTAGTGTACCCTATTTCCTACAAATCTGTCTCCTGAGCACAAGCTGTGTCCCAGAAAAGCACACCTCTGTGGTTCTCCTCTGTACTATGCACCTATTACTTCTGCGTCTTCCACTTGCAACACTGACACTTTGCAACCTCATCTCAGTTTGTCCATTTTTAATGGGATTTTTCTCAAGAAGACTGCCTTTGTCCTTCTAAAAAAAGAACCCTAAAGTTATGGCTATAGTGGTCTTCTATTCCTTCCCAAAATTATACTCATTTGGCTAACTTCATTTCACTTCACAAAAGACTGTGAAAACTGACTCTGGATCTGAGGACATTTCAACTATTGAAGTGGCATTTTGTCAAGAAACATTATTGAACTGTAGATAAAGATATTTGGGCTCAGTTAATTGCTCAGATCAGCTGCTGTGGATGATCATTAGTGGAGGACAGTGTATTTTCTTTTCTAAGTAGAACTATTGCTTAAATGCTGTGTTTATTCTCATGTTTCTCCATTGTTTCAGTTGCTGCCATAGAAGCTTTGTAGAAAAGCGAACACAAATAACTTTATAGGCAAACAACTTATTTAAGTTGTATGCACAATCTTTCTGGTGTAACGAGCTGAGTAAGATAGTCCACATCTGAAAAAATTAACACTTTTGAACTGAGCAGTGCCCTGATCAATAATGAAAAGAGTAGGATAAAAGGTATGAGAAGAAGGGCAGGATGGAAGCTACAGATGAGGGTGCTGTTATGTAAGCATAAAAACATTGGAATTAGATTGTGAAAGAACAAGACAAAGAGCAGAAATAATCTCCATATTTACATTTAAAGCCTAACAAACACATACATGTATTCATTAATTTTTCAGTTTCTGTAGCTTTGGTATTACAAAGATAAGCATTTGACTGTCATTAACGGTTTTCTGTTAAAGTATCTTCTATTCATTGAAAGGATTTTGTCATAAACTACTGCCTGACAGATTCTTTCAAGGTGTTAATCATAATGTCTTAAAATGACTTAGCAAAGTAAGATTTTTGGGACTTTGCTCTATAGAGCTTTGAGAGGATTGCTTTTTCTCTTGGGCAATCTGTCCTTAGGAGAACTCATCCAGTAGCTCTACATGTTGTCCTGTGGGGTATAGTGTATCTGCTGTACAGGTAGCATTTCTTAGACATGATGAATAGGCAGCATCATTTTTTTCAGCTCAGTGTTATGCTAAGTATTCCTTCAAATGAGGGAATTCTTCTAGCTGCTCCCAGTGATTCTGTCAATCTTCCAGGCTATTTGAGGTTGGAGCTGCCAATTGCTGCATGATGCAAAGTCTTATGATTCAAGGCAAGAATAAAGGATAGGGTAGTAGTTCACTCAGGCCAGATATCTAAATGGTTGTGTAGTATCTATAACAGAGACTGAAACTTGTACCGGTGAAAACTTACATTGCTTATGCAATAGAAGTGCCTGGAAAAGGAAGGCTGGTTTTGTTACTTTCTCCTTGACAAAATTTAGGAAAAAAGTCAATACTCCTCCAAAATTTTTATTTGAAATAAAGAACACAGCAAGTTCAGAAACTTCAGTTTATATTTTCAGTATTATAGATATGGCATTAAAGTCAGTGAAAAATAAAATTTTGTAATTCACCTTTCCCCTTCCCTGCTCAAGTTGATTTAATCAATTTTCAGATGTTATCTGACCTGAGAGTGAGGTTATTACAATTTACATGAGCTTAAGAAAAAGGGCTGTCACATTTACTATGGACTTAAGGAGAGCAGCATTTCCTTAGTACATAATACATTAATCTTATTTGAACCTTATGTTCCCTAGCCTTTCAGTAAACAGAAGAACATCTTGTGTTCATGTCTTGAATACTTGTACTGAAGAAGATGGTAATTAAGGGAAAAGCTAAAGCTTTTTTGAACCAAAATTATTACTTTCAAGCACTCTATAAAGTATCTTAATTCTTCAGCCTTTCTTAAGGAATACAGCACATCTGACCTTACTAAAACCCATAATTTTTAGGGCATGTTCACTTGAATAATGCTGTTTGGTGTTTGAAAGTATGAGGATGTAAAACAGCAGGAGGAAGTTTCCTTCTGTTTATTGTGATTTATGAGTAAAGATTAAAAGCAGTCCAAGATAAACCTGCCACTGCAAGTGGAAATTCAGCTTATGCATGGCTACTGAAGCGCTTGTGTCGGGAGAGATACATGCAAATGTAAAGAAGAATGGTCTTATATTTTCCTCTTGCTGCCTAGTATAGCCTCTGTTGTCTGTTGCATTTTGGAGGACCCCAATGTGTTGAAAGTCAGTAGAATCTTGTCGATACACCGTCATGTGATAAATGCTTTCTGATTATAGGGAGGTGAAGTAGTACTACAGCCAATGGTAGGGTTTCTGCTGTAGTGCCTAAAACTCAGTCCTGGATCCAGCCCGGACAGGGTTAATTTTTGCAGTAGCCAGGACGGGCCTGGATAGGAGGTATTTCTATACCCCTCATGTCATTTTCTTGGAAGGGTGGGAGGGTACCCACTCTGGGTTGGGTTGTGAGGCAGAGGGGGATCGGGTATTGCGGGAGTTTTCTGTGAGGTACGGGCAATAACGTGTGAATCAGTCACCTTTTTTTTCTTGTACTGCTCTGTCATTAATATTGTTCCTTGTCTTATTTTATTGTTGCTTCTAGTAAATTGTTCTTATCTCAGTCTGTGCTCTTTCCCTTTTGTGCCTCCAGCTGTCCTCTCCAGCCTGCCACAAGGGAAAGGAGGACTGGGGAGTAAGCAAGTGGCAGCATGGTTTGGAGAGTCTTGGTGGCAGCACTAAACTGGGGAGTATCACTCCTAAACCATGACACACAGTATTTTTACCTAGGATTAAAAACAGCTTGATAAAGAGTCCCATACTTAGGGGACTGCTTGTTAGATAATGATAGGATAGAAATATAGATAAATCATGGCATGGATGCAGCTGTTGAAAAACTAAATACCCGTAACAGAAATGAAGATTGTAAAAAACATCCTGTATATTGCATGCTTACTTACATGCTGGTAAATACAGCAAAAAGTGGAAAACTAAAAAAAATTCAGCTGAAACTTGGCTTCTGTCTTGATATTTGTTCATCTCTTTTTGCCTTCAAATCAGGTCTAACAGTATATTCAGATGCACATATTTCAAGATATATGGGAAAAAATAATATTAGATTAAAATTATGAAGTTTGGATCTTTATAACACTTTCTAGTTCAGAACAATAACAGGACTAACGCACTAGCTTTTTTTATTTTATAGTTGGTATGAAGTGGTGTCACTTCAGCTAGGTCTTTTAATTTTTCTGTGAGTAAATAATATGCTTTCTTTTACTAGATGCTTGCCCATGGGTGCTCACAGCCCAGAAAGTCAATCTCATCCTGGGCTGCATCAAAAGGAGCATGGCCAGCAGGTCAAAGTGGGGTTTCTCGCTCTCTGCTTTGCACATGAGAGCCCATCTGGAGTACTCTGTCCTGCTCTGGGGTCCTCAGGACAGGGGCCTGTTGGAGCAGGAGGCCACCTAGATGACCAGAAGGTTGGAGCACATCTCCTATTAAGACAGGCTGAGAGCATTCAGGTTCTTCTGCTGCAGAAGAGAAGGCTCTGGGCTCTGGAGGGACCTCATTGTTGCCTTTCAGTACTTAAAGGGTGCCTATGACAAAGACTGGGACAGACTTTTTAGCATGGCCTGCTGGGATAGGACGAGGACTAGTGGTTCTAAACTGAAAGATTCAGGCTACATAGAAGGAAGACATTTTTTATGACAGAAGCGGAGAAACACTGGAACAGGTTACCCAGAGAGATGTTTGGTGCCCAATCTCTGGAAATATTCAAAGCCAGGTTGGATGAGTCTTTGAGCAACCTGGTCTAGTTGAAGATGTCCCTGCTCATTGCAGGGGGATTGGAGTAGATGACCTTTAAAGGTCCCTTCAAACCCATAGTACTTTAGGATTCTACTGAAGTTTAATTCTTATATATGTGGTAATAGAAGACAAAAAGAGGCACTACTGTGAGTAGTTTAGTAATATTTGATTCATACTGAATTCTTGCTGCTCCCAAAGTTTAATTTCTGCGCAGATATTTCTAGGAATATATGTAAAATCTTTTTCCCATGTTGGAAGGGATCTGACTATATAGAGCACATATTTTGTGCAAAGAAAAGAATCCTATGTTGATATGACTTTGTACTATATATCATAAAATAGAATCATGCTTAATCTATGTATGTGACATTCTGGGATGTTTATACTTAGGAAGGGATTTGTGTCTGGTTTCTACCTTTTTTTTTTCTTGAAATAAACAGTCATCATAAGTACCCAAAGTGTTTGAGTTGTGAGCTGGGCTTCAAATACAGCTTTAGCCAGTTGTTTTGTTCCCTTCCTTTTTATTTCTCCACTGTAGAAAATAATGTTAAACTAAGCTCCTTGTGAACTTCATTTTGCACACTATCCTCTCTCATTTTGCCTGTGCACTACAAAACACAAATGCATGACTGAAAAAAACAACTGTCTTACCACCTTCTGATCCCATTTCAAAACATCAAAGGTATTTTCCATGTACTACATTTTGCAGTATAAGGACACTAATGAAACTACATTTCTTCCTGCTGCTACCATCATGTACGCCATCTCTCAAATGCGATAGTGAAGGTATGAGAATTAATGTGTTACTTAACTGAACAAGCTGTAGGGACAAAAATCAAAAGCCATGCTAAAGCACATTGAATGATAGCAGTATCTCAGAGCCATTTGCAGGAAAAATTTAGAGTGATATAAACTAAAATGCACCTTGCTCTAAAGTCTAAGGGAAAACAAATCACATATCTGGATTTCTGTGCAAATTTACTTTCTTATGGGCAGGAATGAGTGCATTCAGTAACAAAGCATGTTATATCTTTTGTTTTCTATTGCTAATCCAGAAACTCACAGGCTTGATTGGTGAAAATGGTGTTTTCTTAATGGACAGAGTACTGTGTAACTATTGAAACATGAAAATTTGTAGCCTCTTTCTTTCCCACATGTCACCTTGCTCAGTTTCTTACCATGTTCTTTCTAACACTACTAATGTTAAAAGAGCTATTCTGTCATGAAGTAAATTCCATAATGTATTCTCTGTAATAGTATATGGAGAAACAGGTAAGCGACAAGTTATGTCAAGAGCATTCTAAAAGACAAAGTTTTTACTTGCTTCTCCATTTTCTGACAAAGCTCTGGGATCATAAACCATTCACTGAGATGCTTCCACAGCCCTATCAAATTAGAGAATCATGGAATCATAGAATGATTTGGTTTGGAAGGGACCTTAAAGATCATCTTGTCACAGCCCTTCTGCATGGGCAGACACATCTTCCCCTAGACCAGGTTACCCATAGCCCCATCCAGCCTGGTCTTGAGCACTTCTAGGGATTGGGAGTCCACAACCACTCTGGACAACCTGTTTCAGTGCCTCACTACCCTTATAGTAAAGAATGTCTTCCTAATATCTACCCTCCTTCAGTGTAAGGCTTGTCCTTTCGCTACATGTCCATGGGAAAAGTTCCTCTCCAGCCTTCTTGTAGTCCCCCTTTAGGTACTGGATGGTGCTATAAGGTCTCCCTGGAGCCTTTCCTTCTCCAGGCTGAACAACTCCAACTCTCACATTCTGTCTTCATAGCAGAGGTTCTCCAGCCTATGGTCAACTTAGTTGCCTCCTCTGGACCTGTTCCAAAAGGTTCATGCCTTTTCTCTGCTGGGGACCCCAGAGCTGGATACAGAGCTCCAGGTTGGGTCTCACCAGAGCAGAGTGGAGGGGCAGAATGTCCTCCCTTGCCCTGCTGCCCACACTACTTTGGATGCAGCCTGGGATACAAGTGGATTTCTAGGCTGTGAGCCCATTCTGCTGTATTCTGTTGAGCTTCAGAAAAAACTTCATCTGTTGTCATTCTGGACACCTTATGTCAATAGGGAGTGTTTCTCTTAAAAGTATTTCTAACTTTTTGGTTAAAAATCTCACCTAGAAAATACGAGAAGACCAAATTTCTAGGACATATAAACCACATATTTGAGTTTTTAAAATGATGTACAAGAGATCTAATTTACCATGAAACTCTTCTCTCATCAAGCTGCTGGAGTCTCTCTTTTCTAACGTAAGACTGGCAAAACTTTGAAGCTTTTCAGGGGATGCAGTAGTATTTACTTTCATTGGAAACTACCCTGGCATATTTTGTTAATTCTCTCAAGTTTATTTTCAGTCCTAAGCAAGAGTTACTTGACATATGTGTGTTTGTTTGGTTGGGGTTTTTTTTTGTATGTGGGCATCACTAGTGAACTTGAATACCCTAATGCTTATTTAATTTACTACAGTAATCAGGAATAGTTCCACTGTAATTCCATGCTATTCCAGTTATATTAATTAAAATCTTACCAGAATGAAATGTAAGGGGCAGGAAGCAAGCCAGTCTGCCAGAGCTTGAAAAAACTACTTTCCTACCCCATGACTTGGAGCAGCCTTCATAGCTATTTGCCCTAGCCCTTAGGGTTTAATTATGCCCCTCATGCCCTTCCTAATAGCAACTACCCTTACTATGCCTTGCTGGAAGCAGTACAGGGCAAGAAGAGAAAGTCTCTAACGTACACGGATGTTTTCAGAGTTTCAGCCTACTATTGGTATTCATTAAATTATTTCTTCCTCATCTTCTTTTTCTTCATGTACAGTGGACCTCAACTGGAGAACTGGTTCTGTTTTTTATTAAGGCTTTGGTAATCCCTTACACAGTTTATCATACAACAGAACAACTTCCATATATTACTAGTAACCAATTTCTGTGCAGTTTTTTATCTGTATGAGCAGATGCCAAAACATTCCCCTGAGGATGTCTTAATTTCAAATAATTTATCATATTAAAATGGAGGTTGAAAGGGAAAAAATTCTAAAATTCATAGTGTGAAACTCAGTTCTTGGCATTTATTTAACCGATGTTACTGGAAAATAGTTTGGTATTTTAAAAATAAAAAAATGCTTTCACTATCTGTCAATAAATTTCAGTGAATCTTTGAAGGTAATTTTGAAGCTGGAGCAGTTGCAATATATTGCAACTAAATTTTAATACCTTTACATAGCAAGCAAAGCTTTTTTATGATTCTTTTACTGTCCTGTTTTATATCCTAACTATACTTCAAGGTGTTTCTAATGTGTACTTTGCTCTCATTTTGAAATATTATTTTTGACTGTTCCCATTTTTCTTTCAGTGCCGTTCAGTTCCATAAGGGCCAAACGCTACCACACTTGCACTGCAGTGGGACTGCTCCTTCAAAAAAGAACTATTTGGCATAATTATGATAAACTGTGCCTGACTGTTTAAGTTTCATTATGTTCTAAGTGCTTATAGAGGTAATAGTTGCTTGCTCACACACTTCTTTGAATTTGACTTGGGGCCATCTTATTATGTTATGACCTATCAGCTGGGAACATTGACCTGTGTGTTGGTTACACTTTTAATTGCTAACATATTTTGTTAATTGTTCACCTACAGAGAACAGCTACCTAAAATCTCCTCATTAATGAGCTCATTACAATGCTGTACACTTTGTAAATGGTGACCATTACATGTGTGGCAAATAAAGAAAGCTTTCTTGAGCTGGATTAAACCAAACTCAAACCAGTCCTTCCATATGAAGGACTTTTGTGCCTTGCTTAGGAAAAATATGCCCAAGATTAAGTATAAATTATTTTAATAGTCATGCTCAAGTAGTATATTTTAAGGCAGTACTTAAGCCAATACCAAAAGTGGCTTTTATCTCTTGCTGTACAATATATGTATATCTCTGAGTTTCTTCAGATATAAAATAACTCCAAGTTTTTTTCAGTATATCTCTCAATTTTTTCTAGATTGGGTAAAAGCATAAGGTACTGATTAATAAAATAGTTTCATGTTTGTCTAAGGATTATTGATAGAAGAAACCCTTAAAACAGTTTTCCTTAAGAGATTTTTGCCCATTGTATATAAACAGCTCAAAATGGCAACATCAATTCACAACACTTGTTTTGCTGTTGCAAGGTCCACAGAACAGAATCCAAAGGACTATAAAATATGCTATCAGTCCCCTGACCAGGAAAAAAAAGGACTGAACACACTTTGTTGATAAAGATTAGAAAGGCAAATATAGGTAATAATGATCAGCTTCATTTCTGACAAGTCTGCCCAAACACTTCCTGGACAGACTAGAAATGCAATTCCCTAATGCTTTGAATCCTTGCCTCAACTGAACCACTCTTAGAACACAATGGAAAATTCTTTTCTTTGATTTAAGCCTAAATTCATCTGCAAATAAGACAGGGTAAAACAGTTTCTGTGTGGATAAGGAAAAGATTACATAAAAGTATGAAACTATAAGAAGATTATTTTTCAGTCACAGGAAGTCACTAGAGTTTAGGTTTTGGACTGGTTTGATGCAGGGCTTTGGTTTTGCTCTTTTTTTTTGGTTTAGCACTGCACAAAGAGGTGGGCCATCCTACTGAAGGTTTCTGATGACATTTCTGCTGGCATTATTAGTATTCATGTAGATCTGGCTGTTGTACAAGGAAAAATATCGAATCTTGAGGACTCGGGGAAGGGATGTAATACAGTAATAACAAGGGCAGTTTCACTCAGAGGCCATGACACTGATTGACATGAGAACTAGAAGGGGAAGAGAGGTACATCTGTACAAAGTGAATACAGGGTGACTGTGAGTCACCAGTGTGATAATGAATCCAGGATGTAGCTGAACTATGGATTGTGATAGGAAATTATTAATGCTGTTGGACCCGCTTCTACTATGACTCATGCAGAATGCAGTCTATATTTCTGATGGCTCTGAATCCACAAAGGTGAACTCAGACTGAAATAGAGCTGAAGACTGAAAAGAAGTAGTTTACTTTAAAATCCAGAGACAAACAACAAAAAGACAGTATGTTTTTCTCTCTACTTATATAATAGGAAACGACGGAATTAATATTAGGGTAAACCAGCCATTTAAGAAAATTGATATCACTCTCACAAAGGAAAATGGACATAAAATAGTCCATAATAATTGCTGTGAACAAATTCAGGCTAGAAATCAGAATGAAGTCTCTAACTGTGATGAGGGCTGGTGGTGTACCTTCACATAGACTTAGCTGGAGCAGTAATCCTCTGAAATGAGGATCATTAAATATGATGGTGTGACAATGAAGGTCTGGGTACACAGCCAAATAGCCCTTCTAGTACTTATGGTTCTTGATGAGAATTCCCAGATAGTCTGTGCAGGCTACATAAGCAGCTGTAATTAGTTGAAAGATGTGCCTATGGCTATGCAGGCAAGAAATGCTGTGTTTGCTAAAGTAGGAGACTCAAAAAGTCAAGTCATGAAAGAGATCTTAACAAAGAGATCCAGTACAACTGAAGTAAATGCACTGATGAATGCAAAACTGGTATATCTGTGAAAATAATACAAATTACAAGGATAGAGCTGAAAATGAAAGACCTGAGAGTATAAAGAAATCAAGTATAGCATGTGCAGCAAGTTTATTGGGGAGCTAGTAGGTGGGCATGACTGTTGAGAAGTAAAGCAAGCCATAATAAAAGATAAGAGAATCATAAACAAGTAAGACTTCATTAAACAGGAAATTGTATCAAAAGCCTTCTCTTAGTAAGTGGAGATTAGACTTATCAGCAAAACTTCTGGAGAAATTTGAGATTAGAGTGAGTGGTAGTAGTATAAATAAATTTGCCCAATAAACAGAAGACAAAGTAACTGTAGAGTTGAAGAAAACTACTCATAATAACCCCCCGCATGATTAAAAAAGCAAACCGTAATGGTCATTATTGTTAAGCAATTTTCTAAACTATCGCAATGGGGAAGTTTGCTAAGGATTTTGTTCTGTCCATTTCAAAAGAAAAAATCACTGTTAGTCTGGACTAGGTGATGCACAGACTGGGAATGACATACACTGCCCTCTGTATCATGAGAGGACCACAGCACACACCAGAGGAAGCCAATTAAGCTCAGTGATTATATGAGACTCTTGGTAAACCACGAGTGAGAAGTAATTTTAAAACAGTGACTGCTCAGATGCTTTTTAGATGTCAGGGCTCCTACTTGTACAGCTTAATGGGAAAAAAATCTCCAAAGAATCGAATCGAATCTAATCTAATCTAATCTAATCTAATCTAATCTAATCTAATCTACATTAGTCTTTTAAAGGAGTTTGCAGATAAAAAAAAGACAAACAGGGGAAAAATAATAGAAAATACACAGTTGTCTCTGTCTCAGCATCTACACACAGTTTGTATACCATGAATGCTGCAATTTCTTGCAGGGGCTTGTGTAGGCCGTATGCATTTCTGTAGCATTGCTGCTTCTGTCTTGGTATGGCAGGTACAGCTGGTGACCCACTGAGCAGTGACCCACTACCTGGCTGCAACTGAAGTGTGGGGCTAAGGAGCAAGAGAATGGCCAGGGATCCATGCCTTTTAGGCATGGCAGAAGCAAAGTAATCCTTTCTTGAAAATGTGTGCTCTGTATTATATTTTAGAGAGTTTAGCCATGTCTTAGTCAGGTAGACCAACATAATAGAAATGGGTCAGGACTTTCCAGAGTCTTTTGAACTGTATTACTCACCAACTACAGTTGATAAAATTTAGGTCACAAACTGGTATTCAACTATACTTTGAGCTATTCTACAGGCAAGATAAAGCAGATTTTTTTCACAGGTATGCTATTGGATTTTTTTTTCTGTTTGTGGTTTTTTGTTCTGGTTTTTTTCGTTGAGTTTTTTATTGTAAATAATACCATGTATCTGCAGAAGACACCACTGAAAAAATTGCAAGAAAGGTAGAACTAAAGAGTTTTTCAATTGAATTCCTTTATAATGCTAAGGAGAACATGAACAGATAGATAAGGTAAGATACAAAAATTGCCAGTCAGTGTCCAACTACTGGAAGATGTTTAGAGGAAAGAGTTCCCTCTGGGCAGAATATTCTTCAGTATAATTTATAATGCCTTCTTTTAAGAAGTCTCTTTGTTGTGCTACTAAAAAATCTGATTTTGTGCTGCCTTGGAGATACTATTATTTGCATCTCTGAAAAGTAAAGAAGCACAAAGAAGCTTGCAGTGTTTTGCTCTCACTTTTGTCAATGGCAAGGGTTTTCATCAGCTACAGAGAATGAAGTCTTGGAGCTCCAATTAGAAACACCCATGGCTTTGTAAGTGAAAATAAAAAGTCAAAACTGGAAAACAGACTAGTAAGATAATGTCAGTGCATGTTTGAACCACCAGTAAAAATGCATATGGGAGACCTCACACCTGCCACTAACCCTGATGGGAGGAGCTTAGCAATGTCTGCAGATTCGTATCTATGCTTTCACGGAAACTATGGAAATGATAAAGCTAATCTAAATAATTTTATGAGTTCTTGGATTTTATCCAAGGGTACAACGAAAAAAATCCAGCAGAGATTTATTATCTGTATTATAGGTCAATTCTTCATTTCTCTGGATGACACGTGTACTGTGCACGTGCAGTAGGTTTTGTGATTGACTGGAACAGTGATACTAGCTGGAAAAGTATTTTCACTGTTTTCAGAGACTTGATTTTACTCTATCAAAGTTAATGTAAATGTAATTATTCATTTGAAATAGCATTGAAATTACTGCTTTAAATCCTGAAATTTAGCAGTATTTTAAATGGGTAGTTTCAGATTTTTGTTTTTGTAGTGCTGTACTTTCAAAAAGTGGTAAATATATCTTGAATTGTTCATTTCAGCTGGAAATAATGCAAAAAAATATGGATCTAAGGTATTAAAATGTTTCCTTTGATAAGAAAAAAAATCAGTATTGATTAAAAATAGGTTTTGTTAGAGACAATTTTTTTTAAAAAGTGAAAACATCAGAAAATTTTTTAGGTGTCCACAAATATTGCAACTTGAAAATGAATTGTACAGTATCTCTTCTTTATAATTTTTCAATTAATTTTTTCTTTATTTTAACCAGTCCTTCTGTCTTCATTTCTTTGAGTAACTGAGGGGAAGTTTATTCTGTTGAGTCATATCTTCCAAAGCAGTCACAGATGGCCTGAGAAAGCAACAGATAATTCACTGAATGCTTTAAATTCCACTGGAGGATTTAATCTAAGTTATTACATTTTTAAGAGGCCATAAATCCCAATTTTCTTCTTAAAATATGTTTTATTCTTTGAGTCAAAAGAAAGTGGTTCCAGCCACCACATCATAGATTGCTAATTTGTTTTGTCTTTCTCATCAGATAGGTTAAATGCCACAGTCCCATCTCCTGGATCTCAAAGGAAGTGTCTGAAAAAAATAACAGGATGTTTACACTGTGCAACTGTTTCTTACTTTTGTAGAAAGATTCTAATTCAGTGATGCTCAGCTTGAATTAAACACAATTTACCCAGTAGCCAGTTCAACCCACTTTCAAAGCAGGTCTAGCATGTACTGGAAGGGAGGCATATGTTTAACTTATTCTTTAATACTGTCTCTAGACTTAGGTAGACGAATTCCAAATGTTAAATGTTAAAATGTTAAATGTTGAAATTTATAGAACACAAAATTGCCCTCTGCCCAGGTATTTTTTTTAATCATGAACTATTCTACAGGAGCTCTTCCTTTACCCTTTCCCTCTCCTTGTTGAAATATATTAATGTACTTTTCCTTATTAACAGCAGTGAAAGGTGACAATTTTATCTCTGGGTCCATCACAGAGTAATTTATCTGAACAGCACTGCATGCTATCTTTCCTGATAGCTGAACTTTCTTTCACATCAGAATCAAACTGAACTCCTTGTCCATTAGGAGTTTACAAACCTTTCTGGGTTGTATTTTGCTCCTCAGTCAGGTGAAACACCTAGCCATGCTAGACATTTAGGTGTAATTAAAGCTTCCAATTCTACTTTGTCATGGGGACACAATTAATTTTGTGGGACAGGTGTTTGATATCTTTTAGACATGTAAAGAAAAGCTTTATGAAATTAAATGAAAGTGCTATCATTATGTGAGTTTGTTGGGACATTACTTCAGAATAATGAATTGTAAAAATAAACATTAAGGAGTGAATTTGGAATTAATCTATCTCTATCAATTTCCACTAATGTAATAGCTACTCATAATGTACAGTCTTGATTAAATAGATTTTATACACACATTTAGAAAGAAACATTAATCAGTGTAGGTACAAATATGAACTCAAACATTAATCTAAGTTCAATTGCATCTCAGTCCAAAGCTATTTTATTGAATTTCACCAGTTGTGGTATTTTCCTTTTACATATTTCTATGCTTATAGACATATTTCTGTTAATCATATAGCATGCTATCTGCCTGAAGAGTTAGCTAGGCAGTTATCTTAAAACAAAGACAGTCTGGTTTTCAGATTTTGCTTGGGCCAAATACAAAAATGAAAAGAGACTTCTCTAAGGCCCATTCATGCAATAACTTTCCTGTCCATGGCCTGCATCCTTAAACTAACAGAGCAGAAGAATTTATCGCTGATAGTATTAAAATCTGGTACAGATAATCAGTGGGTTGAGTTAAAGGGGACAGAGACAGATAAGACAGAGCTGATTCATTGGGAAAATGCGATCTTTAGGAGGAGACAATGTTATAACCAAAATCAGATTGACTTCCCAGCACTTGAAACTGGTTTTGGTTGTAAAGGGGAGAATTCTACAGAATATGAAATTTTAGCTGGACTTTTTTTTTTTTTTTTTCCAAATGCCCTGTTCTGAAAAGTTTTCACAGGCTCATTTTAAATTTTTAACTTTAACTTCTTTTGTCATGGTTTATCTGCTAACATAAGAGTAGGAAAAACAGACTTTGGTTAGTAAGACTAGCTCAGCAACATTCATTTTCAGGGATAAGGAGATAATCCCTTCTCTGTAAGGTGATAAATTAGTTGATAATTCACTGACTGGAAATTCAAGGAATCAAGAATGACTAGTAGGAAAGATGTTTGAGAAGCTAAATGCCACGATTTGTACACATGGAATCGTAGCTAGTTTCTTTTTCTTCATTTAATTTCCTCTCTCTTCTTTTTTAATGCAAGCCCAAGGGATTTTATAACAAAGAGAGGAAACTGAGAAAAACCAGAATGCTTGTTTCTGTGAAGTGTTATTCATCTCTTGATTACATGACACAGATGACATAGAAAACCGGCATGGTTTACTCAGCTTCCCTGAATGCAGTTTGTTTTCATGTCTGATTGCTTTTGTATTAATCCCACTTTTTAGCTGTCTTCTAACATGTTTTTAAGTCTCGTCTGCAAACACTCACGAGCACCTACATTCATGATCATTATTGGCATAGGGAGGCTGTGATCACTTTTCCTTTCATGTTTTCTATTCTGATGAAACCATGAAGGTTCTATAGCTTAAGGAACCACATTATTGTGGGGCTGCTGTAATGGTGGATGGTGTTTCTAACATTGCCTGTGTAGATGCAGCCAAGACAAATGCCGACAGTTCAGGAGTGGGGCCCTCAAAACACTAAAAGGTAACTAGTAAATGTTTGACTAGGACAAATACTTGGATGGGAAGAAAAACAATGGTCTTTCAGTAAAGTAACCTGGTCTAAGATCTCTGCATGGTCATAGGAAATATTATTTCACTATGGCTTAAGAATCTGGAATTCATAATGATGGGTTTTGTCCAAGCTAGTTTTGAGTTAAATTGCATTAGCATTGTAACAGCTTCAACATAGCTGATGTTCAAACCAGGAGAAACTTGGTGGCTTCTACTAAAATTTTCTTCCTGAAGTGAAATTCACATTTTCAACATAAAGCTATGTGAGTAAAGCCACATTCATTGGGTCAGTTTCACAAAGTATGAGGGTTCAGGCCATCTGAGACACATCATTACTTAAGATAAACTGAAGGACAAGGTCACAGAAATGCCAAGAAAGTCAATTAAACCACCCGTGCTTACTTATTATCAAATGCTTCTGCCTCTTCCTCCTATTTTATGTTCCATCTTTCTTTATAGACTTGACTTCTCTCTGTTCTTCTGTCTGCTTTTTTATTTGCTTCTATCTGATACCTAACACATGCACTATAAATATATGTTGCCACAATTTGCAACATATATTATTTGCAATCTTAGTTGTGTTTCTGTCACCTTGAACAGTCTGTTTTTTCTGTCTGGTCATGCCATCTCTGTGTCTCTTTAGATTTTCTCATGGCAATCAGTAATTTCCCCTTCTTCTAATTATTGGCTAGTTTAATAGTTTGACCACACCATGCCATTACACGTTTTGCTATGATAGATACCATATACTGCTTGTTTTTATTAACAGATTTTACAGACTATTGTAACATACAAATTTTATGACTTCTTATACAAAAGAAAGCAGTCTGTTGCAGAACCATTCCCCACAAATATATATTTGAAGGAAATTTTGAAGGAAAGTCTCAAAGGGGATGTCCCATGATATAAGCCTCATTCTGTTCCTGCTGCAGGCTACATTATCAGAATATTCTTTATAAATTTAAAAAGAGTTGTCTCGAAAATAGTTCTTCTTTCAGCATACATATCACATCTTCCAATAGGCATGTTAGTCAACTGATCATTTTTAAAGACAATTATTAGGAGTCTGGATGTGTATTTTTAGATACAGAAATAAACCATAACGTCATACATTTCCAGGACTTCCTCACTGGTTTTCAGTCTTGTACTTACTGCTTTGCACAGAACATCATCTTTCACTAAAAAGATCTTGGTAAGAGAAGATAATCCAATAAGAATATAAATGTCATGGAATTTTGGCTTCATATAAGTTAAAATATGCTGGATAAAATCTGAAGATTGACTTTTTTTTTTTTATTCTGTAAGTGTCAGTATCCCAAGCATTCCACACACACTTTTGGGTCTAATCACAATGAAAGAAAAAGTTTGTGTGAAGTCAAAATTCCCAGCTAAGAACAGTTGTTGCTCAAATTGTTTCTCCATTTCATTTCTAACTCAGTGTTTTCCTGTTTACTTGCAGTTTTTCACTTGTCCAACAAAGTAACTCGGGTGGTTCCAGAAAGTGCTCTGCTGATTGTCCTCGGTCTTTTCCTCGGTGGCATTGTATGGGCAGCAGATCACATTGCCTCCTTCTCCCTGACACCAACTGTGTTTTTCTTCTATTTGCTGCCCCCCATTGTTTTGGATGCTGGATATTTTATGCCAAATAGATTGTTCTTTGGAAATCTTGGCTCCATCCTTTTGTATGCTGTCATTGGGACAGTCTGGAATGCTGCCACAACCGGTTTATCTCTCTATGGTGTCTATTTGACAGGAATAATGGGTAAGTTTGATCTATGAAGGCACAATTATGAATGTCACTGTATATACTGTTAGATAGGTGATAAGTTACAATTTAACAGCTCTTTCTAGCAGAAAAATTCCATTCTAATGGGAGCAGTTTGTAATGTCTTTATAAAATTTAAGAATGATCTGAAAAATCTTCCCTAAGGAAAGCACAAAAGCTGCTTGAATCCACATCTCTTATATTGTCCTGCTCTAAATGTGTGTGTACACTCTCAGGAAAAAGCTCAGGATTCTTTCTGCTAATGGACATCTGGACAAAAATACACACTGAAGGGCTTGTTTCTTTCTGCTGTGACAGAAACCTTAAAATTTACTCTGAAATGGAAGTGTCTTCCTGAAGTCAGCTTTAGTATTATGTGTTATATTTAGTGTTATTTAATATTAAGTGTTGCTAATGTATATAATATTATCAATGTAATTAAGCCTTATTTTATAATAAGTGTTATTCAATATTAAGTGGTTACTGAGCAGGTATATACACATGACCCATCTACACATCTCTTTTGCATCTTTGGAGTCTGGAAATTGTAACTGAAGATTTAGAAGTTTTACTGAACAAAGCAGCAGATGTCTTACTAAAAAAAAAAAAAAAAAAAAAAAAAGTCATTTTGATGGGAGCAGTCCAAAGGGGCTTGAAAGGGTGGGTGACACACAATTTCCTAGGCCACAAATCCAAAAAGTGAGGATTTCCTATTGCTTGTGCTTTTCCCAGAGAAGCTGTGAGTGCCCCATCCCTGGAAGTGTTCAAGGCCAGGCTGGACAGGGCTCTGAGCAACCTGGTCTAAAGGAAGGTATCCTAATGGAACTGGAGGGTGCAAGAGGTCCCTTCCAGCACAAACCATTCCATGATTCTAAGACACACTTTGTCTTAATTACACTGCAATATAAGGGCACAGGGTGCTAGAAGAGGCACAGAACAGCAGTACTTAAACTGTACTGACTTTCATTTAAGACTCATGCAATTGCAGATGTTTATATATTGTAATATAGACAGCCATGATATATATATTTTAGATATTTACCTTAATATAACTCTTATTTTAGAAACAACAATATTTTCTTTAGAAGATACAAAGGTGACAGCTCAGATGCAAAAACCCTTGACTTTTATAGGTAGATAAGAGGTTTACTGTGCTTTAAGGAATATATTTCATCCACAATTTCACATTTATAATTACAGTCAGGTTTTCAGGAAGAAAATATATGACAGGAATATTGCTACTGAAGATTGGAAAAGGATTTCTATATTTAAATATTCAAGATGCTGGGAACAATTTAAAAAAAAAAGACCAAATATATTTTCTTAAAATCCTGTTCTGGGAAATATAAAATATGATAATTACTTTAAAAAATAGGTTGCCATGAATAATTAAAGGGAAAGGGTTGATTTCCTTACAACAAGTGAAATGGAAAAGTTGACTGTTTTTGAAAAAAAAATTTTTTTTGAATAAATAAAATTCAATAAAATTTTTGAAAAATTCAACTAAATTATTCTTCTCCTCCCAATCTGTAAACAACTATTGACTAACTCCAAAAGCTGGATTTGATGGTTACGTTCTGCTTCATGAGTATGCAAATCTTTTAGTGACAGTATATATTAGAACTCTGAGCTTACAGTTATGCAGGAGAATCTGCCCCTACCACAGATTACAGCTAAAGCTCTACAATAGAAATAAGGGGATGTTAATGAAGGCAAACAGTAAACTGACATATCTGCTGAATTTTAATGTTTAGAAAGAGCATTATTGGTATAGTGTGGGGACCTGGTTTTGCCATGAAGACCGACTAGAGTTCTAATTTCAGCTGTGAAAAAGGCCAGACAAGGCTGTCCCTGATTCAAACTATGTCATTCTCCAGCAAAGCTGAGTAGAAGTCTAAAATATCTACATGACATAGACTTACTAATCCACTAAATCTATTGTGTTGACCTCCAGGAGGTCAACAAGATCTAACCACCACACTTCATGGAAAACCTTGCTGTTGTTACTTGCTGAAGATAGGAGAATGCTGAGTTAGTTTCTAGAAGAGTTCATAGTACCTTTTGGTTGAAGTTCTATGGCACATTTTTGTTTCTATCCCACTTGGTCTACAACTGTAGTGAATAATGCTAAAAGTAATATCATTAAAATGTAGAAATGTAAATCCACAACAGACCAAGATGAACCAAAGTCAAATGACTTCTAGCTTTGCCATTCAATGGGCCTGTGGTACTGTCCATCAATATAGGAGTGCATAATCCAAACTGGATTGCATAGATTTCTTACACAAATAAACAGAAAAACAGCTCTTTGTTGGCATTCAATATCCTTGCAGATATTATAATTCGCAGAAGGAAAATGGAGATGGTGATAATGATGAAGAAATCCTTCTTTAGAACTGAAATTAAAATATTAGCACATTAACTGTTAACCATCAGTCATATCAGTCTGCTTCCACAGAATAGGAAGAATTATGTAATCTAGATATTCCAGGCTGAATGCAGTAAACTGTTCACTGTCTGCTGGAGAACCAACACATGCATTATTGTGGTTGTGACTAATGCTTAGAAGAGTTTTTCCTGTACAATCCAGGTAATAGCTGCAATATGCTGAATATGTCTAAAAGTCTTAAACTGGGCCCAGTGAACTTATCTTGGTCAGGTGTCACTGACAAGCTGGAGAAAGCCAGTGACCAATTGGTTGTGTACCAATTGAAAATAACTTCTGTCATTAGTCTAAATGAAAGTCTGACTTAGAAACTCCAGGCCTCTTGACAGTGCTTTATAGGAATTGTAGATGTGTCCTAATCTCCCCATAAATATCTGCTTACTAGCTTTGCAAGTCTTCAAAGAATGCACCAATGATTATAATTGGTAACACATAAAAAAGACAAGCAATCTCAGTGAGCCAGTTTATTTTCAAACCTTCCATTCTATTGTACCCTGATATCTGACAGTTATTGTCATTGGGCTTGTTCCTTCCTTAGACCTGCCCGAGAAGGACAATATTGGGTGGAACCATTGCTTAGATTTAGGTTCAAGGCTGTTCTCAGAACTTTTGGCACAGACTTAAGGTCACTGCCTCAACCCCACTTGCATGCTAAAACTGATAGGCTCAGTCCTTGTTCACAGCTCAGTATGTCCAAGTATGAGTAAGACTATTTATCTTCTTTAAAAAATAAGCTAGTTATAGATCTGTGCAAGCTATGAATTTCTGTTTTCAGGGCCGTACCAAAATCCCTACAAAGTGTATGGAAACATTATAGATATTCTGATTGGTAGATGGCAGCTATGAGAATACATAGATCTGCAGCTCCACCAGAGTATTGGACATTGTCACATATAACAAGGTGTTGTCTACTCATTTATCTGTCCGCCCATATAAGCACCCTTTTCTTGAGTAAATAAGCCTATGCCATTTTGTATCAAAAATATTTGGAATCTGATTTCTGTTTCAATCTCATACTAAGCACAAACCATTTTGAATTTGAAAAATTACCTTTCACAGTTCTTTCTAGAGGAGTAGCCATGTTGTTCCAGAAATACTTTACAGGCACTATTGATCCTGTGGCTACAGCTACTGACTGCCATGGTCTGACTCATATTTCCAAACCATTTAATTAGATGAATGTCTTCTTTACATGTAGAAATCATGCTTAATAATTTTGGGCATGGGCTTCTGCATTGTGTTTTAATGAATTCTCAACCTGTTCCTCCTTTGCTCTTCTTCATATAATTTTTGGCACCATCACTTCACTTAATGAACCTTGCTTCCTCTGCCATCCATTAACGAACACAAAGGGACTTTTACTGCTCAGAAATCTTTTCCCCAGAAAAAATGTCTGGGTTACCACTCTTGCTTTCATGAAGAGGTTAGAATTTTGCAAGATATTTAGGAAGCTGAGCAAGGCAATTTTTATGGCTCTGCCTTTTTCTGATACTTTTACAATGACAGTGAATGCTTGTCTTGGTCTGTTTGCATAACTGAACAAAATAATCTTAATAACTAAAAGAAAGTTAAAAAAAAAATACTGGGTTACACTGTCACCAGAGTTTTGTAGTTTCAAAACTTTTGAAATCATTGCCAAAATTCCTAAGGGGCTACAACACAAACATATTGAGGTACATTTTGGTCCTTCATCTATTTTTATGGTCCACTTGCAGACAATTTAACAGCCTCATGAATCCTAATTTGGGAACAAGTAGCTTAACCACACCTGTCAGTGAGTAAGGAGGCCACAATTGGTGTTCACCTGCACTAAGTGCAGTTAAACACCACTGTAGCAGTTCTTAATGACAAAAGTCAAATTTGACCTGTGATATTAGATATTTTGGAACGTTTACTTCTGAAGTGCTGTTATGGTCCTCTTAACATGTTGTGAGTTCTCAGTTATCCTGAGATAATTTAGTCAAGTTAGACAAACCATACCGCACACAAATAGAAAGCCAGTTTAGATCTGGAACTGTCTTGCCACAAGAACAGTCGAGTACTGGTTCTGCTCCCAGAAACAACTTTGATCCATATGGGCCAGTGCTGAACCCAACAGCAGTAGGATACAACATGACTCAGCGCAGAATTTTTAAGTAGTCACTCTAACACACTTTCCGGTTGATACCTTGCCATCTCCATTTTCCAGTATTTGGCATTATCTGTAATATCCCACTCTGTCATTACTATTGATAATACAGAGATGATTCTGCTTATAATTTGTTTGCTTTGTTTTTGAAGGGGAACTGAACTCTGGGCTGTTGGACTTCCTCCTCTTTGGCAGCTTAATTGCTGCTGTGGATCCTGTAGCTGTTCTGGCAGTGTTTGAAGAAGTCCACGTCAATGAAGTTTTATTCATCATTGTTTTTGGAGAATCACTTCTGAATGATGCTGTAACTGTGGTAAGTAAATTATATATCCCAAAGTCAACCTAACTCAAGGGGATTTCTTCTGAAGTGTGTTTTGCCCTTTAAAGAAACACTGTACTCTCTGTGTGTATCTACTCATGGGCTATTGTAGTGCAGCTCATGGTGTTTTCTGTCTTGCTTACGAACACTGTATTGGGAAGATTAGATGTTTGAGCTTGAAAGCTATTTGGAGCCGGTAAGTGACATTAAACACACAGTCCTGAGTTGGACATTTCAAATGAAGTTTCAGGGGTGCATGTTTTATTTGCCTTTGCCATTTAAGTAGGGATTTCATGACTTGATTAAATTATTTCCAGGGATTTTAAGCCTTCCTTTGCTGTTATTTTTTAATGCACATACTCTTTTCTCTATATTTATATTATGCCCATAATTTATATGCATACCTCAGCCAGTGAGAGAGAGAGAGAATACTCTTCAAAGTATTTATGTCAGCTCCCTCAGTTTTACTTTGATCAGATGCTTATCAAGCAGATATATAACAAAGAGCCAATTTGGAAAACAGTTTTGTGAAATTTTAGAAAGTTTCTGATTTGGGTTTTTTTTTGCGAACATTTTTTAAATTTAGAAAGTCTTTAATAGACTTCAAGGAATCCCAGATTTCTACTGATATTTTTATTTTGGTTGAAACACCTTTTCTTTTCACACAATTTTTTCCCCAGAATAAAATAGTCAATAGTTTTGTAGTGTTGAACTAATGGTCAGGGACCAGGAAGTCCTAAGGCAGAAAAATGCTATGCAACCAAGCTGCTGTGCAGCTTCAGTTCACTTTTGGATCCTTTCCCATTTCTGCTCCTGCCTATCTGCAAGGGAGAGTAAGATATGTTCACGAGGCTCAGTGACTTTAACTTTTTGCAGCCAAGGAAGCAGAGCACTTCAAGGCCACTGGCAGTAGCCTAACTGTTCACATGAGTTCAGAAATAACAGTATGACTTCCAGAGAAACCTAATTGCCCTTGGAGATCAGTATCATTGATACTTTCAGGATATTGCCAGAAACAAAATAAACCTCGGGTGAACTCAAGTATCAACATCACTGGCTTTCAGAAGGAAAGGAGTTTTTGTTACTGTGAAATGAACACAAACAGTCTACAAATAAAAGAAAGTTTGGTTGTTCACTGAAGAAAAAGCAGAAGAGCAAGTATGATCCAGGCTAGAAAGCACAGCCTATGAGGAAATTCGAAACAGTGGAATTGCTACCTTGAAAAAGGAAAGACTGGAAGACAGAAAAAAGTGGATAGTACAGCATTCTTTAAACATAAATATGCAAAAGACTCCTGTTACAGAAAAACAGGAGTGTACTGTGTACTGTGACTGGGTGAATACAGTAAGAATTATCAAGCTCAGCTGCAACAAGGAAAGCTGAGAAAGCCATAGTAAAGTTTTCCTCCACTGCTGGAGGAACTAAGAGCAGATTAAATTGGCATGTCTCAAAAATTATGTTCATATAAACCTCCTTAGGTATAGGTATGGATAAGGTGAATTCTTTACTTTCAGCTCTATCACTGAGAGTCAATTATTTTAAAAGTTTTAGCACAATTATTATATTCTCTTTTATGTTCAACTTATGTATGTTCAACATACTTCAATTCAGTATTTTATTAGTAGTATTATTTTTATTGTCTTATTGAGAATGTTATTTATCTTATACATGGGATTAAATGAATCTTTCAAATACCTGGATTTTACAGGGAGAACTGCTTCAGAAAATGCATCTATATGTAACAATGCTTCTTATGCATAGGGAACAAATTGAAGTGAGAAATGTAATGTTGTGAGGTGGTTTTCTTAATATATTTTTGTTTCTTCTTGGCCCACTGCTTTTTTTTATTGTCTTGAGAAAATATAAAATCTGCAAAATCTTCTCCCTCCAGACAGAATTTTCCTCAGTCAAACATAATTTCAGACTTCATAAGGTTGAGGCCCCTAGGGAGATTATTTTAATAGCCTCAATTCAGGAGCAATTATTAAAGTAGTCTACTTTTCTTTCCAGGTGCTGTACAATGTGTTTGAATCTTTTGTTGCAATAGGTCCAACGAATGTGACGGGGATTGAATGTCTCAAAGGCATAGGTGCGTGGAAGAGAATTCTGTATCACACAGTTGATGTATATATGCAGTATTTTAAACAAAATACTGTTATGCTATTGGCAACTGTTATTTTTCAGCCCTTTCCATTATTACTCACATTCACACACTCGTATGGCATAGACAAATGTCTTAAGAAAATAAATAAATAAATGCATAATTATTCCTGAAGATTTGGGAAACTTAATCACATCTGTTTTCTTTTGAGGAGACTCAACAGATGTAGAGTTCATTTACTGAAGCCACCAAATTTGACAGCTGTATATCTTTTCTTTGTATTTAATAGCTTTTCCTTAGTTTCAGCCTGTACTCTCCCTGCATTCCAGGAAAGTTGAGATTGCATACAGGCATTTTCACTGCTTATGACTGATCACCATCAAGTAATGTTTGCCAGTAACTATCAAGAAATTTTGCCTAAAAATTTAGTTACTATTTCCCATTCCAAGCATTACATGAAACAAAATTATCTTGTGAATAATTGTTTTAATTGTGACTTTGTCATATTCTGTAATATGTGTAATACTTGTTTACAGAACATGGGAAAAAATAGTACAAAGAAATGTAGTAGGTTTTGAATAGAAGTAAAATGGTGAGGCTTAACAGAAGCAGCCTTGTTTTTCTACAGAATGCTATATTCATGTACCAAGTGCTCAAAAGCCTTGCGCCTAGAAATGAATTTTGACATGCCCTCCAGAATTTCTGTGATTTACTGGCCATTTGCTGTTTTCTCTCTGGAAAAGAACTACTTGAAACCATTATATTTCTATGGTTCAAGCTGCAGTATGTGTTTTCTTTTTCAGTGTCATTCTTTGTGGTGAGCCTCGGTGGGACTCTGGTTGGCATTTTCTTTGCATTCCTGCTCTCATTGGTCAGTCGTTTTACCAAGCACGTGAGGATCATTGAACCTGGATTTGTGTTTATCATTTCCTACCTGTCCTACCTCACAGCAGAGATGCTTTCTCTTTCTGCCATCTTAGCGTAAGTCCGTTTTTATTGCTGCCTGTGAAGGGGATGAGAAGGGAATACGGTTTTTAAAAACACTGAAAGGAAAATCGAAATTATATGGGACAACTATAGAATATGGCACTTGTTAAGTTTATGCTGGATAACACTATGTTCACACTGCACTAGATTATAGTTCGTAAACACTGTCATTCAGCCTTGAAAACGAATGCAAGTTTTCCAGGATCTGCTGTGCAACATGAGAACTCCTTTGCAAAATACAGACATGACTCTTTCCTCTCTGTTATTAATAATACTTCAAACTTAACAGTTGTCTATCTGTACTGACATCTTACCCTATATCTTGAAACCAAAGCAATATTTTTTCCAAGGCACTGTGTGAATGTCACTATTCTCTGTTCTCTCTCTCTGTCTTGGCTGGCCATTAAGATTTGTCTACATGTTGCCTGTTTTGGGTTGAGTACCTCTGTGATCTTTCTTCTATTAGTATCCATTGATTCCTGGCATACCTTTCTTCTCAGTTTTGCTTGTCATGTTTGTAGATGATACAATAAGTGTTTTCAAGGTTGGAAAATCTTTCTGCAAACAGATCATTAGTTTAAGATTATGTCTAATGTAAACTAGGTTTAAAAATTTGCATTGAAAGTACTATGGTAATCTGAAGAGAATGAAAGTCTGTTATGTTCTAATGAAAAGCTGTCTTCAGACATCTTGAGGTCACATCAGCACATATGTTTGAGGTGCTTTTTATCTAGGGTAGACTCCACAAGTGCTCGTGAGTGTATCTTTTCTTAGGAATTAATGGCGAGTTTATATCACTATGTGCCAGACAGATGGAAATAATATTAAATGTTGCAACAGATATTTCCTGAACAATTGCTTCTTTTTCTAGGATAACCTTTTGTGGCATTTGCTGTCAGAAATATGTCAAGGCTAACATATCTGAACAGTCTTCTACAACTGTAAGATATACCATGAAAATGATGGCCAGTGGAGCAGAAACTATTATCTTCATGTTCCTGGGTATTTCAGCTGTGGATCCACGCATCTGGACTTGGAATACAGCCTTTATTCTGTTGACTCTGGTCTTCATCTCAGTATATAGAGTTATTGGTAAGGGGTGACCTTCCTGTTCTTGCATTGTACTGCTGATGCAATCACATATTCTTTAACTCTCTCCCCCAAAAATATTTGGAGTTCTAGGTTTGTTCCTTTTAAAATATTCCACTTATTTTAATTTAATTTATTGTTGGGTTTGGGTTAGAGTAGTGGAGTAAGCTCTACAGTAAGTTCCATCATATGCTGAAAATATAGCAGGATTTCATTTTTGGTGATAAGTGAGGATACGAGTAGCCCAGCAGTTAACCTTAATTATTCAGTGGCTAACCTTTGTTGACCCAGCAAATGGTATTGGCGAAATCTCCCAGTAAAATGGACTTTGTTCTTTAACTTGCAAACTAACAAAAGATGTGACTCTTGTCAGCCATATCTTTCCTTCAGTTCTTTCAATTTGGCACTAAAGACATTGTCTTAAGCTAATGTTATGGTTGACTTCAGGTTTTAGACACACAGTGATATCAGACCATACATATTACACTGCAGGTTCTCTGGCTTAAGAAATAAGTCTCAGGGACTGATGGAAAACTGAGTAAATAAGGCTGTGACAGGTAGGGATTATCTATTGTCAATTTACAGGGTTTATATAAGTTTGCAAACATTTCAAAATACCAAAGATGATTTGCCCAGCTATGTAGTTCTGCTGTAGTTTTGTTAAAATCGCAAAAAAATATGTAGTATGAAGTACTTGCAGAGAGTAACACACATGGCAATTTGGTGTATGTATTTACACCTGCGAGTAACTTAAACTAGCTTATTTGTCTGTTTCTCTCGAATTCAAATAATAGGTCAGACATCTATCTAGCTGGCAGTTTTCCTAGATTCTGTGTTCTTATTCTGTCTAGAAGCTCCTGAGCGGAATGAAGTGCCCAACTCCTTGCCCTCCTTTGCTAAATAGTCTGCAAGCATTGTTCATTTAGCTGCCTCTCAGCAACTGCTAATGTGCTTGAGGTGTTTAAAAGAGCTTTCCATGTCTTGTCTTTGACACTTTTTGTATTCCTGGAATGAGTGGTTAACAATCCTGTAATAGATGTGATTGATAAGTAAATAGTACATATTCAGCAATAACAATAAGCACCCACTAAAGTAATTGTTCTTAGACATTGACAAATTACTAAATACCTGATGGTATTGGGTCTTACATAACTGCAGCTCTCATACCCTGTCAGATTGGTGACATTTCCAAAGTCCCCTCCTCCAGAGGCCCGTCTTAGAGTGACAAGGCGTTCTTCTCTTGGCACAAGTTCAAAATTCTCTAAAAAGAGAAGAATCTGTTTTGCACTGGTTGACAGCCCTGGTCTGCTGTAGTGGGACACACATGCTGTGCCAGTCGCAGGAGAGATGAAGCTGTTTTCCCTCTGTATGGTGGGAGTTCTGGGATATACTGAGACAGCCAGAGCCTTAGGTCTCCTGCAGCAAGTAGCATCTCATCTGTAGGTCTGAAGTTAGTGTTAGCATAACTAAACAACCCTTCATAAGACAATGACTTCAATGTAGTTTTCAGTGATTTGCAAAGGGTACCACACTTACTCCCTAAAAATTGTTGCTGTTTTAACCCATTTCTGTTAATTGACCCTGTGCATATCACTGGTTACAGTGCTAGAAAATCTCCTCTTTCTCAACTAATTTCCAAGGTCATCACATGGCAGAACTTTCCCTGGAGTGCCTGTGCCAGAGGGCAGCGCTCTCAGGAAAGCTGTTGGCTCACAGAAGCAGCTTCACCTAATTTCTTTGGCTCAATGTAAAGAGAAGGCACAAAGTGGGCAACATAGTGATCAAGAGGAGGAAGTAGATGGTGTAGATTGTTATAAAGGCAGTCTGGTGGCACCATTTCTGTTACACACAGCTGGGATATTGACATTCCATAAGGGTAATTCTAGACATGCTGACATTTGTTTGTTACAGGAGTCATTATACAGACATGGATTCTTAACCGCTACAGAACTGTCCAGCTGGAGATAATAGACCAGGTGGTGATGTCCTATGGTGGACTACGAGGAGCAGTTGCTTTTGCTCTTGTTGCACTTCTGGATAAGGAAAAAGTGAGAGACAGAAACCTGTTTGTCAGCACAACTATCATTGTTGTGTTTTTTACTGTTATTTTCCAGGTAATTTAACTTCTTAAGCATGCTTCTTGCAAGGAGAAGGAAAAAAGTACTAAATGCTTAAAGCAGTTCTCATCTGAAGGTTGCATATTGTTTCACTGAACTGAAAGCATAATTGAATTTATAATTTTAGTAACAAAGATCCTATTTTATGTTTTCATGTGGGACCACATGGGGCAAAACACAATTTCCTCTGTGCTAAAAATTGTTCAGTCTTAGCTGCTTGGTATTAATAGTGCCAAGTTAGTATCTGATTTAACATCCTTCACCTCATGTGAATAACTGTAGGGAACAGTGTTTTTGATGGGTAGATACAGTCATTAAGTTGATCTGCCTGAGCCTCAGTCCTTGTTTTAAAATATAGCAGTAAGCAGTGGGACAAGATAGTATTTAATATCAAAACAAAATAACTCTATCTGGATGAAAAAACAGTAATTTAAATGAAAATATGTCAGTAGATAGCAGCTTGCAATTTCTTTAGTTGTATTTGCAAACTCCTGATACAGGGAGAAAATACCACATTCAATGGCATAGGAAACACTTCTACTCTTCCACTACCATACTTTTCCTGTAGATGGTATATTTTTCCACTGTTGTCTTTTCAAAGCTTTGTAACAGGAGCTCAGGGCACTGCATTATTTTATCTTCTAGAAGGAATAGAAATAATCTGAGAAAGTATGAGAACCACCAAATAACACACAAATGTGCTTTATTTCTGTTTAACCAGCTGGAGGAAAGTTCAAGAGGACTTCCAAGTATTTATTGTCATGTTTCAATCCTTAGGGACTGACTATCAAACCTTTGGTACAGTGGCTGAAAGTGAAGAAAACTGAACACAGAGAACCAAAACTGAATGAGAAACTTCATGGCAGAGTAAGATATTTTAAAAAACCCCATGGTATCTTTTGGATTTTACAGAGCACCTTATGAGAAAACAAAATTGTTAGTGAAAATATCTTTTTTTGGAAGGGAGTGGGCTATCAAATTTCCAGAGCAAAATCCTTCAAACATTTCAAATGTTGTTTTTAAGTTGTTTCTCTTTGGTTTGAGTCCTGTGAGAGGATATTCATATGAAAGTTCTGGTCTTTCACTTGAGAATTCAATGGGGCTTGGAGTACTGGGGAAACAGCACAGGTGGAATATGATTCTTTCTCTTCATCTAAAAGAGGAGAATGATTGATGATTGCTAGGGCAAAGCATGTCCAAGTAAATTTATTTTTCCTTCTCCAAAACTGATAATTTTTGGAAAAAGCATGAAAGCAGGCTTTGTAGCTTGCATATTACATAGAAGGATAATCTGCTGTCCAGTACAAAATAATTATATACTGAAATTCCAGATTAATGACGGCATTTTTAATTCAATGTGAATATTGTGTGTCCCTGGATTTCTTTACCCTTTTGGAATATTTTGAAACACAATCTCTTCCAATTCACTTTCACACCACATTATAAAATTTTCATTCAGTAAAAAAACCCATACTTTTTCAATATAAATATAAGTTAAAGGATGAAAGAATATAAGACATCATAGAATGATCAAGGTTGGAAGAGATCTTCAAGAACATCCTGTCCAACCAGCAACACATCACTACTATAACTACCCCTAAACCATATCGCCAGGTACCATATCCAGACAGCTCTTGAACACTTCCAGAGATGGTGACTCCACCACTTCCCTGGGCAACTTATTTCAGTGCCTACCACTCTTTCAGTGTAAACTTTTTTCCTGATATCTAATCTGAACATCCTCTGGCACAACTGAGGGCCACTCCTCTTGAATTCTTCTTGAGGGTCTTTCACTTGAGACATGGCAGAAGAAGCTGACCCCCACCTGGCCACACTCTCCTTTCAGGCAGTTGTAGAGAGTGATAAGGTCTGCCCTGAGCCTCCTTTTCTCCAAGCTAAACACCCCCAGCTCTCTCAGCTGCTCCTCACAGGACTTCTGCTTCAGACCCTTCACCAGATTCATTGCCCTTCTCTGGACATGCTCCAGCACCTCAATGTCCTTTCTGAAGTGAAGGACCCAGAACTGCACGCAGGACTAGAGATACAACCTCACCAGTGCCACCAACATCAGCTGTGTTGTTCCAAACTTAGCATCTATATATTTCACAATAATCATTCCAATGTTCAGAGTGAAATGTTAATAACCATACACAGAAAAAGGCCAAATTGTACCTGCAGCTTCCTTGGTTTGAATCAAGAGTTATAAGCCTCTGGATTTCTATCAGCCATCTAATATACTCAGTATGAAATTTTGTCCTATATCTTAGAAGAATGGTGCCTACTTCTACTCTGAGGAGAATATGAACTCCTGATACATCTAAAAAGAATCTCTGGGGAAATTGTTCAACTGAAATAATCACCTACAGTGATAGTGCCAGATGTACTTCATAGGGCAGAAATGATAAAATAAGTCCATAAAGAGTTTTAAAATTGAATGCTAAAATGGGGGTTTAAGTAGCTTCTTGTTGAGACCCTTGTAATTCAAGAATACTTAGTCAATTTATAAAGAACTGGTTAGAAAGAAGAAAATGTGGTTTTTTTGAAGAAAACCTTATAGTAGTTAGTATTTCTGTAAATGGGATTTTTTTTCTAACAGCCATAAAATTATTCTGCATGGTCTGACATGAAATAAATTGAGCTGTTTTCTAATTATGCTTTTTTATTTCTGTAAAGATATTAACTCCACTCTCACTTTCCTAGGCCTTTGATCACATTCTTTCTGCTATAGAAGATATTTCTGGACAAATAGGGCATCATTATCTGAGAGACAAGTAAGTAGTAACTAATTTGGAATCTTGAAATATTACTAGGAAATATTATCTGTACATTTTAACTTTTTAAACCTGTGAGCTTAGGGAAAGCAAGGATGTTAAATGCAATTTAAGAGGTTACATAATGAAAATACTGGAAATACAGCAAATGTCAAAAATGTGTATTTTTGTCCTCTTACTACTAGAATCTTTCTTTTCTCTTCCACAGTTCAGATTATGCCTTTGCAGGTGCCTCAGTTCACATACAGGGGTTGTTCTCTCAAGACTGGAGAACAGACTATTTGCACAAGTTTTCACCTAGAATGTTAACCTTGGCTTTTCTTTATAGTACTGCACTTCATGAACACTACCTTTGTGTGGATGCACTAAAAAACTTCAGCTACAACTATGCTAGCTGTTTATCCTATTTCTACAAGGATGTGTTCAACACCTATGAATGTGATGGCAGAGGGTGCTTTGAAATTACTCTGACAGTTTCAGACTATTAGTCTGAAAGCAATAATGAACCATCCTCTCTGTTTATAGTTGATTCATCTTGAGAGAAGCAGAATTACTCAGCTGTAAGATACACCATTTCCTTTAAAGTACATGTGAACAGTTACCCTTGTGACGGGCACATTTCCATACCTAGATGAATAAATGTGGAAAAAAGGACATTAAATCTGGACATCCTTAAGAATGTTATTTCAAGTTAGGCTATTCTCTCCCTGGAGCTCGGTTATTTCATTGATGCAGTCACATTGATGCAGTTATGACCTGCTAACCTCTTGCTGACTCAACATGCCAATTCCAATCCAAAAACCATGTGATTGTGTTAGCTTTCTGCAGAGCACACCCCTAATGTTTTCTGAGAAGCTGAGTCTATTAGCTTAGGTTTAGCATTATACTCATGCAATACAGTACAACTCCTAGGCTGGAGCTAGCTTTTACTGGAACTCAAGCAGGATTGCTCATCTGCATCCAGTTATAGGGACAATATCCTTCCTTTCCTTTTGCATTAATTTATGCAGTAAAGAATTTTCCTGAGGCACTCCAGACAGAACATCTTTCTCTTGGTCTAAGTTTGTAGTTTTCTTTTGGGGAATAAATTTCAGTAGGCTATATATAATACAGGCGAATACATCTCCAGTTTTGATATATTGCCTCAAAGACGGAGCTGTATTTTTAAAGTGACAGAGTAGTGTGTGACTTCTTGAATGTCAGAAAGTAAATCCCTTGAGTAAAAACAGAAGGAGTAGCTTAACGTAGATTCATGATTGAGTGTGTGGTTTGATGACTAATGTATTTTGAATGAGACCATCTTAAGCCTGCCTTTTGACCTCTATGTGCATAAAAGTGCTGCTTCCGTAAAGAAGTGGCAGCCCTAGTATCCTCACTGATGGGTTCAGGTGTGGCAGCCTGAATTAGAGCCTGTTGGTCAGATGTTCTGGCCAGAGAAGAGGAATAGTTATCAATTATGTGAAAAATATTTACACAAAAATGTTCAAGCAATCTGAATCAAAAATTGTAAACTCAAAATGGCCATTAGGCAAGATGGATAGAATCGCTCTGAGTGATAGTCTCCAAAGTTGCCTCATGCCCTTGACGAAGCATTGAGGAAGTTAGAAGTAAAACAGCCTTTATCTTTTGGACCCTAAACATGGCAGGGTAGATACCCTACTATCAGACAATCTTGGAAGTGTAAATCATTGAAAATACATATGGCTACTATCCTTCAGAGCAGAGTGCATCAGTGGCATGAATAAGGCCCTCTGGTAGAGCTTTTGAAAGAGCACTGTTATTCTGAACTGATTTTCTGGTCTGGCTGTCCTGGGGAAAAGCAGATTACTTTCCCAACGAGGGAAGAAAATTAAACATAATCAGAAGTGGAAAAATAAAGTAGCATGATCTCCCAAAGTATAAAATGTGTTACTGACTCTAAAATAGAGTACTCTAATCTCTTGTAGTACACTCTTGTAGTACACTCTTGTAGCAGTGTTGGGTAAGTGAACTGATTAAATGCTTTGTGACAGCTGCGTAAGTCTGCAACAGGCTTTTGCTTGACTTTCTTGCCATGCTAATTGAAAAGCTACAAGACACAAATCCCTCACATTCCTCTGTTCATCTTTTTTTTTCAAAATGTTTAGTTCAAAAAATATCTTTTATGCCAAATTACAAATGCTTTGAAACTAAAATTGCTTGTTGCCATTAACACAGTTTGTTTAAATTATCAGGTGGTCCAATTTTGATAGGAAATTCCTCAGAAAAATACTGATGAGAAGGTCTGCTCAAAAATCAAGAGATCAAATCCTAAATGTTTTCCATGAGCTCAACTTGAAGGATGCAATTAGCTATGTGGCTGAGGTACTTATGAACACTTGTTGACATTCTATAGCATTATTTGGAATTTGATTTTTTAAAATTTATAATATAACCTAAAGTTGATGTATTGCAGGAGATGCCTAAATGAAAACTATTTCCATCTCTGCTCTGCTTTTTTTTTAATGTGTTTTGAGTGTTGGTATTGCCAGTTTGAGAAGCTGTAGTTCTCAGTATTGTGCCTGATCACCAAATACTAGTATATTGTACTTACGTCAGTGTACATTTCTGTTGGATTTTACTGAATATCTTTGTTTCCATATTCATTACATGAAAAAAATACTGCAATTCTGGAGGGATGTTGTCCTTCCAAATGTGTCAACAGGGTCTGGCTCCTGCAGGATAGTGGTTCATTGTGATGACAAATCTCATTTGAAGAAGCTCACTTCCAAATGATGTGCATATGTGGCCAAAGTATGGGACTACTAATCTCAATCTGCCTGATCATTGTAACATGCACAAAAAAAAAGGGAAAAAAAAGGGAATTGTAACTTTAATTCAATGGAATCATAACCTCCACGACTCATAATTAGGGCTAAATATACTACAAATATCAATTTCATTTGATTAATTGCAATCAAAGAATTGTGAAGTTAGGGAAACTTAAGACTTGCAACAGGAGAGTTTTTTAAAGGAGAATTGAAGTTTCTGACCTCCTGCAGGAGTACTGCAGCAATGTTGCCAGATTGTGTAAGAATTCTTAATCTTCTTCAGTATGAAACTAGTCACCTTAGTTCAAACAGCCGCAAATGTGCAGTATTGATACAGTGTAAAAGATAGTTTTAAATGAAATATTTTTAAAAGTGATCTTTGAAATTGTAATCTATCTGTGCCCTTCCATAATCTCCACTTGAATTAATTTTCACTGTTAAGTGATATATCAGTTAATTTAAATAAATTTAAATAAAGTTTAATTTAAATAAAAACTATTACTATGATTGATACTACTAGTACCGCTAGGCTCTTTTATTTTTAAATGAGCTACAGCCAGGCAGTCTTCTTCCAATGAAACATATCACTTAGGAGATTTAATTCAGAAAACAAGATGAAATTCAGAAATTATCTTAGTATGAAAAATGGAAAATAGTTCACAAGACAAGAAAATTATTCCTTTTGAGATTTTGTAAATTATCCATTTGGTTTTTAGACCATCTGAGCTCAAGAACTAATTTTCTTTCTTGTGATACTTTCTGGGTCACACCTCAGAGGAAGAAAGCTGGATAATGACTTTGAGGTGGATGACCATGAAACTCATGTTCAGATTCATTCATGAATCTGTTCAGTAGATTTGTTACACTGTTTCTTCTCTTTAACAGATGCAAAAGGCTTTATAGATCACTAACACATGCAGATTTAGGATCAGAATTTTTACCCAATAATATCTTTGATCCCGTGTAATAAAGACAGGTTACTAAAAGTTAGATTAATAACTTTTTAGGAGATGAAACACAAGGGAACTGCTTTTTGTTACCTTAGTCCAAATGATATATGTATATATTTTTTCTTGCAGATAAATTCTATTGGGCAAATGTCTACTGATCTGATAACAATAGAAAAATAAATTGAAAGTTCTCCAAGTTCTACAGAAGTTTTGTAACATATTTTCTTCCAGTAGAAATTAGTTATTAATTATAAATCCTAAAGTAATTTCACCTTTCTCATTTTAATATTTGCTTCAATGATACACTGCTTTTGCTTAACAATTTTTTCTTCACTTTTCAAATATATCTTTCAATGAAATATCTACAAATTACAAGCTGACATTGAAATTGAAGCCATTTCTTCCAGGACAAGTAAAGACCTGCCTCCTCCAGATACTCACTTTCTTCTTACTTGCAAGAAATTGAGGAGTTTAAAAATTATTTTATATCTTTGTTCAACTCTGCTGCTATGCTGCATGTATATTATAAATAAGAGTTGAGAGAGTTCAGTCTCAATCTAAGTAAATTCCTTACAGCTGAGAGAGGAGAATGTAAGTCAAGAAAAATGAAAATAATCCAGAGCAACTGAAGGGAAGTGACTTAAAATACTGATGGTTCATAACTTGTTCTGGCTAAAATTCCTTCACTGACAATATTGTATGATGTATGCATAAAACATTAAACTTGATTTGAAAAGAAAGGCAGATTCACTTAAGAAAATGGATGGGATGATGTTCTCCCAGAATTCAGTTTTATTAACCTCAAGCTCCCTGCCTGCAGAGGCCAGAGTGCATTTCTCAATGCCATTGGTAACCCACATACTGTGGTACCTATGTGGCTACCACAGCAAAAGAAAACATTTATTTGGTTTGCTCCATGAATATGAAAATGTAAAGGGAACATAGTACAGTTAAAGTTGGAGAAATGTAGATAAAATCTCTGTTCTGCAAGGGAGATGTTTTTTCTTGATTATTACTGTTCAAAATCTAGATACCTGCTATGTGATTTCTCTCTGCTATGATTCAAAACCATAGATGGTTTCAGCCTGTGTAGCCACACAGTGTTACTCAACAGACACCTTTTAGCTAAGGAAGAGATTACTCAAGGTGCAGGGAAAAGTATGAAGACATAAAAGTGAGCTTTTCCAGCAGTTCACTTCTGTGACACTAGCTTTAGAACTGAAAGAAAATCTCATCTCTTCAGTATCTCATCTTGTCATGCCATAACTTCTTTCCAATAGTATTGTAGACTTAATATTTGCTGCTTCCAGTCTGGTAGAGACCAGAAAACTTAGTGCTGTGTCTTTGAAAATGCTACTGATAGTGTGGTGATGTGTTGATACATGAACATCTGTATGTATATCCCTATGCACTTAGCTTGCAACACTGTACAAAGTAAAATTGCAAATCTATTGAGGCACAAGAAGTCATTCACCTTTTCAAAATCAGTTTATAAGACTGGAATAGATTTTCTTATTGCTTTGTTGGTTGGGATAATATCACTCAATGTAAAGAAACCATAAAACCAAAAAATGGTTTTTATTTGTTATCTAGATACAATTCCTCCCATGCTTCTTGTGTTATATGCATACAGTCTCACAAATTATCTGTATTCTGATACACATTTTGTTCTAGGCTTTTACAGCTGTAATATGTCTTGTTTCTTTCCATGACCAGGGAGAACGTAGAGGTTCACTGGCATTTATACGTTCTCCAAGTACAGACAACATGGTAAATGTGGATTTCAGCACTCCGCTCCCAAGTACTGTGGAAAGCTCTGTCTCTTATTTACTGTAAGTAAAGATGACTGACAGGGTGGTATAAAAAACAGGCTAAAAAAATTGAAAAATGCTAATTACAAGGGCTTCAGTCACTACTTTTTGGAACTTTAATTAATATTTTCTCCCACAGAAAATGGCTATATATGGATTTATAATTTTACACAGTATTTTTTTCAGTAAAGGCTGGTAAGATGAAACAGACATCCACATTAGAGTTGTTTAATTTGCCTTTGGTTCACCATCTGTTATATACAGGGCTAGATGTTATTTCTGTGTTTGCTCCAGAAAAAGTAAGGAGAGACGCGAGGAAAAAAATTGCCCCACCCTTAACTTTTTGATGAATCTGTCACTGAACAGACCATGTGGCATGCAAACTGTGAAATTAATTAATGCTACATCCCCCTGAAAGACAAAAACCAATAAAATTTTCACATTTCCCATTAGGCATTTGCTCACTCATTGTCATTTAGCCAGTTTTACTCTTCCTTTTTTTTTTTTTTAACTTCATCTTCTTTTCTCCTTTACATTCCTTGTCTTCCTATTTTTTCTTCCTCTTCAGCAATCACTGATTTTAAAAACCACTGTTTGTGTTTTTCTTCAGGAGAGAAAAGGCTGGACCAGTTTGCCTTGACATGCAAGCTTTAGAGCAGAGGAGGAAAAGTATCCGGGACACAGAAGATACCCTCGCTCATCACACCCTACAACAGTACCTGTATAAACCCAGGCAGGAGGTGAGAGCAAAAGGCTAGCATTGGACTGTTTTCCAGTTGAAAACTAAGAGGAAATAGCAACCAAAATTTGCAAGTGAAACTCAGAAGGAGAGAACCCACTGCAAAATCTGCACCCTTGAGGAAGATAGGCTCTTGTGTGATTTCTCATTTAAGAATATTCCTTTTTAAAAGAACTAGTGCCTTTGAAATCACTGGGGTCAGTGGAATGCAGAACTGTGTCCAGTAAAGGTTCTGATCAGGATTAAATGAAGTGTATCAACTGAAGTGATTAAGACACTTATAGGGAGAGGCTTAGTTTGAATGACAGTCCACTCACACACTTAAAATTCTTGGACTTGTTTCGTGAAGGAAAAAAGTAAAATCGGAGTTTCATTAGTGCCTTCAGACTAGTCTTTAGTTCATTCTTTCTTATGGAGTTGTTTACATTTTTCTGACACTAATTGAATGCATTGATTCAGGGCTTTCATCTGTATTTCTAAGTAAATGAATATTGTCTTCCCTTCCTGGCCACAGCACAAACACCTGTACAGTCGACATGAGATCATGCACAGTGAAGATGACAAACAAGACAAGGAGATTTTCCATAGGACTATGAGGAAGCGCTTAGAATCTTTCAAGAGTACCAAACTAGGAATAAACCATTCCAAGAAGCTCAATAAAATCCACAAACGAGACCGGGGCCAAAAAAGGGTAAAATACTTTCACAAGGACCCAGATGTAGCCACCAATTATCCAAACTAATGAGTGGGAAGGGCAGGGAGACTCTGAAGGGTCCTATGTCCTGCATTTATCTCTGTCCTATTGAACTTCATTAACTTAGAGGACTTAAGCAAGAAGAGATTAAACAAGGTGGTAACTCAAGGGGCTTCTTCTCATATTCTGCACTTCTCTATGCTTTGAGACTCTTCTTCTGGGTGAGAGATTTCTGATCACTTGAAAAACAACAGATCCTGAACCATGCTACTACGCCGTGTGGAGACTTTGCAGGATAGAGGTAGCAGGGTATCTCTATAGCATGGAGCATTCATCCAAATTTGTATGAAACTAAGAGGGAACATACAACATACAAAGAGTCTAAGTTTCTTTTTCTACCATGTCTGCACACACTACAGGTGTAGGTGGGAAATTAGTGGCATCCAAACAAAGATTACAATAGATTTTAGGGTTATTCTGCTGGACTCGTCATTTCAAAGTGTGTCACTGCCCTTGCTTTCTGATGACATTACATTTTTGGTGACTTTTTGCTTTCTTTTCAGAGAAACAGCAATGTCATACCAAATGGAAACATTCCTTCAGAAAATCCAGTACAAGATTTTACTTTGAAGGACAAAGGTAAAAAGACTCTTACACTGTTTTCATTAACTGAATTTTACCAGCTACATTGCCACTAAAGCATCACTAAAAGATTTTGTGACACACAACAGCATATCTGATAGCAAAAAGGGACTTCTAGTCATAGTTCAGATCTCGGAGTGGTGATGTGCCTTATGCCTAAATGCAGTGTTTAAAAGTTGTTTTTTTAGGAATCTGGATGACAAACAAAAATTTAATTGGCCTTTTTGCTCACATTTTTAAAATATCGCATTTATATTCTGTAAAGAAAATAATGCTGTAGCTACAATATAAATGAACTTTCAGCTTCCATTTGGATAAGGTACACAGAGCTGTTAGCTTTCTTTCATCACAGCAGTATGTGTCTACCTAGGACATCAGCCATATAAAATTCAGTAACTGAGAGGACATTCTTATCTGATTTTAAGTCCACTGCTTTAGAAGGGTCTGAATCAGAGTAGAGGCTATGCAAGCATCATATAACTCAAGAAGGGCATAGCTTTGGAGAGCACACATAGTCAGACGTCTGCTCCTGCACCGCTTTACCCTTCATGAATGGATCTATCACATGGGTCAGGCTCAGCAGTGTAATTGGAAGCTGATAGCTAGGACTACTCCCAGCAAAAGCTGATTTTGCATATAAAGCCCCAAATTCTTTCCTGTCTTAGCCATTTTTTGGCATGGCAAGATGTGATGGATGCTAACGTTTGTTATACAATTATATAATAATACTTGTCACTTCAAAACTGAAAGATGGTTAAAAGCCACTGAACTAATTTTGATTTGTATTATTCCCTCTGTTTAGGCCTTTAACTCCTTGCTCTCAAAGACAACTCAAGTAAAATAGGGAGGGATTTATCTTTTCTCAATAGCTCCAAGCAAACATATTTTTCCTTATGTATCTTCTTTGAATTATTTACTGAGTGTTATTTTTGTTTGACTGAGATGGGCAGTAAAGGCTGGCTCCCCAAGTGTAATATTCTACAACAACTTTGCTTGGGAAGAGCTTTCCAAATACTCATTAGTAGGCCATTCAATATTGTGTTATTAAAGAACTCTGCATATAGATGTCATAATCCGCTTAAAACCAAAAAAGTTTAATTGGAAGACAATCTTAACAAGTGGTTTAGCAGCTATTGTAAAACTTATTCTACTGCAGTAAAAGCAGCAATGACCTCATTAGGTTTGAAACTAGTCATTATACTAATGCCGACCTGTGTCAAGTTTTAAAAATCCTTGTTAAAGATGTATCTTTGATAACCGTGACAGCATCAAACCAGCAGGAAGTAGCATTTTCTTTTTTTATTTTTTTTTTTCTCCCTAGATTTGGAGTTTTCTGAATCAGAAGAAAATAATGACTATGAGACTTTGCATCTAGGCAAAGGAGTTGATTTCCTGGCTAATGTGACAAAACAAAATTTCACAGATACTCCTGCTGGTAAAAATATTTATTACCTACAAAGGTTTTTTTTTTCCTCAAATATAACAAAATGTACTAGAAATGCTAAGGAGTTAGCCTTTCAGGTTTTTCTTTGTTTGATTGAGTGATTTTATGTGTTCAATCTGAAAATACATTTTGTTAATATTAATGTTAACATAAAGATTTTTGGATATCTGGAGGTATGGAAAGCATCACATTTGAGACTGACAGAAATTGTGAATATGGCTACCTAAACCAGTTTTAAAGCCACTAGTTATTTCTAGTAGCAGAAAATGTTATTTTAGAATTGTCTTACCTCACAAGACCAGTCAATAATAGTCCTCTAGAATTGTTTTTCACTTGCATTGGAACTCATTGTGATAAATTTTGTTCTTATTATTTCAGGAAACATTTCTCCTTTTATATTCACAATCCCATCAGATCATTACAGGCTTATAGAAGTCACTGAAAAGGGCAGATTTGCAGCATTTCTGGAGCACTCAATGCCCTTGATTTCCAGCCCTGAAAGGTTTCAAAATATCAGATTGGAAGCTTATAACTATATATAACAGAAACCATATCATATGATTTATTGAGTTCTGAAATTTAGTATTTCTCTTCAGATCTTCTGTGTTTAAATTTTTTCAGCGTGCCACTGTATGCTTCATATATAACTTGCTGCCTGCAGTGAAGAAAAACACTTGTGTCTGTACTCTGTGTGGCAGACACCTTTAAATGTGGTTTACACAGAACACTGTTTCATGACAAATTCTATGTTTCAGTATTTATAATGACACACAGAAATAAGTGGATGGCAAGATGCAAAATGTTTATGTAAAAGCTCATCAAACTTGATAACTCTATGAACAGGCTCATGTATCTTACTTTTGACTACTTTGTGGCCTGCCATAGCTACCTCACACTAATCTGTTTGTGAAGTGGTGACTTTTTTATTATTTTTTCCCCATCTCTTATTCCTTTTTTATGGATTTGATTTGAACTTCCTGCAGTTATTTTATGTTGTGGTTTTTTTTTCCTAACACTTGTAGACTGATTACTTCTTTTTATTGATTTTATTTTTTGTCTCCAGATATCCCTAACAGAATTGCATATTTGATGTGACATCTGATTTTTCTCCTTAATTGAAATCAAATACATGTCTAGCAATAACCAAGGTATATGTGCTTGTAATGGTCTCTGTATTGACTTTGTCACATCCACACCAGCACATATCAGCCCATTTTTTCCACCAGCAGCCTTTCTCCTCTTATAAAGCATCTTGCTGTATTATCAAGAAATTATTTTGATTACTTTTATTTCTCACTTGTGAATTTTTTTTAGGAATTGATAACCCAGTATTTTCAGCTGATGATGACCAAAGCATCTACATGAAGTTCTCACCATGGTTATCTAGTGAAGACACTGTGGTACCATCACAGAGAGCCCGAGTGCAGCTCCCATATTCTCCAAATTTCAGACGGCTCACTCCAATCCGGCTCAGCAATAAATCAACAGATTCTTTCCTGCTAGCAGATGGCCCAGAGGACCAACCCAGATCTTTTCTCCCAGAATCAACACATATGTAATATTTTAAAAGATATTATCACCTTTATTTTTTAACCAGACTTATCAATCCTGAGAAGTAAACTTATTTTTCTGTTTTTTCTTCTTTCAGAAAATCTCTTTTCTTCCTGATTTCTTTGTACAACTAAACATCTTCTATTTCCCTCCAACTTAATTAACAAAACATCTTCCTATTTTCCTTCTGCAGAATAGCTGTTCAACTATTTGGGGTCCAATGCCTTGCTACTTTTCCAGCAGATAAGGGCTCTTCTCTTTGTTTTCACTTGAATATATTAAATGCCAAGAAAATAATATTCCAACTACCAAAATATTAGGTATACATTTTCAAGAGGCTTCAGGTTTTCTGGTTAGTCAGTCCCAGATCATAAAATTGGTACCTGAATTCCCTAAAAGCAATGAAATTTTTTTACTCTATGGCTAAGAAGCCTTAAGTTATCTGTGAATATTTGTCCAGATTATTCATCCAATGTCCAGGAAGCAAAAATGCCCCACTGCTACAATACAAGTACTCAGTGACGCTACTGATGTACCATTAAATTACATAAGAAAGGGGTTTAAAATTAATCACGTTTACTAAAATACACCAGAATCTCCTTGTGGGGATAATTACCCAACAGTATTGTGGAGAAGCAGTATTCCATCTAGAGCTTTATCCTTAAACTGTGAATTTATCTTAATCTATACCTTATTTTGAAACTAGGAAAAGGCTTAGCTTTCTGATGCAGTAAATAACTTGTTGCTTCAAATGTGTTAGAGGCTCTAAATTTACTCTGGGCTTAAATGAATATCCCAGTTGCTCTTTAACTTCTGTGTGGAAATTTTCCACACCATAAAATCAGCCTTCATTTCTATAATCAAGTCAGGCAGTGCTTCAAACAAGGTGGGTCAGGTCCACAGTTCAGATATTATAATTCAACAGAACACAGGGCACTTCAGGGATTGTGCAAGGAAATGCAAAAGCCAATGTCATCGTGAATACACTGTTGTGGAATCCATAGTCACAAATATATGTCTTGGTGTCCTCTGGTGCATCAACAAAAAAAGTAAGTTGAAAGTATTATGTAGCTGGTTGATGAAACTTTGTTCAAACAAATACCTCAGGCTAAGAATGAATACTGCTAATTTTGACCTAAAAAGAATTTCACAACCTCTTGAAAAGAAATAGAAAAGGAAGTTCCATTTTTCTTCTGTTCTGGCTTTTGTCCCTTCAGAAGATGTGCTAGTTCAAGGGCAATTAGAGGAAGCACATCACTTTCTTTACTGGAGTGGCCTGTAGGTCTGTGTTTGATTTCAGTACTCAGTTCCTTAATAATGCATCTTTTTTGATTTTTTAAATGCTGTTTTTAAATAAACACTGGATTAATTAAAGGATTGTGAACTACAGTCCAATATCCTGATTTGGAATGAGCAGCATTCCAAAAGGAAAATTTCACCTTGACACTTATCCACATTGAAATTCTTTTCACTTTTTTCCCCACTGAGAACATGGTCACAGAATATTGACATATGACCAGCAGAACATTTTCTTGCTAACCTTTGTTCTTTTCCTCCATTAATTGCTTTATTTATAATTCACTTTATAATTAGGAAGTGGTATGTGTAAATTTGTTTGTGGGTATCTTTGATATGTCAAAATCACAGGATTTTTGACTGCTGTTTTTCTCAATAAGTGCGTTGGAAAGTTAGATTGCCCAAGCTAATAAGCCTACACCTTGATTATTGTCTGAAACAGTCCTCTGAATTATCTCCTTAACAAAATTCTCCCAACAGGAAATGATACTAAAATTTCAATTTAGAGATTTTTAAAAACAATGGAAACTGGAAGCCAAGAGTGGAAATGTTAAGTTTCTCTACACACCTAACGTATACAGAAAACTTATCATAGGTTCTGATCAATAAGAGATTGACTCCCTGGAGTCAAACTCTCTGCTACTTGATTTAAAGAGTACAACTTGTTCCAAAAATTTCTAAAATATTTCCTTGTTGAGCATCAGGACTGTTTCAAGATAAAGATACGCCTTAGTGACCAGACGATGGCTCCATCTCCTAAATATCTGAAACAGGCAGTTGTTCATCCCAAACACTGAGTTAAGTTTTGCTTGACACTCAGCAAGGATCAGAAGTTTACTTAAATCACTTTAGGTTGTCCAAGATAGAACTGGATACAGAGTAGAGTTCTTCAGGGAAAAAAATATTAAACCACTCATTTTCATAAGACTTTCACAAAAATAGTCAAATCAAAGACCAATAGCCAGCATACTAAGATATTAAGTGTGTACAAATAGAAAAAATATATTTATATTTAATTGTGCTCTCTAGGTGATATGGACCATGATGTTGAAATGACAGAATACTCCTCTTCAGATGATCAACTAAACCAAAATGGAAGTGTTTCAGTGAATCCCCTCCACTTCTTCCCCTCTTGTCTTCAAATGCCTTGGACACAAAACTATTCTTCATTGGAAAACAGAGGGAATATATCTCTTTCTGCTGTCTCTGAGTATATAGCTTCATGTGACCCAAATGTACCTGATCTCTTCTGGGAATCAGGTCCAGATATGGATAACAAAGAGACAGTAAACTCAGGTTATTGTTCTGAAGTTAGCTTCAAGTCAGAGAATTCACAAGAAGAGAATACTCTGCTTATGTTTGAAGGGCTGGAAGACTCCTACATGAAGGAGCCCCAAGAGAAGAAAATGTTGCTTGATGTAGAAGGGAATTACAGGTCTGCTGCAGCCAGACGTGTACAAAGCCGACGTTCTTTCCACAGGCCAAAACCTCTGCATCACCCTAAGCTTCAGAAGCTGGCGTCTCTTCCAGCATCTTGCCATGTCCCTCCACATTCCTTGGAACAGGAGGAAACACAGTTGTGAGCCAGGACTTAATTGAAAGAAGAAGATTAACAAAGGGCTTTTGTCAAAATAGAGAGCAACCTATTGGTTTATAGGATCCACTCTAGGATGGCCTTGGATGGAAAGGGAGTGGGGTCCTATGGTGTCAGAAACACTGGAGCTTTTCTGCTGCCCTACATTTTTAAGTTCTTATTCATAATGAAAGGGTGCATAGTGAGGGGGAATTATGACTCCTTGTTATTTTTTCATGTAGACTGTTACAAATAATCTAATGTTTTTGGAGGGCTAAACCAAGAATATTTTCAAATGGTAAATCCTTGATGTTTTTTTACATGGAGATGGTTTATTATGCCATTATGCCATAAATACATTAAAAGGAATAGGCTACATTTGCTGCTTCAGTAATGGAATTAAATATTTATGCTATATGAAATTAAAGTAGGAGAAGCCAATGGTTAGCCTCTTCCCTGCTAAGTCTACTCTGATTGAAATGGATCAGTGCCTTTTATGAGTGCAATTTAAAGAAAAATATTTTCCTGCTCTTGAATATTTGTGTCACGGAGTAATTGTGGAATATTGACTCTCGTGTAAAACTTCCCAGGGAGAGGAAATTCCTGGCATCTTGAAATTTAATCAAGTACTCCAGGAGGGCCGTTTCCTTCCTTCACCTTCACTCCCTCAACTCAGTAGCACTGGAATGAAAGAACATCCAGTATTAGCTCATAATTTTAATTTGCATGGTCACAAGCAATTCATTTCATATTCTTAATTAAGCTGCTCTATTTTAAATAGTCTCACTCAAACAGAAGTGTAAATATTTGTCATTTTTACTGCTGCTTTGGAAGACACCTTCCAAATACTGTTAGATTATCCTGTTAATTTATGTATCACTTTCAATTGCTGATCAGGATAGTGGTCTCTCAGATGGTATTCTGCATTTTGCCACATGGTTTAAGTGCCACAAAGACTCAGGATGCTGATGGTTCAAAGTATTGTACAGAGACAGTTTGGCTACTGTGCATGTAAATACCTACTTGTATTAGGAACGTCATGTCCTTTTGTCCATGGTTTTCTGTCAAATGATAGTTATGATTGCACTAGACACTTACTGTTTATGAACTTGATCTACATTACCTTGAAGACAGCTGAACCCAACTGAGATGAAGACTAAATAAAAGTGAAAACTCTGAGACCTCTCACAGATGTATAATACTACAAGCCAGTGTAGAGTCCTCTGGCCATTTTGCCTTGGATGATTCCAGTCCTGAAAGCCTGGCTTGAAATCTTCAGTTGTATAAATTGTAAAGGTTCTGTGACGTTAATAGAAGGTGAGTGCTTAGCCACTTCTGTGATCCTAATGTGTTCCTACTTTCTATTTGATATCAGTGTAAACCATTTGTAAATGAGCTGTCACTTTCAGGGAGGTATCTGAATTGTTTAAGACTGGATCCTAGACAGCGGCTTTATGTGGTAAATTTTACTTTATCTATAGGAATTAATGATTGTTTCACTTTACCTACCCAGATTTTGAATGGGTTTGAGATGGTTCTGCATCAGATATCAAGATTGAGATTTACCCAGACACCCAAGAAGAGTGAAGCAATGTGTGAAAACTCATGCCCACATCTTTTTTCTGTTTTTTGTCCTGTATGTTAAAACTGTATGTTAGGCTGGTGTGAATTTCGGATATGATGGCAAACACCATATACAAACCCAGACAGATATAAAACATACATCTTTAGAGACCAGATTCAAAGAAGTGGTTCTTTTGGTATCAACCCACAAGCAGCTGCCTGTTTGGCAGTCATCTTGGGCAATTATTCAAATCAGTGTCCCTAACTGGAAAGCTTCATCACCCAGATTGTTAAAATTCAATAATGTAAATGCAATTTTTGTGAACTGAGTACATGTGAACATACTTTTTTTTGGTGAAGTAGAGCATATTAATGCTGTTCTAGATATTATAATTGGAACAAGTATTTTAGTAATTGGCATAGATATATAACAGGACCATGACTGATCCCAAATATTAGTACAGATAAAATGCAGTGTGCCAAAATCTACCCTTCCCATGTCTCATAGTATACTGCTGAAGTACCAACACCGAAGTTGGCAAGATGGTAATCAGGTGTTGGCTTTGAAATAAAACTTTCATTTCTTATTGGTGTCGAATAGAGGTCATTGCTGTGCTCCAGTCAGAAAGAGAACCACACTGTGGACTGTTTTCTGCATGCTTGTTAGACCACTACCAATCTGTTTTTGTACAGGCTACCTCAAGGAAACATTTGTAAATTGTCATCAGCAGATGAGAGTTTTCACCACATAAATGTTGCACAGACAAGACTATGCAAATTTGAAAATTGTTTTTGTAAGCTTTTAGGCTTAAGAAAAGAGGATCCATAGACACCACCATATTTACAAACACGGCACTCTCTTGTGAAAAGTCAGCAGGACTCTGTGTATTTTTGAGAGGGCTGTGGGCTGTAGTATTACAAAACAGAGAGGAACATCACACCATTTGAAACAACAGAAATGGAAAGACACTATATATAAAGGGCTTACCTCTCTCTTTCAAAGGCCTTAGACATTTTCTATATGTTGCATCACTACAGCTGAACAAATTAAGGACAAAATGGGCCATTCTGATAGCGAAGAGACCTTTCCCTGGAAAATCTTGCATAAATCCTGAAGTTTTTATGCCTCTGGAAGAGGTTTTCTGGTTGAATTGATTCTACAGGAAGGTTTTGTTTGTCATAATTTCTCAGTTTTAAATGTGATGGAAAAAAGTTTTCATGTCCCCAGTTTCCACATTTGAGAACATACTCATAGCTATAAAATAGTGGATTATGGTTCCTTTTTTTTTCCAGGGCAATTGCTCCCAGTGCCTACCAGGGTACACACAGAAAAGCAGGTTCATCGTTTGTCTTACTTTTTTATTTTTTTGCATACTCCCTCAATGTACATTCATATTTCCTGTGGTATGTATACCTGTGGGTGAAAGTGTTTGCTTACTTATTCAGCATGCTTTAATCAGTCGAGCATCTCTAATTTCTATCACAGCAATATAAATTCAGAGCTGCTGAGAATATGACTGTAAGTATCAGCTATTTTTGCCCTTGTTTATTAGATTGGAAGGATCAGCTGACCACTCATTCACCTCTGGTGAGGCCAGTTCAGTTCTTACTTCCCTGAAAACTCTGCCTCTAAATTTTTTTTGTGACATGCTCAGTCAGAAAAAGGAAGGCTGGGCATTCCACGGTTGCTATTTATTTAATAAGTAACTATGTCCTACCTTGTTGCAAAAAGATGAAATGAAGAAATATTTGATGTTCCTTCTACATATTTTGCTCCATGAATAAAGTTCTTTTTAACAATGTTTATTATGCTGCACTATGATCTAGCAACGTTAAAAAACCCCAGAAGTGTTGCCTGCATTTGGGATGAATTCTGCCTCTCTGAGCTGTGAACCTAGTTATTGAAATATATGAAATTATGTTTTACAAATACATGGTCTAGTCAGAGATTTATGTAACAAAGGTTGCAAATTAATCACGTGCCTTAAACTGTCACTCATTGGAGTGCTGCTGTTTGGACATACTTGTGTGTACTTTCCAAAAGGTGTCAACTTACTTCATATATTTTTAAACAAGTCAAGTTGTTCTGCTAATATCTTTATAGAAATGTTTTAATAGTATATCATAATGAGAAGTTTGTCAATAAATTGTATCACTTTGGTGGAATCACACTGCTTTGGCAAGTGATTTAGAGAATCATTTATATATTACCATTAGAGAAGACTTCACATTCAAGACTTCTGAGAAATATGTATTTCTGCTGCCAAATCAAAGTTAAAAAAGAAAATAGAGTGCTGCTGATAATTCATGTTGTTTATAAAACACAAATTATTAAAAGCAGCAACAAAACTAGTAGATCTCCTGAGGCTCATTCTGAAAAGTACAACACTTCTTGTATAGTTCCAGCCCCACTGTTGTCAATGACAAAATTCCAATTGACTTTATAACCCACTATTTCCATCCACAGAGCAGAAGAGCACATCTTTTGTCAAGTTATATACAGAGATGTAATCATAAAAATTATTTATAATTTATATTTTACATAAATGACATATGGATTATTATTATTATTATTATTATTATTATTATTATTATTATTTATTATGGATCAGGGCAATTCAACATCATAGAAGCAAAAATCCAACCAGTCTTATTTCATCAGTTTCAGTGAAGTCACAGGAAAGCTAAGTGAGAAACATAAAACCCTACTGGCTCTAGAAGGTATTTATCATTTATTTTAGAGTATGATCCTCCAAGTGTTGTTAACAAGGTCAGAGGCTTTTCAGACATGTTGCTAAACACTGCAGTGCTTTCAGGAAGCACACATGTGCATGCATAAAAGGGATCCTGGAAGGCGGTGTAGCTGTACTCATGACTGAAAACAGAAACGAAGAAAGTCTGAAGCAGAAGGATCCGTCCGGTGCAGCTAAGTAGCTAAGAATGGGAGAAAACACACGTGGGCTAAGTATGTGCATATGAATGTTCACAATAGAAACAATGAAGACTGCAATGGGTAAAATTGACCTCAAAGGAAGATAATGTAGAGAGGTGCAAAACACACCTATATCACCTGCCTAATAACCAATGCTTAATTCCTACCCGCACATACATATTTTAAAAGGGCAACTCTATAATGCGCAATTTCAGCTGGCATCTTAATACCAACATTTCCTTCAGTGTAAAAGCAGTAGAATTGCCAAATAATGTAGTCACAAATAATCCTGGATCTACAACCAAAGATGTAAGAAAAAAATTCACAGAAGCTTTAACAAAGACATAAAACTCACTTATCCAGTGACTGCAGTAAGGTACCAAGAAACAACATGATGATGACAAAACTTGAGATCATCCTATACTCACTGTCTCTGAACTTTACTGTGTAGAGTAGAGGATTTCACCCACTAAGAGTCAGATATCACAGAGATAGTTCAATCTGTGACGTATCTTCCCTTGCAAACACTGCCCTTCTAGACGACTAATTTCATAAGGTGGAAAAGGAAGAAGTGGCTGTCTTCCTCTCTTTTGCACTCCCCCGTACCTTGAAACATGTAGCTAATATCTTCAAGAATTTTCAAATAATTTGATGATTCCGACCTGAAAAGAAATCTGAATGAATTTGTCCTGCTATGTAGAATCTGGATACACTCTGGACAGGCTTAGAAGAAAAAAAAATCTATGACATAGGAAGGAAATGGGACCTTTGGTATACATTTGGAGATAATGTGAAGAGACAAGCAGTTACTCTTCTGTAAGCAACTAATTGAGTGCTGACCAATATACCCTTTTTGCTAGTTTTCACTAGGATTCCTAATACCTATAGCTGTTAGCAATACTACCAGCTTGCAGGAATGGAATAATGAGTTTGAATAGCCAGTGACCAGCAGATCAGATGTTGTGACAGTCTGTAATAACCTTTGTGCAGGGTCAGAAAAGGAAAAAAAAAAAAAAAACCTGGGACTGAACACCCAGAATTACTTTGTGTAAAATCACCAACTTAAATACCTGTCATGAGAGAATACAGACTTTTCTCTATATTTCTGCCATACCTAATGAGGAAATAGTGGCACATTTCAAGTATTCACCTGATCCACCTGAGCTCTGAGTCCACTTCATCTTACATTCATGTTCAAAGGATCTTGAATAGCTAAATAAGAAGCAGTTATGCATTAAGAAACTACTTACATCTAGGTCATGTAAAGAAATGAATACTTACACTTTTCTGCTAATAATGAACCTAGTTCATTATTATATGAACCCAGTTCATCATCATCCTCATTGCTAGTATTTTCTTTCACGTTAATGGACTTTTTAGTTAGGCTCACTTTTAGCGATGATAAATAATATATTGAGCAATTGGGAGGGCTAGACAGAGAGATCCCTCAACATGGGAACATTGCACAAGCACAGAGTACAGCATGTGACAGGTGTTGGCAATCCATGGACGGATAGTTTCAGAGAAACACTTTGTGAGTAGCTTTACGAGTTTATGTTTCAGTTTGCCTTGCAAACAATTAGAATTTTACTACCGGAGACTGTATTAAAAACCCTGTTGGATTAGATTACAATATTAGATTAGATTAGATTAGATTTGAAGCGTTACTGGATCTGCTGCTCACCGATAGAGGTGACCTCTTTAAAAGACGTGAAGCTTTACAGGCAGCCTGCGCTGTATACCGAGACCGGCCGCTGGGGCGCGATTCTGTCCCGGGCGGATTGGGCTGGGCTCCTGGAGCGGGGGCAGGGGCAGGGCAGGGGTGTTCCGAGCCTCTGCCTTTCCCCGGCGCTCTGCGCTGCTCCGGCTGTGCCCGGGGATGAGCGGCATCCTCCGGGTGGGGCTTCGGTCGCCCCCGGCCGCCTCCCGCCGTGCTCCCCGCGGCTCTCGGGGAGCACCGCCCAGCCCAGTAAATCCCCATGAGGGCTGGGGGCTTCTGACCGGAGCCCGCTCGGGCTCCTCCGGCTGCACCTCGCCGCTTTCCGCGAGAAAGGCGCTGGAAGGGTTGGGACTAACAAGTTTTAGGAAATAGTCGTGTCCTAGCTGGCGGGATTTCAGACCTACAAACCTCTGAGAGAAAAAGAGATGGCAGGACCCAAAGCGCCCGTGTATTCCGGCTTAGCAGTTTCCCTAGACAGTGCTCTCCACGGGCTTTCCAAAGATCACTGGCTGTTTAAACCGCGCTCCCTATAGTCCTGAACACAGTTGTGCTCCCACCGATCGCCCCCGCTCCCTTTCTCGAGGTTTTCTTTCGCTGGCATGAACATAACCTCACTGATAGCTACAGTTTCATGTGATATATTTAGGAAGACGTTTGCAGTATGGTGTGATGGCCTTTTGTTTGGGAGACAAATATAAGAGAACACCTTTGTCCCATGCTCCAAGTGCTTGGTGGAGAAATGGACTCCAATTATAATATTCAAGTACAGCCACATGCTATGATTATGATTCCAGTTACACATACAAACAACGTGACCTCCATTCTTTTTGCTGTCATCACTATAGATAGCAAAGTTCTCTTCATAAACATAAACCTCTGAAAGGTATACTTTGGGGAATTAGCATCCTGTGTTCTACAAAAAACATTGCTCACCAACTGTTAGTTAATAATATTAACTTTTTCTCCCCTTAGAATGATAGAATAATTTAGGGTGGAAAAGATCTTTTAAGACTGAGTCCAGCCATAAACTTAATACTGCCATGTCATCCATTAAAACATGTCCCAAATCACCTACGGGTCCTGGAAATACCTCCAGAGACAGCAACTCAATGGCTGACTTACCTGGGGAGCCTGTTCCAGGGCTTGACAACCCTTACAGTGAGGAAATTTTTCCTAATATCCAATTTAAACCTCCTGTCGTGCAACTTGACACTGTTTCCTGTCATCCTATAATTTCTTATTTGGAAAAAGGGCCTGACACCCACCTTGCTCAACAGTTAGTTATAGAGGAGATTAAGTGTAGGGGTGGTAAAAATAGAAACAAAGCCACAAAACCCCCCTGGGAGTTCCTGGTGGGTGAATCCAAATACCACCCCCGGGAATGGAATAACAATGGTTTAGCCATTCCCCCCGGCTCCTCCTAGTTGTTTGTTATGGGTCCCATGAGTTGTCCATCCAAGTTTATCCCTTCCCCTTGTTCTAGAGAATTCCTAGATCTGTTAAACCTGATTTGCTGTTCACCCTTTTTCCCTCCCCGGCCCCCATCCCATTGGCTGTTATCTCCTGACTCCTCCCCGGCTCCACCTCCTTAGTCTCTCCCCATTGGTTTGTGGGTTCTGTTATAAGCTGTTGTCTGAGCTAGCTCGGGGCTCTTCGGCTCCGGGATTCAGAGGAATAAAACACTCTGCTACCCAGTCGTTGAGTCCTCCCTCATTGCTCCGCGGTTCTCCGGGATTCCAAGAACAACCCACGGCCCACCGATGGCCCTGCTCCCCAACGAGGCTGCGTGTCTCCCTCGTCTACCCACCAACAGGTTAGGGTACTCGAGGTCGCTTGGGTGAGACTGGGCCAACCACCGGCAGGAGGGTCCGTTAGGGCAACCGGACTCCAGAAGAAGACCCCAAAAAAGGACTGTTTTCTATTTATTTTATAATTAAAATCTTTCCTGAGCCTCCTTTTCTCCAGGCTGAATAATCCCAGCTCTCTCACCCACTCATCAGACTTGCTCTCAATACCTTTAAACAGTTTCATTGCTTTTCTTCGGACACCCTTCCTCAAGTTTAACATATAGATTCAAGGCTATTACTTCTTATGTTTAAACTGTGAAAATTAAGAAATCAGAGCATGACATATCTTGATTTTTCTATATTCTATAATCTGGCTATTTTAATTTTAATCTCTCTTCCCCTTTGGCAGATTACCTGTTCTTTACATCTCATGCCCACAGGTTTCAGTTGAATCAGTGTACCTCTTTTGAAGCTGCAGACCATATACCTTCAACCAGTATAAACAGATTATATATTTTTAAGCAGCAGACCAGAGTGTTAATAATTTACTCAGTTGTCAGTAAAACACCACAGCTTCTTTTGACACACAAGACTTTCCTGCACTGCAAGAATTCCTGCTCTGCTTGAAGCTTTTGCATTCCATGGTGCATTCTAAACTCTCCTTGTCTTGTTGAAACTTGATAATAATGAAGTTCATTGATCACAGTGCTTCATTCTGCATTCTGAAGTGATGTAGTTATGAGATGATCACTTTCCTCCCACCTTTTACACCCTTTTTCATTTGGATTTTTCAGTTCTTATAACCCTTCCAGGTAATAAGGGATCCTATGTCTGTGATTGCTTTCATTCAAAATATCTTTTTAGTGTCTTCTAGTTACTTGGGAAGCGACTATAGAATATGCTTTTAAAAACAATCTAAAAGTTTGAACTGTTAAATTACAACTGACCTTTAAGATATAGTATATATAGATTAACTCAAAGGACTAACGGAAACCTGTCAGAATTTGTAGATTCTGTATTGCAAAACAAATATGTCCAGTGACTGACAAACAAATGGGTATGATCTGAAAAACCTGAAACATTTTGTGCTTTGAAGTAATCTTAAGTGGTAAGTAGTGGCAAAAGCATGAAAGACCAAACAGAGGTATCCATATTGTGAAAAGTCAGATTAATGGAATGAGATACCAGGCTAGGAACTGTAAGAGGTAACTATATATTACTCATTCATTCACACACTTTGTGGAGAAGAGAGTATCTTAATTCTAGTATAATAGAAGATTATTCCATGTGCTGGTTTGCAATAGGCTTTTTAAAAACTTCCAGACATTTACTTCTTACATGATAATGTACCTTTGGTTCCTGAACGGTAACCTTGAATCCTGGTTTTGCCAACAGGATTGACTTTATTGCTGAATTCTTAAAAAAAAATACTGTAAACAGGATGAATAGTCTAAGAGAATTTTAATTTCCTTCTCTAAAAAGTAAACCTTCATAGACTAATTTGATGTATATTTTTAGAATGAGTCTGTATTGTGATGCAAACCTGTTTCTGTTCCATACCATTGACACTCAAAGAGGATGATATCTCTGGTACTTTTTATGACATAAAATAGCAAAAATTTTGATGAAGGGTGAAGTTTAGCTGTCCCTGACCAAACAAAAATGTAGATGTAATGTGTTACATAGGTTAAACAGTTTAAAAGTGCAGTTACCTTTATCACTTAGGTATGTAAGGGAAGGAAACCAGTCTTATGTGCAAATATTGTTTGTTGAGACTGTAGAGGAAGACTAACAGAATTTTAGAATAACTAAATTTTCAGTGATGGATTACAGATGTGATGTGGATTTCTATGTTCTAATATCAAGCTTCTAGCTAAGAAAATGTAAAATAAATTTGATTTACTTTGGTGTCTTCACATAAAAGAAAGAATGTAACTAATGTAGAGCCAAAATGCTCTGATTGTAGACTGGATGACTGGTTTATAAGGCTGGACACGTTTTTCAGCTGGAAGTTTGTCATATTTTGATAGTATAAAATCCAACTTGCCACCTCGTGCCTTATAATAGTCATCATTATAAAGTGGACGTGATCACAGGCTTAGTGTTAGTGAAAACAGTTATCATGCATTTTCTGATTGGTATATTGCTCTTGGATCATGGAAAGGTTTTTGTATGGTTCTTACCTGAGGTGATGTTTAATGCACATGGGTATCAAAGGTCTCAATAGCAAATTCTTGTACATCTGCACCCTCTTGGTGCATGTGCAGATGCGTTTCAAGTGCATTTGCATTTCGAGGCCAAACTGATTCTTTTATCCTTCCTATCCCACTCGCCTTTTCCCTGCCCTTTCTCTTTCCCACTTCCCTTTCTCTATCCCTTTGCCTTTCCCCTACCTTTAGCCTAGCCCCTATTATCCATCCCCCAATGGATCTTTTAGGTCCTGGCCAGGCAGTGGAACAGCTGTTTGCTGTATTGTTGTTGCTATCTTGTTTTTATTTGTCTGTGGTGTATTTTTGGGGGTTTGTTTTTTTTGGTTGGGTTTTTTTTTTGAGATTTTTTATAACTGAGAAAGTTACCACAGCATGCATCATGAAGCAGTAGAAGAGCGTTTTGCAGTATTTAGAAGCAGTTACTCTAATCTACTGGAGGTGTGTGTGATTGGCAATGAGGAATGCTTCCTGGGAGCACTTAGTGTTTATAAAATTACATAAAGAAGGGTGGTGTAAGCTGAAAGACATGTTGAGTGAAATTTAGAGTGACATGAATGTCAGTGCTTTGCATTGTCTTGACAAAGTGTCATTTAGGCAATTGTTTTTTGCACTGAAATCAGATGGAGGAAGTCTCAATGTGCATCACCAAACCCAAGCTCCAAAGACAAGTGTTGATAGCTGTCGAAGCGTAAAGGTATGTCGAATGTAAGTGCAGTTAGGGAAGTGATAGCAGATGTGTGCGCCCATAAAAAACAACTTGAAACAACAAAAAGTGTTTTGATGAATGTAGGTGATAATTTTATGATTATTATAAGTAATCAAGAGGTCCAGGTAGCATTTGGTAAATCCTGCATTTCGTATCCAGATTTTCATTCTCCTATGAGAGACAAACAAAATAAATATAAGTAAACATTCACATTTTTCAAGAGTAACTTGGTGCCTGTGTGTAAGTTAGGAGGGAAGGGGCAATACACCATGCTTCCTTCTGCCTTTTTTCCTCCGCTTTAGAACTCAGTACGTTCAACAGGCTGCTTCTCACTTTCAAAAACAAAAATGGAGAGTTTCACACTTCAGTTATAGCTGTTGTGTTTTATTATTTAGAGAACTTTGCATTTGGCTTAACAAACAGGTATGACATAACGAAGCAGAACAATACAACAGTGTTAGTTGCATACAGGTTTTTGAGAAAGGCTTGGGTTGGATGACATTTTGGTAAATGAAGATTGCTAATCACCATATAAAATATTGTATTCCAAATTGGGAATACAAAAACATTTACAGATGTTTGTTGGAGAAAAGTATGTGCTTTTTTCTCTCTAAGGTTTGTGAATAAAGTGTGAAAGCAAAATAATGTCAGAAAAATGCTTGAAAGGAAAAGAAAGTGCTGGTAGTATCGAAAAACATTGCTATTAAAGAGTAAGTTTTAAAGAACAAATTTGTTGATCAGTGAGGTGATTTGAGTTGCCTTGCAGTGCAATTCTATTGCTATATCCCCATAATTCACAGAACATTGTTAGTGTTCAGTGCTTATAACTTGTTTTCAAATAAATAGTGAATTCAAGCTTGATTCAGTGTATATTTTTGGTACACAATATTTGCCATGAGGAAAATTCAGGCTCTTCTTTATGCATAAGAAATTTCTACTAAATAAAAATGGAAATAATATCTGTAGTAGTCTTCTGTGGGGTGACAGGGAAGCTCAGCAGCTTTGGCCTTCATTTGGTACACAATGGGGAAGACAACATTTAGCAATTTTAACAGATCTGTCTGTCATTCCTGTTGAGAAACATTCTAGGTATAGCAATACTCAGTTCAGTGGTTATACTCTGCAAGCCTTCTGTTCAAAATCAGTTCAGCATGGGGGACTGAAGTTAAAGTTCAGTAGATTGTTCAAGAGAGAATTGGAACATTTTGAACTTTTTATTTAGTTCAACAGCATCTTGCTATGAACACTGAACTTACCACCTTACTTGTCTTATTTGTCTTTGAGCTTTAATCAGCAGGTGAACCAAGTTTAATTCCTACTGCTTTGACACATAGAGACTTCTTGGGGCAGTAAGGGAATCTTAGACAAGTGAATTGTATTTGATAGAGTGTTTTTTCTGTTTTTTGGTGCTAGCAGGTAGAAATAGCTAGACGTTCTTGTAGAACGCAGACTAAGTGGATTGAAAAAGTTGGGCAATCAAAATCTAAGTTTCTCTCTCAAATATTATTTCTATTTTGTGCATTTTCAGAGTTCAAAGTATGTGCTGAAATAGCTGTAAAAAATTTAAACCAGATTTAACTCTAGAAAACAGATCAAGCTCTTTTTTTTGCCTCAAAGGACCTTTCCTTTGGAAAATATTATCTCAAGATCAAGCCTAGTTTTAAGGTTCAAAAATAACACTGTTGCTAGCAAATACACAGAATTGCAACTAACTCTGAGATAAACGCCATCTCTAAGATGCAGCTGATGAGGAGATGGATCCAAGGGGTCGGAAGTAACTGAAGCATTGTGTTTAGAAAAGTCTACATAGCAACACTAGCATTTCCCTGACTAGTACTTGGTATATGTCTATAAAGGTTTTTACTGAAATATGAGGCTGGCATAATCTTGTATGATTATCTCCAATCAGTACACACCAATTGAGTGTGGAATTCTTTGGCATGCATGCCAATGGAAATAAGTACAGTGTGCCAAAAGGATTTGGGAGGTCTGTGATTGTCTCCTTTTTCCTCCTGCTTCCAGATGAGTGAGCTGGTGGGAAAGTGAGCTAAAGAAATTCTTATCTTTTCCCGAGATTCTGTGTGAGATAGACCCCACTCTCAGGATCACTGTTTGCTCCTCTTTAAGGAAGAGAGATCCTGAAGCTTAGCAACTGCTTAGAGATTATTGTTTCCTGAACAGGTGCTCTTTATGCTCTGTGTTTCCACACAAATAACACCATCCATCCCTTTATATTTTACAACAGAAATTATGAATACAGAAACAGATTCTGGCATACTCTGTGTGCTGTAAAATATTCTGGGGGACACAATCTTGGGTCACTCTGCTTCCTGTGGTCCAGTTTTCTGACTTTAAAACAGGATTTATAAACTTATCAGATCATTACAGTGCCAGACCAAGCTCACTCTTCTGTGAAACATCTGTAAGGCTGGGCCGGGGAATTCATTGCTTCCAGCCTGATCTGGAAGTAATGAATTAATTACTGGCTGAACAGCAGATCCTGGAGGGTCATGATCAGTGGCACAGAGAGTAGTTAGAGGCCTGTCATTAGTGGTGTCCCCCAGGGTTCTATACTGGCACCAGTGTTGTTTAACTTGTTCATCAATGACTTGAATGAAGGGGCAGATGCCTCCTCAACAAGTTCACTGATGACCCAAAGCTGTGAGGAGTGTCTGACACCCCAGAGAGCTGTGCAGTCCTTCAGAGGGACCTCGACAGGCTGGAGGGATGGGCAGAGAGGAACCTTCTGAAATTCAACAAGGGCAAACGCAGGGTTCTGCATCTGGGGAGGAATAACCCTGACCACCAGTACAGGCTGGGGGCCAAACTGCTGGAAAGCAGCTCTGTGGAGAAAGATCTGAGAGTCCTGGTCGACAACAAGCTGTCCATGAGCCAGCAGTGAGCCTTTGTGGCCAAGAAGGCCAATGGTATCCTGGGGCACATTAGGAAGAGCATTGCCAGCATTGCCAGCAGATCAAGGAGGGGATCCTGCGCCTCTACTCAGCCCTGGTGAGGCCACATGAAGTGCTGTGTCCAATTCTGTGTTCCTCAGGGCAAGAGAGACATGGAGCTCCTGGAGCAGTTCCAGTGGAGAGCTACAAAGTTGATCAAGGGTCTGGAGAATCTCTTACGAGGCAAGGCTGAAGGAGCTGGGCCTGTTCAGCCTTAAAAAGAAGCAATTGAGAGGAGAACTCATCAATGTCTATCAGTATCTAAGTGAGGAGTGCCAGAAGATGAAGCCAGGCTCTTGTCAGTGGTGCCAGCTAACAGGACAAGATGCAATGGGCAGAAACTAATGCACAAGAAATTCCACTTGAATGTGAGGAAGAACTTCTTTACTATGCAGGTGATCTGCTGAGCCACTTGGACACTCATAAGTCTATGGGACCAGATAGGATTCATCTAAGGATACTGAAGGAGCTGCTGGAAGGCTCACTAAACCTCTCTCCATCATTTATAATCAGTCCTAGTTAACTAGGAGGTCCCAGACAACTGGAGGTTGGCCAATGTGATGCCCACCCACAAGAAGTGTCAGAAGGAGGATCCAGGGAACTACAGGCCTACCAACCTGACTCCAGTGACCAGGAAGGTTATGCAGCAGATCATCTTCAGTGCAACCTGTCGTGGGGTAACCTTAGTCGAAACTCCCAGTACAGAAAGAAGGAGGGCGACCCGGAAGTGACGTACCCAAAAGGGGGTATTACAGTTTCAAGAACTCATCAAACCAGGAGAGAAGCTGGAGAAGTTCTTTTTTAGACTTCCAGCTCGCTGAGAAAAAACATCGCTCTCTCTCTTCTCTCGCCGTCTGGTGAGGTCCGTCTAGGCCACATGAGAAAGCCTGAAATGCTGTGTTTCATCAGAGCACTTAAACAGGAGTTACAAGTTTCAATGTCTTCAAGGTCCAGGTGACTGTGCAGCCGTACACATTATTGTTCATCAGAAGGAAGATTTAACATGGTCTGCAGAACTAGAAATTAATATTTATTCCCCTGAGGAATACATACAAATTACAAGGAAGGCAACAGCGAAAAAGCAACTGGATAAATTGTAAGTCGGAGAAAGTTTCAGGTAGACTAGAAGTGCAAGCAGGAGCATTCAGTGAATAAAGTCCAATACCATAAGCTGAATAGAAAAAAATCACAAACTGATTCACACTGTGTACAACCATCTGTCCTGTCTGCTAAACACTGGATGATTGTTACGTATCTTAAACAGTAACACAGGGTGGCACAATAAAGTAAGCTGTTACTGCTTTAACTTCTGTGCCTCTAAGTGATTGGCCTGAAACACAAGCAACCTGGTCTAGCAGCAGGTGTCCATGCCCATGGCAAGGGCCTTGGAACTACATGATCTTTAAGGAACCTTTTAAGCCAAACCATTCTGTAATTCCATAAAGTCTTTCCCTAGCTCACTCACTATAGAAAGACGTAGTGTAAGTGGTAAATGCAGGCAGCCATGACAAGCAACGCTAAATACTAAACCTTAAAGGTCTTTACAAATGCTTAGATGAAATGAAAAGCTTGATCTCTTGCCATGAGTATTATGTTCTCACAAGATGCTGTCTGAGTGAGCTAAACTGGTACGGTCCCGTTATAAAAACTAGGGGGGTGTGTGTGTGTGTCAGGGAATAGCAACAGCTATGCATACCCTTGTCTAGTCAGCAGCTCTGGCTTGCCAGCATGGGAGCAGAGAGAAGCCAGAGAGGATGATTGGCCTCTGGGAGATAGCACAGAGAATAAAAATTTTCTGTTCCCCCGAAGTTTCTAGACGGAGCTTAAAAATTAGCTAGCAAAAAAAAAAAAAAAAAGGAAAAAGAAAAAAGAAAAAAGAATGTAAAAGTATGCACAGGATGATAAACGTGGCTGGAACCAGTGGATAAATAGATAATGAGGAATATAGTGGGATCTTTTGGCAAAGTTATTGAAAGGGTTAAAATCATTATGCTTGGACATACTTGGGCAATGATAAGTTACACTGTAACCAATATAGAAGCTAGCAAGCATTATCTATAAGCTTAAGACGCAGGATATAACTTGGCAAGAAATAGACAACAAAACTTGCAAAATGAAGGACAAAGCTTGCTGAAACCAGTGAGAAAATCGCTGAAATAGCGAACAAGAGACTGCGCATGTCTCGAGGAGAAAGGTGAAAAGTGCACGGCGATGAAGACGTCCAGCCTTCATCAGGACACCGAGGAAGACGAGGAGCCTTCCTCAGTGTGACCACCAGGGTGCACTGCGTCTGGGCAAAACAAACATGAGTTTTAAGAAATAGTTTGCATAATCGCACCTTTTCTAAGGAAAACAATGAATATGCATGTATTGCAGCCATATTTGTAATTTGCTGTGTGCGCTGTTAGGAGTGATCCCCGCGCACCGGGCCCGCTGAATAAAGCAAACACCCACTTCTTAGACTTTGTCTCAAAAGTATGTCTTGGCGCGGTTCGGGGCGATTCATTTTGCAACAAGAACCAACAGCGCATGCTTAAAAAAAAAGTTCAAGGGCAGGTCATCTGCAATTTTGGGACACTCAGGGAGTATGACCATCAGAGACCCCTTTAGACGACTGTCCAGGACCACAAAAGTACTTCCAACAAGAAGCGGGCGCATGCAAATTAGTTCTACGACAGTGATGTTTAGGTGTTAGCTAGGAAGTACGCTGTAATGAATGTGTACGATCATGACGGAATAAATGCCCTGTTGTAGTTTCATGACGCACATAGGATTAGAGGAGATATCCTCCCAAAGTGTCCGACGCTATAATAAAGAATGTCGCCTAATACTTCAGACTGTGTTAGTTTATTTTCCCGCCGATTTCGGTATCACCTCCGGCTCGTCGTGGATCACCCAGACCAATGTTCGGTGACTGCGGCCGCAGCGGAGCCCACCTCGGCGCGGCCTGCCCCCGCGGCCACGCAGTTACCGAGCAGCTGCCCCACCCCCGGCCCACCCCCGGCCCCGTCCGCGCCGCCTCCGCCCCGCCTCTCGCGCCAAGTGAAAGAAGCTGCCATGGCCACGCCTGCGCCAGGACCGTAGTCATTCCCTCACCAGAAGTAATAGTACTTGTAGAAGGGCGTGGCTGAGGCGGTGTCTTTCAGTGGGCTGAGTCGGTGTTCACCGGTTGTTTTCATCGCTCAGTCGCTGCAGACAGCGCTTTTTGCTGTCTTTTCTGCTGCTACTAGTCAGGCAGCGGTGCACATCATTCTGGAGGAGGCGAAAGCGAGCTGGGTCCTTGCTAAGGCGGTGGCGCGGTGTGTGACGCATTGGATCTGCGCACACGCCCCTCTCTCGGGGCCGGACGGAGACGTGGGCACGATGATGCCTGGGGAGACGCCGCCGCCGCCGGCCGGGACTGCGGCCGCCGGCGAAGCCTGCGCCAACTGTGGTGTTCTGCGGCAGGTAGGCGCGTCCCTGTGGCGCTGGAGTGGGGTTTTTGCTCACGGACGAGATAGTGGGTCAGCGCCGAGCCGCTGGCGTGTGGGAAGTGTCGGGTACCACAGTCACCGCTCCCGGTGCGTCGGGAACGCGGATAGCGTGCTTGATAAAAGGGCTGTGTAAAAGTAGCGGCAGTGTCGAGTTTTAGCCAGGCGAAGTGTGGAAAAAAAGCTAGTGTCTCTGCGATGTGTTTAGTGGGATTTGTCAGGGGATTTCTAATCGTATCCTTTTAGCTTTGCTTCGGTGCAGTGAAAGGACTGACGATTTACTTCCTTGAGGGCTCTTAAGCGTGCTTGTATTTTTATGGTATCACGCTTTGGGTAATACTCGTTTCTCCTTTTAAATGAAGAGAAGGTCCTGTTGAGAATTCAATGGGCACACTTAGAATGAGTGTGGATGAGAAACTGTAAAATCTGTAAAGTGAGATAATGTTTATTGCTGGTATTCTGCCAAAGGTCAATTGGATTTTGAGGGAAAAAGTTATAGGGGTTCAATTTAGAATCTACTGCAAAGGCAAAGTTTGAAGAGCTTTTGTAGTAAGGCCTCACTTAAATATGCATACTTTCTTGTGGAGCCTGCATTTTCTGTGTGTATTTAAATGTACTTTTGGTGATTTAGTAACTTGTTCATCAAGAGAACTGAAAAAAAGATTATTGTATTTTCTGTAACATTAGCAGTCAGATTAGGGGTTATTTACAGTACTGATTTTGGGGGTGTGAGTTCTTTACTGACTTGAGACTCTTCCTTACAGAATGTAAATGAATATGTAGCTGCGTTAATTGCACTGAAGCAAAAAATGATTGATGGAGAGTAAGTACAATTGCATACACTTTTGTTTGTTTGTTTGGGTTTTCTTGTTCTTAAGTACTTTTAACAATGCAGGAAATGTGAGTTATGGAATGTGGATATTCGTTAATCCACTACACTAAATGCTCCTCAAAATGAAAGTAAATTCTTCACAAGGATATCCTAAATCTAGACTGTAAGATTTCTTTAATTTATTCTCTAAAACGTCTGTGTATAATGGCAGTGAACAGGGCTATTTTTTGTACCTGTAATATTATTAGAAGTACCGGCAGAAACAGATCTTTGAAGAGACTTATTTAATTTATTTATTTAAGGCCAAAGCAGATCTTCGATGATCTTTATTTATTTATTTATTAGTTCATTTATATTTATTTCATTCATTTAATTATGCTCGCTTATTTCATTTTTCTGTAGTGAAGAATATGAGAACTAAAAGTTGAGTACAGATGTATATGAACCTTTTCAGCAGAATGTAGTCTGATCATTAAGTTCTGAAATTCTGTTTGGATTAAATATCAGAATATGAAAAGCTAAGCTGAACATTGTTCGGTTCAGTGTGACTGCAAAATCCTTCTTACGGTTTGCTTTCTCTTCTGTGCTTGCTTACAATTCTTGAAACCCATCAACATATGATTGTATGGAATAATATCTCAAGATATATTATGTATACCTCCATACTATGGCCTAATATGCATGCTGTGTCTCCTAATTGTAGTGGTTTGTTTCTTATGTACCCTTTCCCAGATACATGTCAGTCTGTCTTTAGTGAATCTAAATGCCAGTCCTGCGTTCTGTTTTCAGAGAGTATTTAAGCTAGCATACTCTGGGTCACTTAACTAGGACCCTTTTTTCAAAGCTCCTTTACCCTGTTGTGATTTCTTTTCTGACCTCTAAACTTGTGTCCCTCTTCTTTCTGCCAATGCAAATGTTTCTTGTGGAAATTGCCTCTTCTTTAACTACTTGCAGCTCAGCCTTTCTTTTTTGCCTTACTGGATTACTCTTAACTATCACAATAGAAAGTAATGCAGCCCTCTCTGTATTGGGGTAACTTCCATGGTATTACTCTGTCTTGTCCTTTCTTTGTTCTTAAAAAACATAACATTTGAGGAAAGAAAAGAGAAACTTTCCTTGGTGCCATCTCATGGCTCTCTTGCCATCAGGGTGTTACCCTTTACAGCTGCTAGGAGAATAATATGAAGATTAAAGCCTTTTAGTGTTTTTTGAACTATTTCTCTGAGATGTGTGTTCTTATTTAGGAAAACATCCTTTCAAGTTTGGAAACATGTTTTTTATATATGTGTACATGTTCTAGTATATATGTGTATATTATGTCCTTTTTAAGCAATATTTTTTTTTAAGCTGCTTTTAGTTAATGCTACAAATTCATGTAATTGCCAGTTGTTTTTTTTTCCTACTTAAAGCAGTTTGAGGTGTGAATGGTTTATTGAAGTAAAAGGGTTATATTGGCTACTATCAGAAAATGCAAACCAATCTTACACTTTCTGTATTTATCTGTAAAGCAAAAGGAAAGATATCCTAACACACAATTGTCAAAGTCAGGTGAGAAAATGAGTAATGTCTGGGTTTTTTCTTTTTTTACAGTCGTTTGCTGACAGAGTATCAACAGAAATGCACTGATATCCTTTAGTTTTCTATTTGTGTTCTTACAAAGGATTGATATACCTAAAACATTTCTTACAAAATTGTTCGAGGCATTCTATTTAAGTTATGGGATGATGTCTCTAATAAAGAACAAACTGAGTAAATTTTCTAAAAATTTTACTGGGTAAAAAGAAAATAGGCCTTTGGAATTTAAACCATCCACTTAAGATCTGCCTGTTTCTTGTATATGGTTTAAGGTGGTCTATTTCAAATCTGTGTTGCTGAGAATTACTCAGTCTTTTTCATGTAACAGAAGAAGCTCTGCTTATTCACTTCAAATGTATTGAAATGCACATATTAAACACTTAGTTCTGCAAGTCTTGGGGAGGGTTTTTTTGTGTGAGGAAGTCTTTACTGGGTGTTTCTTTGCAAGTGGCAGTTGGATTGAAATATACTTAAGGACATTTGATAAGCTGTTTTTAATTTCTACCTTAACAAGAGATTACAGCTTCAATTTGCTGAAAGGTAAGTTTGATTTATATTGTTTACTAAAGATGTATTACTGTGTTCTCTGTGTTGTGGTTAGTTTTAGGAGTCTGATGGTATAATAGCAACAGCTACAGGTCTAAGCTATGCTTTTAGTATGGTACTTTTACCATGCTTCCTAGGCCATATTTAGCAAAGGTATAATGAAGAGAGAAATCTGTCTTTCCTCTGCCTGTGTGGGATTCTTTCCTGCCCCTGGGCTAGTGAGAGTCATAAGTGATCAAGTGAAGATGTGAAGCTCATCTTTTGGTGGTGGTTAAATGTAACTATTTGGGCCGTCCATATTTATGTGAAGCACTTTGACTTAAGAGTCGTGTCTGTGTGCCCTTGCTTACTCTGTGATTATAGAAGAAGAGGCAGCATATAATTTTTATGGACTCCATCCTGCCTGCTGTAAAACACTGCAATTGGTCTCTTCTCTTATTTTACAGCACTGTGTGTGTATGCAGAGACACTTATTACTGGCACCTTAGTGTAGGCAGCACACCTCTGTGGCACATGCCATTTGCTTGCATCTAGCGTTGGGTTCAGTGTAATGTTTTTAAATCAGATCTTGGATTTTCTTTAAATAGGTAGAAAAATGAGAACACAGAAACTCTTAAAGCTTTTGGGTATCTCTCACAGCATTTTTTCCATAGGATAAAAGCAAAATACTCAGATGCTTGATTGAAGAATCAGAATACTGAGTTTCAAAGCATCTGCATTTTTGGCAACTTCTTTTTTAATTGCACATCTGATTTCAGAGAGATCTCTGCTCTTCGTTGCCAAGTGGAGAAGATGTTACAGAAAATTCTGCCTCTGGAAAAATGCCAGGAAGAGTTGGGTTCTTTGAGGGCAGAGTTGGAAGAAAAAAAGGTGTGCTTGTAAGGTTTAAATAACTTGCACTTTTTCTGTTGAAGGAAATATATATATATGTAATCCTCATCTTAATGAAGCTGACTTCAGTGAGCTCTGTTGTTATTTCCAGCTTATTGGGACAGGTAGCTCTGTGTTTAGGTGACATTAATTAAATTACTTCAGGTTTCAGAGAGGCAGAAAGTTTAGAATGTTGTAGTTCTTATGATTTTTGATCACATTGTTTGGTTTAATTTCCTCACAAAGGAAGGAAGGAGAAACATTCAGACTCCTTTGGTTTTCTGCTCTGATCTTGTCAGATTATGGAATATAACTTGTACTACTGAAAAGGTGCCAAGAAAGAGGGTCTGTGCAGAATAGTGTGCTTCTGTTGCCTTTTTGAACAGATGTTTTTACATCATTAGCTTCTTAAGTTTATTCCTAATTTCTCTCCCATCACTAGATGAGATTTAGTTTACAGGAAAGAAGGTTTAGATTGTTCAAATTATCTAAATGTAAGTATTTTCTAGACATTATTGTTATTTCTGAAGAAAATACCCCACCTACTTTCTTGTAGTTTTTTCATGATGGTATAAGACAGGATACTAACTAACATTTGTCTTTTCGCTGTACCTAGTTTGTGTTCTGTGTTAGAATGGTTTGATAATTCCTCTTCCCTCAGCAAGCATTAGTAGCTGATGTCCTGATGGCACTTTTTCAGAAAAAATGGGATTATATGTATAATAGTTAAGCTCTTCAGCTTCAAGTTCCTATCCAGCTAGGTGCTAAAGGCATGTAATCAAAAAATAGACAGACATATAGAGATTCATGTGTTTGCTTGTTTGTTATAACTTTTGATTTAAAGAAGGAGGATAACCTGACTTTATAACTTGCTTCTTTTCTTACTGAATATATTTTTTTGGCCAAGCACTGTTTTCATTAGAATAGGTAAGGTGTCTGCCATCTATTTTTTTTTACCTCAGTATGGATGTATTTTAACTGTGCTTTCCTTCTTCAGAGTTCTCTCAAGATTTACCAGGAGAGTCAACTGGAATATGTTAAAATTAAAGAAGAAATATTAAACAGTGATGCTGTGTGAGTGATGCTTCTTTTTTTCCCAACCTTTCTTTGCCTCTCTTACCTCTTCCAAACTTGATAGTGTATCTTATCTAGTTAGGCTTTTCATTTTCCTAAAATTGGGTTCGTAGAACAAGGAGTTGATGGAAGAATGATCTTAAGTTTTGTAGCAAATACTCTTGAGTGCAGTGTTAGTTTATTTATTGTCTTGTCATGAAGTGGCTTTATGTGGTTGGTTAAAAAAAGTTTTTAAGAATAGGATGAAATTGAGAAAAAGCTGTAGTTTCTCCAGTTTTAAGTGATTCTTAGTCTCAGCTTTTTGTTATTGCCATCCATTTTAGTTTTGCTGTTAAGTCTCTGAGGCCAGTATAGGAATGGTATTGCCAAAGTGGTCTGTACTAAAATCAGTCCTTAAAATATTTGTTTTTAATGTAACAGCTCAACAGTTCATAGTGAACTGTCTGCTATGTTTGGAAATGAGCAGGAGGGATTTGGCACCAAAAGTGCAAAAGCTGTATTCTGAAGTTGTGCCTTGATAATTCCCAAAGTTTTTGTTTTACCAGTAAGCAGTCACTCAAAAGTTTCCTTGCCTGAAGCATGTGTGTGTGTTAACTCTTACAGCTCTTGATGGATACTCTTAATAAACTTGTCTAATTGTTTTTTAATCCTCTAATACTTTTAACCTTTAAATCACCTAAATCAGGGAACTGTAACTCCTCAGTATAGTGTGGGATGGTATTCATGCTCTCAAAACAGAACCAGCTGATATATAGTAAAATGTTGGTAGTTGTGGTTATTTTTCTTCATGTACGTCACTTTGCATTTATGAAAACCAATGACTGCTCTCTAGTGACTTGGAATTCTAAGACCCTTCTGCTTTTGTAGTCAGCTTTTATTTCTGATGGGTTCTAGCACACATTCCAGTGGAACTTCTGCTGGTGACTCCTTGGTTCCATGTAAGCTGGTTATAATTTTTAACCTCGGTGTTTCTAAGCTATTTTGGTGCTGCCAGCAGGTCAAGGGGAGTGATTGGTTCCCTCTGCTCAGTACTAGTGAGGCCATGCCTTGAAGTACTGTGCCCAGTTCTGGGCTTCTCTGTACAGGAGATAAGGGTATACTGGAGAGATTCTAATGAAGGTCCATGGAGATGATCAAGGGACTGAAGCATTTCTCAAAAGAAATACCCTAGTATCTTTACATGACTTGTGAAACATCTGGTATTCACAAATACAGCAGCAGGCCATTATTACCCAAAAGACTGTATGAGGAGACTAGCACTGTTATTTCTTCAGCCAGACTACGCTTATTTCACATACAGGTGGACTCAATGTAGTGTGAGCCAGGGAACAACAGGCCAGTCAGCCTCACCTTGATCCCTGGGAAGGTGATGGAGCAGGTCATCCTTGAACTCATTTTCAGGCGTATGAAAGACAAGAAGCTTGGGAGTAGACAGCATGGCCTCACCAAGGGGAAGTTGTGCTTCACTGACCTTACAAATTGACATGTCTGCTAGATCAGGGGAGAGCAGTGGCTAGTGTCTGACAGGCCATCAATAAGATCTCTGACACTGTCTCCCTTAACAGTCTCATCATAGCCCATTAGGCTGGTGCTGTAGGGGCTGGATGGGCAGATAGTCAAAAACTGGCTGAATGGCTGGGCCTTGAATGTGGTGATGAACACTGTGCAAAGTCTAGCTGGAGATCAGTAGGTAACAGTGTACTGTGGGGGGAGACAGCGAGGGCTGCGTAGTGATTCCAGTCCAGTTTAACATCTTTTTTAGCGATCTGCATGATGGGGCAGAGCCTACTGTCAGCAAGCTTGCTAATGACACAAGAGTGTCTGATGGGCCAGAGGGGCATGCTGCTGTCCAGCACAAGCTTGGCAACCTGAAGAAATGAGCTGACAGAAACCTTGGGAAGTTCAGCAAGGAGAAGTGCAAAGCCCAGCACCTGATGAGGAACAATTGCATACACCAGTACATTCTGGGGGACACTTAGGTGGACAGCATCTTGGGGTGCTCTCATGACGTGAGCCAACAATGCACACTTGTGGCAAAGAAGGCTACCACTATCTTGATTTTCAATAAGCAAAATTTTGCCGGCAGGCTGAGGGAGGTGCTACTTCTCTTTTATTCAGCACTGCTGATGCCACCCCTGAAGTAGTGTGTTAGTTCTGGACTCCTCATTACAAGAGAGATATGGCTATAGGGGAGTGAATTCAGTGAAGGACCATGAGGATAATTAAGGAGTAGGAGCATTTCTCCATTGACAGAAGGCTGAGAGAACTGGGACTGTTAAGTCTGGAGAAGAAAAGTCTCAGGGGTGGTATAATCAATGTCTATAAATAGCTGAAGGGAGTGTGTAAAGACAGAGCTAGGCTCCTTCCTTGGACCCCAGTGACAGGACAAGAGGCAATGGGCATAAGCTAAGACAAAGAAAGTCACATTTCCTGTGAACATCAGGAAACACTTTCTGCTGTGATAATGACTGACTACTTCCGTAGATTGCCCTGGAAGCTCGTGGCCTCACCATCCTTGGAGATACTCAGTAGCCATCTGGAAATGGTCCTAGGCAGCAAGCTGTAGGTGGTCCTGCTTGAGCAGGTTGGACAAGATAACTTTCAGAGGATTCTTGCAACCTCAGCCTCAATTCTGTGATGCTATAGCTGTTTTGTATACCTCTGACACTGAGGCCATTTTAAGCAGTAGGTCCTATGAGTTCAGTAATTTGAAAGCTGGATATTTTCAGAAGCAGAGTAACAGAAGTAAATAATATAAATGTTTGCTTTTCTATTGATATATTTGTTTTCCAGTTCTATGTGTTTTACATGTAATGAAGGGTTGGAAATGCTGAATTCAAAATTGTTCAGGATGATTCAAGTTTTTTCTTTGGTTTGGCTTTAGTCTAAAGCATCTGGATGTTCTGAACAAAAAGCTGTGGGACATCAGTGATCCTGAAGGCTATTCCTGCTTATCTCATTGCTTAGATATTAATTGTAAGCGAAGCTTCATTGTTTTTAAGGAGTAAAACCAACCTGCCTGCATTACATCACAGAAATGCAAAAAACAGAAGCCAGTTTTCTGTGGTTGCATTTCTAATTCCAAGTTGTAGCTAAAGGTATATTTAGTGGATTGACTGTCTTAAAAGCAAACTTTGCATCTGTAACAGATACAGCTGTTTGTGTGAGAATGTCAGCAGCATGCCACTAACTTTTCAACTTCAGGGATTCGTTGGTCTCACAGGTCTTGGGTATAGGAGGGGTGCTTTCTCTGAATGGCTAGATTTATTTTTTTCTGGCTTTTCATGCAACATATTTCTATTTTAAAAAATGATCTATTAATGTGTTCTTTTTAACAGGAGAAGGAAACTGGAAACAAAAGTGAAAAAACTTGAAGGTAACTTTCTATATTGAGTAGGACAACAGTACAGTAATATAATCTCTTTTTTTTTTTTTTCTATCCAGAGGAATTGTGGCTTTAACTTTGATGCCCAAGGAGCAAGGCAGGGCAGTACTATGTGGAGTGCTTAGTCTCTGATTTACATCAGCAGAATCTGCATCCTGCAGAATGTTTTCTGCTGAGTGTCTTAGGCACATGACATAGGTGAAGTTTGAAGGGAACTTCTCGTCATGGAAACTTCAAAGGATGGAGTCTTACCAGCCTTTCCAGGCAACTTGATTCAGTAACATGTTTTTCCTTATAACTAGTTGGAAACTCCCATGTTTCAGTTTACACCTAATGTCTACCATATAGCAGTGAACAGTCTCATTCCATCTTCTTGATACCTCCTTGTACAGGAAAGCTGTTCATGGATTTTTTTCTAAGATTTATTGTGTTTTCCCCTCTGGCTAATTAAATCTAGTTCAACAATGCTGTTTTCATAGAGCATGTCCTCCAGTGTTTTAATAATCCTGGCAGAATTCTTCATGTTTATGTTCATATTTAAGTATGACTATGTTCCTGATGCATGTTTTCTGATTTTTAAATATTCTGGCACTTGTATTTTTGTTGGCTAGTTAGTTTGTTTGCTTGCTTTGTTTTTACATGGAGAGAAAGCACTGGCTTCATGGCACTGTGTTTTTCTTGTTTTGCTGGTAGAGGGTGGATATACATAAGACTTTTGAGACTTCACTTGCTGTACCATCAATTGGCAAGGTAGATATTTGCATTCATACCATTATAGCGGTGCTTACCATAGTTTGAAATACAGTGAACTGAGTGACGTATCTTAGTGTTACAAACCCCCTGAATCTTACTGTAAAGTACAGGTACAAGGTGTTTATTCTAATGAGAATTTTGGAGTTCCATTACAGTACAGCCAGGTTTTTCACACACTTGCCTCCAAAATCTCAAATTCTGGCAGAACTAGAACAAAATACGGGGAGAGAGTATGTGTTAGGTCCAGTTTCAGTGCCTGTTTTATGTTTTGGTTTTTTTCTATGTTCATTAAATATCTCAGACCTTGTATCTTTTGTCAGTATGAAGTTTTGCCATGATTGTTTTTTTGTTACCCAACCACTCAAGATTCCTTTTTAACACCTTTTCTTTTAATATGTGTTCTTCTGATTTGATCAGCAGGAAGATTCCTTTTCTATCCATATTTAAGTCATCAAGCTGAACTCTCAGGAGTTCTCTCAACTAACTCTGTCACGTGAGAATTTTCCTGGGAACCTCACATTCAGTTCTCACCTACCCTGTACTCTCTATTTCCACCCATCTCTTTTCTTCCCAGGTGTCTGTTAGACATTAAGAGATAAGGTCCTCTTCTCTATTAGTCTTGAGTGCTGTCTGTATCTTTCTAATGCAGCTGGCTGTGGTGTTTTCATCTTTAAACCAGAGCTCTTATTTAAATAAGGGAATAAAACATATAAAAAAACCTTTGCACCTCAATTTTGTGTCCTTTTTCACTTGGTGTCTATTGTTCTACAGTACAATATCATTACAATATGACCCACTCTTTATTCTTGCATATAATTGAGAAAACTAATAAATATATTGCAGTGGTTCAAAACAGTAATTATGCAGTAGAAGGCAACATATTTGTATGCATGAGTTGTTGCTTGAATTAACCAAAATATAGCTTCAGTAGATTTGTATTTCACACCATCTATTTTTTTCTGGCAATTTGACTTGCAAACTAGTGACCACCACTACTTAAATTAGCGGCCTCTTACAGTTTCTAAATTGAATTTTGGTTCTCTTTTTTTTGAAGAAGCTGCAACAAAGCATACGCAAGACTTCAGACAACTGAAAACTGAAAAGAAAAGGCTTGAAAAGGAGCTAAAAAAAGCACAAGTAAGGCCTTCTTTGTCTTTGGGTGAAAGTTCTTTTGGTATTTTTGGGGGGGAAGAAAGGAAGCTATTAGTGTAATAGATGCTGAAACAGTGAAATTACATTTTTGAGGGGATATTGAGTAACTAAACATAGCAATTCACCATAAGAGAGAAATTTTCCAGCTGAACAATGACCTTTGAGAGGTTGATACAGATTTCATACTCTTTAAGAGTTGATGCTCTAAAAATATGTACGGCATAAAAATTCTGTACTTCTTAATTTTAACAGGGAAAGCTTGATGGTGTAATTAAAGAGAAGTGCAGAAAAGGTAAGTGTTTACTTTTGAATGCCTTCAGATTTCTTGTGGTATTGTTCCATTTAAACATTTTCTTCACACCTCTCCTCTTTTTTATAGTTAAACATGCAGAAACTCAGAGTTCAAGTGAAGATCTTGCAACAGATATAGACAAAGGTAAGACTTTTTGAAGGTCTATTCTCTGTGTGGAACCAATTTTTATAAATTTATTGCAACTCTTCTGGAGTTGCATTTTTGGAAACAGAGGACACTGCCAAAGTGCTGTAAGAGCAGATGTGGCTGATACAAGTAGGTTACACTGATGAAGGACCAATGTAATAGATTACTATTTTCAGTTTTGCAGTAAGGAAAATTCTTGATTCATAAAAATGACTAGTCTACCATGTGCATGTGTGAAGTCAGCTGATGTGCAATTATGAAACAGAATGCAAACACTGAAATAAATACAGACAATTCCTCTGAAGCTCACTGAAGTCATGAAGTACCAAATAGGAGAGTAATCTGCTAAAATTTCTGTGTGAGACTTGGTAAATCAAGTGGAAACACAGGAGGTATAGGTGTATCTTATCCTATTGACTTTTTTGCCCAAATGATCTAAAATACATGCTGCAAATTATCTGAATCTAACTGTTATTGGAGCAAACTCCTTCAAAACTTCCTTTAAAGTACTGAGGCCAAACTTTAAGCAAATTTATTTTTTGTATTTTTTGCAGTCTTTTAAAGTGCTGGTACTGCTTTTGAGCTGTTTAGATATTCTGAAGGCAATTTTGAGGCCAAAGAACTTCGCTGTTCTATTTCATGCCTTGCAATAAGTTTGTTGCAGAAATTAAATTATCTGAAAAAGCCAGACCATGTCAGTTTCTGTGTGTCATGGCATATTTTTTACTTTTGGATTTTACTGAATAGGTACCCAATTTAATCCTTCGATTTTTAATTAATGGCAAATTAGGAAAATCAGTATCTAAGCATTAATTTGAGCTTCAAATAGCAGCAAGGATTTACGAGTAATGACTAAGTGTTGCTACCAGCTGTTTAGCAAAATTTGACTGATTTTCCTCTTATATGCTGAGGTTTTCTTAATACATCTCTTCATAAAGTACTAGGAGTTTGCTATGGCCTTTGACTTACAGGATTTGCACAAAAACAGTCTCAGTTCCTGGTTGTTGGATCTGATGATAGTTTTGGCATAAGTAGATGAGGTGCTTGTGTATTTTACTGAGGTTTTGGGTTGTTCTTCCCTCTCCACCTGCCCTTCTGCCTCTGAAACTGCATTGTTTGACATCACCTAGCAATGGTGCTGTTAGGACTGTAGACCAAGTCTCCTAGTGTTGTGGCCTGATAATTAATTTGAATAATGGTGCTATTACATGAAAAGACCAAGATGAATTGAGTGAGCAAAAACGTGATACACATCTTCCTAGAAGATTTTCTCCCAAGTTCATGTAATTGGATTTGTTTTACGTAGCTATTTAATTTCATTATTGCTACATTTAAATCTGCTTTACATCTTACTCTGAGGCTGCTACAACTTTCTGCAGTACTCCCTATGAAAAGGAAAAGCTAAAGCATTCTTCAGCTGTTCCTTTAGTCTGCTATGTGGATATAGCTAGGGACAGGATCCATTCCTTAAATGGCATCTAGCATTTCTCTTTCACTGAAGCTTGTGACTTGTGTTAATTTTTTTTTTGTATTTTGTTGTAGACATGTCTGTGTTCTGAGTAAAATAAACATAAATTATTAGTTCAATTTTATCAACTTACTTTAAATAAATTAATATTTTAATTTTTTTATTTTAACAGGAAGAGTGAAGCTCTTGTTAGAAGAACTCTGGATGTGCATTGACAGTGCAACAGGAAAAAGAGAAAATGAGAAAAATGATCCTGTCTCAGGTACAACCGCATGCAAAGTCTTGAAATTTTCTTGACGCTCTCTCTTTTTCTGACCAAAGGCAATATTTGTATTTTCTTTCAGCTTCTATTTGGGATAAGGAGTGGTCTGACAAAAGAAGACTTACTGTCACAGAAGGTAGGTTCCAGTTGGGTAGTGACTGCATAGCACTCTTTTGAAAGACTCAAATACTTTCCTCAGTGACTGTCTGGTCAAGTACACGTGTGATTAGAATATCTGAAAATAATTCAAATAATAATTTGAGTGTGTAAGTAAACTTGAACTGTCTTTTGATAAAAAGCTCTTGTAATTTGCTGTTGCAATCAAGAAATCAAATTCTTTTGCTGTTCGTAAGTAGTCAAAACTCATCTCATGTTTAAAACATAATTATTGTATCATTATAAACTCTGTAGTATATAATGTGAGTGATGTGGCATATGGGCTCTTTTTAGTCTGAAACAAATAAATGGTAACAGCTGAATTTTAAAGTTTAAGAAGCCATTAACTCCATTTTCTTCACTGTAATGTTATATTCAGATAATAAAAATTATCTGAGTAGTTATCCACATGCATGTTCACAGCAAACTTGTACTGCTTTAACTTCACATAGCAGATATTTTCTTTCTGCACTCAAGAGTAATAGGTGCCTTGAAAGTGCATTAATTTTTGTGTTGCATCTCTGGAAGGTTTTTATTAAGCTTTATTGTGTTTTTTTTTCAGTTTCTCTACTGCTTTGATTTTTCTGTACCTAAAAGTATAGAGAGATTGCCTGGGATAGGTACCCAGCTGCATTAAGAGTTTTGAAGATAAACTTCTCAAAGACCCAGTTAAGTCTGAAAATTTGCTACTAGTGTAGATCCCAATGAATCTGGCTTTAGATGTGTTCCAATGGAATCCACTTAAGAGGGGCCAAAATATAAGGACCAGCTCATAAACCTGTTAATCAACCTTAATTCCATGAGTTTAATGCAACAGATACCTGGCTTCAGCTCCAAAACTGAGCTAGACACTTGTGCCCTGCAATTCTGAATTTAATGTCTTGATCAGGGGTTAATCAAATGACAAAAACAAGCACGAGAAACTGAAGAGTTTGAAATATACGTGATTTTAGGGGAATCAGGTTCCAGAGTAATCCCTTTGTCATCCACCAGAAGAGGAACTTTTGATTCCAGAAGTCCTGTCCCATATTCATATCTTCTCAAGGAAATGAAAAGGAAGCAATTTTCTGTAACAGTCTCTTCTAGCCAGTCTTTCCTTCTGCCCACTTCAGTGTGGAGAAAATTCTAAGCTTAGGACATGCTTTTGTTGGAACGGTTAGATTTCATAGATGTATATCTTTCATTCTGTTACTTATTTGGTTTTTTCCCTCTTCAAGCCTTGAACAGCAGTTTTGTTATTCAGCCTCTTAAGAAAGTGGCCATTACCTTGAATTCATAATAACAAAGTGCATATGTTTACAGGTGCAATATTCTAGGATAAAAAGGATCTTAATGAGTTTGCCCTAATTTCTTGTCCCAAATTATAATAGTTTCAGCTTAGAGAGCAGATCAGCTTGACGGTAGCATCTTTTCCAGAGAACGTCAGTTCATCTGCTGTCTGGATCTAGCCTTTCAGAAATGTACTTCTTATGACAGATTTCTTAGTATGTTCAAATGTGCTATAAAATACCCAAAGCTTTGTGTTATGGTTAGTGTCTTCTCTGTTCCGTTAAGGTTGATACTGCTTTGAATGGTTTTGTCGAAGAATGTACTCATATATGAAAATTGGAAGACTCATGAGGCTTTCCAAATGTGCTGTTGTGAAAGCCTCATAGGATAATGGGGGTTTGCCAAACTTAATTTAAGAACATTTGATAGTATTGTTACAAATCTACTAGTAATAAAGTTGACGATACCTGCATCTGACTGTCAGACCTGTAACCTTAGATCATAATCTAAGGTTAATAAGACATTGATGGTTTTTTAGTCTTTGAAAAACTTTATCTCATATAGTTTGGGCATAAAGTCACCTGCATTGTGAATAAACATTTAATGGAGCATTTGAAGAATCTTGCAGCTGGGTGCTGAATATTTTGGTATTTTGGGTTCTCTAACATGCTTTGTTTGTATGTTATGGTGAGATGAACTGAAGGAACATGCTATGACCATGTCTGTGAGAAGCCAAGCCTCTTCAAGAGGTATTCTGTAACTGGATTCTGAGCTTAATTTGCCTTACTACTGAATTATGTCCACCTTATGTGCTTATCTTTTTTGTTTGGGGATATAGGATAGGGGAGAAGCTGCATGTAGATCTTAAGCCCAGGGATGGAAAGGAGTACACTGGAGTTGTCTGCTTTAATATCAGATAAAAGGAGATAAACACAGTGGTATTATATGTAAAACACAAAGATGAGACTGAATCCCCAGGGATATGTGTGTTTGATGATCTTGAGTTTAAAGTCCATAGAATGTGTGCTTTGAGAAACAGACCTCTTTTCTGTCTTCAAAACCGTGTGAAAATCTCTCAGAATAACACCTTGACATATAACTTAAAGTAGCATTGCATATTTTGTTTTGAGTATGCAGGATTCACCATAGTTCTTTGTTTCAGATCACAGAATATGTGGATTTGCTGTCTCAAAAAACTGAATATTGTCTGTAGCTTCAAAGAATAGTTAGCATATGAAGCATCCTGAAATTCACATAATTTGAAACAGGTTGAAAAATTCTGCCTCATTGTCAGGGCATTAAAAAATTTCTGTGGAGGAATTTTTTTCTCAGAGAAACACCACTGTTTATTCTTGAGAAGTGTGCAGTTGCTACTGCCAGGCATCTGCAATCACTGTGCTGATGTGGTTTTTCTGTAAATCAGATGAGGTTCTACGGCTAGATTAATTGTTTTTATAAAATATCACATCTTAATCTGGTCCTTCTTGAGAGGAAAAAACCACAAGATTTGTTTCAAAAAGTTGCTTTGTTGCTTGGAGTGAGGAGAGTATAACTTGCAATGGTGAATTGCCTTGCAATCTGGACAATCGAGTAAAATTTTGAGTTGTAAAATTCAGTTTGTTTAGTACCAAGGCAACCAATGTTTGCATTGGATCACTTATTTCATCTCTGCTTCTTTCTCCACTCTGCATCAAGAAGGCATTTCAAGTATTACATGATAGATTTTGATGGTGTTTTCAGATCATAGTAATCTTAAACTTCCCTCAGAAGTGAGAAAAGGTAGCAGTGTAAGGGTTTGAAGCTTCATGAACTCGATTCCAAGTTGTAGATTTCAGGAGAAAACTTAATCATTTCACTGAGTCACATGATGAACAAAAGTGCAATTCCCTGGATAAAGTAAAATTTCTCTGCAAAATACGGTCTTCCAATGAGATGAGCTTAATATTAGTAGGGCTTTTTCTGGACATAAGGTTCAGGCCAAGGTGCCAAAGAGTTGACACTTCCAATAAAGAAACTTACTTATGCTGAATCTTTAAAAATTGTTATGACAGCTCTTCCTACAGATAAATGGGTAACTATCAGAAAAGTATCTCATTCCTAAAGAAAAACAGTTAAATTTAAGAAAGTTCAGCTGTTCTGAAGTGTATTATCACCTTAAGAGAGGAAAAATTGAAAGAAAAAACAGAAGACAAAGAGCCACCACCTGTAGCTTCAGTGATGTGTGGGTGATCGTGGTCTCTGGTTACAATACACAGTGTGAGTCCATCAGAGGTGGAGGCCCGCATAAGCATCAAAATTTGGGGTTTTTATAGCTCTCATTCTTCCAGTAAACACCTCAATACCTCCTCCAGGAGGAGTTCTGGACATGTACAATCTTCTTTCTAGAAGATCTTGGAAGTCTGGCAGTGTCAAGCAGGGGTGTGAGAGGGTGTGTTCAGGGGCTAGACTAAGTTTCTGAACAAAGGTTCTGAGTAAACTTTCAGAGTTTCGCAGCTTCACAGTGGCTTATGGTGCATGAGAGAAACTGGCATAAAAAGCCCCCTTCCCTGCCTCCGCAGTTAAATTGCTTAACAGTGGTTTCTCCTTTAAATCTAAACTAGCTGGTTTAAGGCAAAATTTAGTCACAAAATCCAAGTGGTTCACTGCAGATGGTACTCATGTGTACACAGAATAGGTTGGATCTCTTGCTTGAATACTGATGATTTTGTGTCCAGTAGTGTTTGTGAATACTACAAACAAGATCACACATACAATGTCACATAAGAATTGCAAATACTACAGAGTAGATCTTAGTTTCATGTGACACACTGGGGCTTGGGGATTGTTGTTTTCTACTGCCTTATTGGAGATAATATTTTCATTTTATAAAATAATTGAACTTAAATTTCAGGAAACTGGGCCATCTTTTCCCATTTTGAAATATTTAGTACAATTATAATAAATTTAAATTATTTGTCTTTAGACCTTCCTGGATGAGTGTGTTTTGTCTGTGTAATAAATGAGTTACTGTGCAATAGTAAAAACTATGATTTGACAAGTAACAAAACAAAAGCACAATGCAAAGAATCACACAGAACATTTGGACATGCTTTCTTGTTGCAAGAATAACTTAAAACTGTATAGTTGACATCTTGGAAGGGATGTCAGCTGCTCAGTATCTTTATCTTAGTTGTTCATACTCCTTTTTGCATAGATATGTTGTGAGGCATTTTTTTATTAAGGCTTCAGCTCTGACTAAATAATATCATTAAAGACAAAATCTTGTGTGATTAGACTCAGTGTTTAAATTTAAAGAACAAATAATTTAAAAGCATATGCATATTAAATAATAAACTAGAAATGTAGCTAAGAGCTCCCTTGCTATGTTCATGGCAGGGTATAATTGTAATTTGCCTAGAAGTACAGCTGCTGGCTCAAACCTGTACGTTGCTTTAAGCTGAGAATTACAGCCTGAGTGGGGAATGTCTGTGCATGGTTGTCCTGCTTTTCATGACTGTGAGTTACTGGGCAAAGACTGAAATAAAACATAGGGACCTTCAATCCTATCAAGAATGGCCCTTTCTGATAGGAAAAATTTGGAATGTTTTAATCATCCAAGTCAGAAAGTGTTTGGGGAGAAGCTCTTTGCATGCACATATGCCTTTTTCATGAAAAAATAATTGTGAATAACAACATCACATCTCTATAAGGAAAGCATTTCTGAAAGTGACTAAGATCTTCTATGGAAACATCACTTGAAAATATGGTATTACATTTTTATTACTATTATATATTATCTCTGTAAATAAAAATGGGAGGGGAAAAATCCTTAACAATATTTTTCTGTCTTAGACGCTGTGCAAATACACCAAAAGATCAGGAAATGTGATGGCAAAGTGCTGCCTTGGTGTTCTTCAGTGGAAAGTGCTGAAAAGCAAACTTCTGTAACAGCAATGGTAGTTCAAACAAGTACTGAGCCTTTTGGAGATGATTGTGCTGAGAACAGGACTACTGAAGAATGTCTGCACAGTGGTGAGGATAAAACTGTAGATATGATAATACAGACAGGCAGGGAGCACAGCACTTCAGGCTTCTCCAGTCAGGAGCAGAAGGACCCAGGTGGAAATGTGATGGATATATTGAATTGGGCCAGACCTCTCCCTGCTCTACTTTCTCCAGTACAGCTTTCACCACTGACTGCACAGGTGAGTTTCAGGATGTGTCTGACTTGGCACCTAACTTGGTCTTAAAATTACTGAAGAAATAATGATTTTATATTTCTGGGCTTCTTTTTTTCTTTGGTATCAGTATTAGTTACTCATGCACTGAAAGGGTCTCTGTGTGTTTAAATCTATATGGATACTTTTTTTACCTTGTAGCATACTGCCCGTGGAAGAGAGCAAAAACATAATTTTCAGAATTATCTGTGTAATGGTTTAACCCCAGTCAACAACTGAGTACCATGCAGCTGCTTGCTCACTTCCCCACCAGCAGGATCCTGGAGAGAATTGGAAGAGTAAAAGTGAGAAAACGTGTGGGTTGAGATAAAGACAGTTTAATAGGAAAAGCTGTGCACTCAAGCATAGCAGAACAAGGAATTAATTCACTCTTTCACATGAGCAGGCAGGTCAACAGGGCTCCATCATGCATAATGGTAACTTGGGAAGATAAATGTCATCACTCCAAATGTCCCACCCTTCCTTCTTTCCCTCTCTTTATATGCTCAGCATGATACCATAACATTATGGGATATCGCTTTGGTCAGTTGGGGTCAACTATCCCAACTGTGTCTCCTCCCAACTTCCCATGTACCTCCAGCACCCTCACCAGTGTGGCAGTAGGAGAAGCAGAAAAACCCTTGATGCTGTGGAAGCACCACTCAGCAATAATGAAAACATCTCTGTGTTATTAACACCGTTTTCAGCACAAATCCAAAACATACCCTGAAACATACAAACAAGCTACTGTGAAGAGTAACTATCCTAGCCAAAACCAGTACACAGTCACCTATGTCTCAGCTTGCTGTCATAATTACCCAGTGGTGCAGACTTTAAGTCCCAGTTTGTGTTCAATATAAGCATGGCTTTCATAGCAAAATTCTAGAGCTTGAAAGTTAAATGCTACTCAAATGCTCTTTTCCAGTAGTACTAGAATGCAAGTAGGTAGATAAAGAAGTCCCTTACTTTTTACAGATATACTTTACTATGAAGAACAACAATGGAGAAGGTTGTAAATTTGTTGACCAGCCTTAATCTCTCAAAACTACTGCATGTCAGGGCCTTAAGTGTATTTGTTTAGAAAAGTAGGTCTTAAAAATGATACCAGTGTTTAGATTATTAACTTTGTTTTTTTTGATTGAAGGATATGTTTGGAGAAGTCACAGGTTCCAGTGATGAAGATTATGATTGCAGTACTTCTGCAGTGGAGGATATTTTACAAGAAGACCAAGTTCGGCCTCTGAGTTGTAATGTAACCAGCTCTGATGATGAGAGTAACAAACATAGCAAATCATGTGAGCATGGTTTTGATGCAGAAATCTCACTTAATCTGAGTTGGAATGAAAAGAATATTCGTGCTAGTCCAAAGATGTCAAACAATGAGGAGAGAGCTGCTGAAAGAAAGCAAGCTGAAGGTGCTACTTTAATTGCTAACACGGAAACTAACAAAGATTGTTTGAAGGAGAATTCTGAGGATATGGAAACTGAGAACAGAAAACTAACTGGAGCAAGAGCGCATGAACCAAAAGACATGGAAGAACAGAAAGGAGATGGTGAGGACATGGACAGTGAAGAGGGAGATTCTTCAGCAGATTTTATGTTGCTAAGTTTCAGGCCTCAGAATCAGACAGAAAAATGTAGTGTGGTAGAGCAAAGAGAGGAGAATGTAACCTTAATTAGAGCTGTTGATAATGAAGGTACACATGAAAAATGTGGTGAATTAATGAAAGCAGAGATAGAGGGAATATTAGCACAGAGAGAAACACCCAGAGAAGCAGCTGTTGCACAAAGTGTTACTCATCTGCTGTCTGAGCAATGCATTGTGCTTCAAAGAGAAGATTCTGAGAAAAAATCTGATGTGTTGATAGAAAATGAAGTGGTTGAAAATAACTCAAAAAATGTCATCAAATTAACCAATGTGGCTGGAGTTATTGGGGTCTCTGCACACTCTCAGTGCTCTGAAATAAAATATGACAGTGAAGAGATTCTGGAGAAACAACATACGCAAACAAAAGACAAAGTGAGCAGAGAATGTGAGCTAGAGACTGTTAAAGTCTCTAGGCAGTACTTACCTGTATCTGCTGCTGAAGGAATCAGGAATTTATTGTCAATCTTTCCAAAAGATGAACAGCTCAAAATTGAAGACATGAATGCAACCAGAGTACCAGCTATTGAGCTAGCTTTGAATTTTAACAGAGGAAGTGTTCTAGAAGTAGCTGAATTGTCAGAAAATGTAAAATTAGTAGATATAAAGGAGGGGATGTATTTACAAAATGAACCACATCAGGAGGAAGATGGTAGTAATTTATCTCAAAGGAAGTCAAACTTGGAAAATACACTTGCACTACCAAAGACAGCATGCGTTGTTGATGCAGAAAGCAGTGTAGCTAAGTGTGAATCCTCTGTGTTAGATTTTACAGAAGTGAAAGGTGAAATAAAACAATCTGAAAATTTATGTAGTACATTAGAATGTGGGCAGTCCAAATCTCACAACCTTAGAGTTTTTGAATCTCAAGAGACTGAAGTCAAAGTTAATCCAGAAGATTTCAGAGGAGAAAGCAGTGAGTTGTTAGCAAGAGGGGATACTATTGAATCTGTCTTAGTAGAAAGTAATCCTACTTCTCAGGAGCAGTTTGCAAAACCTCTGACTCAGCTCTTGATAACTGAAAATGTTAAATGTGATGAAATAGAAGGGAAATTAAATAATCAAAGCAAGGAATTGGTGACTGAGACTTGTTCTGGTTCATTGAAGTGGGAAAAGAATGTTGTGAAGAAAAATAGTATTTCAGAGATCATCTGCCAGCCTACTTCAGAAATAGATTATAGAAGTGGCTTGGCTTTTTCTGCTCAAAAGGACTTGGAGAAATGCTGTATAAATAATGAGAAAACCAATTCTCTTGTGCAAGTGGGAATTGCCTTGGAATCCACAAGACCTCCTGATCTAAATTTCAGTCTTCAGAAAGTTGTTGGTTTCCTCGAAACTAATTTTGCAGGAAAGGCTGCTTTTTCCTGTACTTGGGAAAAGAACGGACATACAAATTCTATTATGAGTAGTACATTTAACTCTTCTTCAAAAAACTTAGAAGACAGTGCTGAGATTCTGTCTGCTGAAAAAGTCAACATGGGCAAAGAACTTGGCTGTCCTGAGGGAGAATATGGACACAAAAATGAAGTGAGAACTTCAGATAAGGAGCAGCCGGTAGATAAAGAACCTCAGGCATCTGTTAAATCACAGATCATGTATGCAAACTCTTATAAGAAGAATGCTTTTTTCCTCCAAAAGTTTGATTGTCAAGAACCAGGATGCAGGACTTCTATGTGTAGGGTTAGAACAGATCCTTCTCGAACTGGTTCACTAACAGGTGGGGGAGAAAATAAAGAACTGAATAGTTTTGAGGGTTCTGGGGAAAATGCCACAATAAGGTGTAGAAGTGATTTTGATATGCCAGAGCAGAGCAATGACTCTGAAGAGAAAGACTTTCCTATACAAAAAGTTAAGTATGTGAAGTGTTCTGAATGTGTTCCCATGTTCAGAAACAAACTGAGAGCTTCCAGAAGAATTGCAGTGGATGCTCTGGAAACTGGTGCAGTTGTTGATACTGATTACCAAGTACGTGAGCTTCATTCAATGATGCCCCCAGGAAATACTTTCACAGTTTGTCACCTAAAAGCAGGCACTGTATTGGATATGGATACACACTGTGAAACAAACAGCTCTGGAGATACTGCAGATGAATGGTCAAGTGTGACTGGGGAGGGTTATCATGAAGAGTCAGCCTCTTGGAAAAGGGAATGTATATTAGTAACCTCTGAAAATACTGGGAGTGCTAATGAACTCATGGTGGAGTCTAACATAGCTAGATGCATCAGTCACAGCGAGGAAAGTCGGTTAAAATCTAGAACATCAAAAGAAAGCCCTGTGATGCCAAATACTTCAAAAAATAGGTTACCACTATGCAAGATGTTAAGCAGATTCTCAGAAAATTGCAGGCTGGCTGTAAAAACCAGTAAATTAAATACAAGAATGTTAGCACTTGGCAGTTTCTTAGAACAAAATGATTCTGCAAAACTTCAGTCAAATGGGGAACAAAGTCTATTACACAGTGTTGATATGGGAGTCTCAGTGTTTGAAGAATATAATAATAATCAAACTTACACTGCTTGCAACACTGCAAGCAGCACTGATGTTATCATAGATAGTGGTAGAAAAAAAATTTTACTCAAGTATCTTCCAAATCCAGCCCTCTCTGATGTAAGGTGCAGTTGTCAAACAGTTGGGCAGCTTTCTGAACCACAAAAGACAGTATTTGAGAAGTTAAGGATGGTGGAATCAGAGTCTTGTGCTCTCAAAAAGAGTAATAAATTGAAGTGCAAAGAGCAAGAACCATCTGAAATCTTGACTGTTTCTACCAAGACAGCTGCCCAAGTAATGCATAGCAAGCTGTCAAAGAGATTGTTTCAAGGTAAAAGAAAAACAAAGACTCTTGAAGTTACTCAGCCAGTTCTTGCAAATGCTAATACTTCTGTGACAACAAAATGCTCATCTGAGGTGATAAATAAAATCAGGGAAGAGATAGGTCCTCCTCTGCCTCCCTTGCTACTGCCTCTGGTTGCTACTCCTCCAAAAACTGCCTGTACTGTGTCCCCAGTAATGTCTTCTACAGGTCAATCCCCTTTGCTTTCCCCTCTCAATGACCTGATATCCCCACTATGCGAAACTCCTGTTCTTCCTCTCATGTCTCCATTAACAGATACTCCAACAGTAAAATCTGCTCTTTTATTTTCTCCTCCCTCACCCTCAGAAATGGTCGTAGGTAGAAGGATTTGCTCCTCACCTTTGAAATTTTGTACTTCCATTCCAAAGCATGCACTTCCTGTTCCAGGAAGATTTCCTCTCTTTGCAGCAGTTAGCGGTGGTCCAGGTGCTTCTCAGGAGAACTCTGTGAAAATATTGGACACTATGTATCCAGAGCTTTCTGCAAGGGCAAGGACACTAAACATTTTGAAAGGCAATATTCAGCTTAACCGATGTGCTTTTTCAGACAGCCAAAATTTGCCAGGACCTGTGTCTCAAACAGGTGGATTCAAAGCAATTGTATCTACATCAACTGCTTTTGTTAAAGCTGGGAACAATTTGAAATCTGATTGTAGCAAAGATGAAGACAAAGATGTGCAAAATCAGCAGTTATTTTCAAGGTCATCAAATCATCTTGAAAAAAGGACATTATTGCAGGTATCTATGCCAAGAAGTGCCAAAAGACTGAGGTTGGACAGTGAATCACCAAGGATGGAGCCCAGTGATATTACTGCTGTTAGAAATACTAAAAATACCATCTCTGAAATGCAGGAGGCTTTCCTTGGTAAAAGCTATGAAATCAGTGATTCATCACAGACTTCTGATTTAGAAGAATCACTACCAGTAAAGAAGGATCCCGACTGCCAGAAAGTTTCTTTGGCATTAAAGAAAGTTGCTGAATCCTGTTTTGACTTGTTACCAGTTATTAAAGGTCATGTGTATGTTGGTAATATCTCAAAGATTCCAGTAATGAGAGATGAAGAGAGAGAAGTTGTCTATGAATTTGGTATAAAAAACAAGGTAAGTAGCATAATTTTAAGTTTTATGGTTTAATAATCACTTCTGTGCAGATGAAAAGAGTGTAAGTGTGTAGTATTTGAATTCTCAATTGTTCTGGCAATCTCCAGTGCCCAAGTGTAGTCTTGAAAGGTTATTAGAAATCTAAATTTGTAAACATAAGAAAATACAGAACTGCACAAGAAATTACTATTCTGTGGTGTCCAAGATAGAAACTGCATTTATAAATACATATGCTTTTCTGATGTATGCATAAACCACTTTATTTTTGCAGCACTTTTTGAAGTGGATCATATTAACAGCTGTAGGAGTTCCTCCAAAATAACTCGATTTTTTTTCATTTAAAAAGATAAACGTCATCGTATATACAATACTGGCATATAATTTCATTCTGTGTTTCCCTTTACTATTCCACATCAGGTTATTAAGTTTAATTTCATTGGAAAATTCATCCCTCATTTTATTTCTTAGAACTTCCTTAGCATCAGTGTTGAAAAATTTCACTCCAGTTGCCATTGTTCTCACAGATACTTTGTAGTCTACAGCAGAGCAATTCACCAGCTGATACATGGCAGCATTTCGTGCTGTTACAGTCCTTGTACGTTACTAAGTTCTCCTCAGAAGTTGCTACCAAGATCTCAGATCATCGTTGTTAGCAATTTTCAAGTCTGGTAACTTCATAGGAGGAAGGCTTGTAGCTTTATGTTTCCAGGTCCAGCCAGTAGCAAGGCCAAGTATGTACTCCTAGCAGAGAGACATGCACACGATACACACCTACTCGTATTCCCTTGTCTAGCTAATCAGATTGAAATCCTGGTAATGGAAAATACATACATATATGTACAGACAATGTGGATTCCTCCAGCAGCTAACATTAGGCACTCTGAATATACAGAAGGTGACTGATACTCTTCCCGCTTGTCTCATGCACTGACAGACTTACAGACACAGACATGTACACACATTCCTCCAGCAGCTGGTCCAGACTTGTGTCTGGCCCTCAGACTCATGGTCTTTCAGATAGCTGGCTTAGACCTGGTTCTTCCCAAAGCTAACACTCAGAATCCCTGTTGTCCACAGATACCCAGTCTGAACTGTGTACTGTCCAGCAGCTGGCTCCTATATCTCTCATTCTACTCCCCACTTTTAGGTCTCCCTCTAAACATCTCCTAATAAGTCATGCACAATCTGCACAATCCCAATATTCTTTTTCCTTGCATCTCATATTGTGTCCCATGTTACTATAGGCAGCAATATCTCATTCCTGTCTCCTGCAATGTGTACAGTGATCTGGGGAAAGACTGCTGTTAACTTACCTAGTAAATCTCACACCTGGACAATAGGCTGTTTGTCCTTCTGTGGCATCTTTGGAGTAGCTAAGTCAGGGTGCTTACATTTGCTCTGACTGGGTTGAGTTACTCTACCTCTCATTATTCCTCTCCTCATTCCTTCTACTTGTCATTATTCTCCTTGTTCTTTGAGGAAGATTGTTGTTAATCACATAACTAAACAATTTATATTCAAACAATAGTAGCCCTGTTCTTCATTTGTTTATGGAATGTTTATTCTGGGAAGTTGCCTGCTCCTCCTCTTTTTTCTTTCACTGGTTGCCTGATTTACTTTCCTGCAGTTTTATGTGTATGCAAACTATTCTTGCAAATAAGATAGTAGTTCTTTTTACTTGCTATACTACTACAATGTTGTCAAGTATTCTTAAGTATGTAACAGTCTAACAATATATTTTATGTCTTATAGCATTTAGCAGAGTCCTTGCTGCGTGTTATTCTTGATAAGCTGAAGGCTCAGAAGAATGCCTCAAATTACAATTTCAGTCAGGCTCTGTGTCGAGTCTATGCAGGAGTTTGTCGACAGTTGGGAGATTTGGAAAGAGCCCGCCTTTTCTGCTATAGCCTACTTAAAGAAGGTATAGTGTGGCTTAGTAGTCTTATATCTTAAATATGCTGTCTTTGCTGTAGTGTATCAGAATTGTTATGTCTGTAAAAACAAACAGAAATCCTGTTAAAAGGTTATTTTCCTTAGAACTTTTTTCTGTAATGCAGAAGTATAGACTGTTTTAGAAGAAATTCCCCTTCTCACAGTTCTGCCACATCTGTGCTGTAGTATCATGGTGACCTGGGCTCTTAGTCTACTTATTTTTCCAAGGAAATATTTCATTTAGGATACTCTGTGCTTTCATTTCCCCTCCATCTCCAAAATGATAATGTGATTTCTGTGAATTTTGTCCTTTTAGCCTATTTGTATTTGTAATTTGTAGTACTCAATTTGTAATTGAGTAGGTACTGATTAATAGAGTAAGTGCAATTTAAAACTAGGTATTTAAAATAGTGTCAGGAGCTGGACAATACCTTGATCAAAACTAGGTTATTTTTATATGTCCTCCTTAAAGCCTTTTTACTTCCTGTTACCCAAATTCTCACTTGGTTGAGAGGTTTTTTCCATTTTGGTTCTCTTCCTTTACCCCCCTGCCTTTTGGTCCCAGAAACAAAGGTAACACATATATACTATTGCTAAATTAAGAAACTTAGTTTGAAGTTTCAGACTTCACTAAGTCTGAAAATTGTATACTGGTATCTGTGTTTCACATTAAAGTAAAATTCAAGCGCACTGACGAGCAAAGTGCTACAGCTTGAGATTGTTTCAATTCCTTGTTATCTTTCATATAAAATTGCTGTCTTTTTTTTTAATCTTAAAAAAGTTTGTAATTTCATTTTGATCTTAATTACCATTTTTTAGGGGGATGTTATTTTTTTGAGTTTTTTGGAATTCCTGTTTTGCTCTCTGTTTTTCTATCCTTCAGTCCATTATAACTCTACTTTTACTTCTTTCATGTTAATAGTTTTAATACTGTACCATGTTAGAAACTATTACTTGTCAGATATCTTTTCTTAGTCTAAAATAATAATTAAGCCTTTTGTTTTGCAGTATCTTACTGCTTTTTCTTTTTGTGGGCTCTTGCAAATATTAAACATTCGCCCTTCTTTCCTTTCTTTTTCTGTCTAAGATTCAAACTTTAATAGCTAAATGCAGACTTTTATTGGATGCTTTTCTCTTCTATACATTGAACTGCATAAATTTCTGTTGTCATTTTTCTGTGGTTTTGTAGTTATTTTTTGAGTGGGAACAGCTGTAAACACATTTTAAGTGGTGTTTAGGCTTTAAAAAAATCGTTTGGTTTTATTTGATTACTATGCATTTATTTTAGGGTTTTCTCTTTCATGTAGTTTCTAATATTCCCATCAGAATTATGACAACACAAACTACACAATTACCAAATTCACTATAAACAGTCAGTATTACTTCTTTAGACAAACATCATCTGTTGACTTGATGACTTGTCCATCATTTTTGTTCTGTTCTCCTTTCAGGTATTTTGCCTTAAGTGACTATAAATAAAACGTTACCTTTTTGGTTAATTTTCCTTTTACCTCTCCTCTGTTCCCTCATTTTTTACTTTTTTTTTTTACTTTTCTTTTTGTAACTTGAACCCTTGAACTCTTACTCATCACTGAGTGAATTTTATAAGTGTTTCAAATTCCTGAGCAAGCAATTCAAGTTGTCCGTATTTCTAGTTCACCAACAGTCCTAATTGAAAAAAGTTCTGATAGAAAAAAGTTAGTTCTTCACATGAGCAGCTTCAGAGTAGAAGGTCCATCCAAGATACTTAATTGAAGTATAAATTCTTTATGCTTATTAAAGCTTCTTGATTTGATATATTTTGATATGCTTTCTAGTTCTTAAGATCTTTTAAAAATGTAGAAGTTATGCTGAGGTGAAGAGGGAAGGTACATTTAGCTTTTCAGATTTCATTGCTTTTTGTATAGTGTTCCAGGCATATGTATTTCAGTATAACATTTCATGCATGAAAGTAATATCTACTTTTTTACTTATTCCAATGTGTTTGTTATTGCTTACAGTCTACACACTCATGTTTTATCTTAGTATTTTGCCTTAAAGCTCAGCTTTGGTGTTCAGAAGGGTCTTTTGGCTTCCCACTGATGGCTTGGAACTCTGTCCTCTCTAAATGATAGTTGTCCGACACTTGTTCTGAATATTTTAATGAATGAGGATTCTTCAGTTATATGGGAGTAGCACAAATTTTTACATCTATGGAAGTATGAATATTAGTATGCAACATTCATATATGCTCACATACAACTTGCATAATATATAATTTCCTTGACAAAGTCTGGCAAAACTGCTGAGCAATATCAGATTTGAACTGTGTTAAAGTTCTTTGCAGGCTTTATATATATATATATATAAGTGCAGTAAGAAAGGCAGAGGGAGTGAAATTACAATGGGAGAGGTAGCTTAGGGTTTGTTGGGGTTTTTCTGGTGTTTCTTGTTTGGTTTTTTTTCTTGGTTCTTTTCTTGTTGTTTAGTCTGAGGACTGAGATGTGCTAGAATGACTCCCTTTCCTTAGGCTGCAGTTTTAATGTGACTTCTATGCCTTTTTTTCCTAGTGCTGAATGTACTAGCATTTAATGCTTGAATATATATTTTTGTTGTTTTAAAATGTTAAAAATTTACTTCATTATTTCTTTTTTCCTTAGGCTTTCCAGACTCAGAAAAATTGATTCTATTTATCGCAAACGTATGGTCTGACATATTTGTCTTCCAAGGTGCAATTAACAAGGCTATGCAATTAGTTGTCAGGCAGAGTGCAAGCAATGAGATGCTGGCCTGTTTAAGTGCTTATCTCAACTGGGAACAGGTAATGTCTGATTTCTTTGTCAGTATCAGCTTTTGTCTGCATTGGTCGCTTTGCTGGCTGAATCAAATCAAGCAACTTACTTTTCTAATGAAGGGTGTGTATATCCCATGGAGGCTGTACAATTGTGCAACTAATGCTGCTTCAGGCCTTTTTCCACTAGTTGTCTAAACCCTACTAGAATACAATACTTTTCTTGTTTTCCCTGTTAAATCCTAATCCACATACTGAACATTAAATGTAAAGGTTGTTTTAAAAATTTTAACTAGACTGTTGATGGACTAGGGAATTCTTTCCATCTGTGGAACTGTTCTTTGAGATGGTTTTTTGTTTTGCTTTGTCTTGTTGCTTTTTAAAACATATATTGGTTTTATCTTTTGTAGTTGTCTGTGTAACAGGTAATACATTACTACAGTTAATTTCAAGATGAGCCTGTCTCTTTTTACTCATGATCTTTTTGCAAGGTAGTCTGTAAATACTTGTTTATCACAAAATTAATTTCATAAGCTGTTGGTGTGATCAATACAAAACCAGTGATGCCAGAAGAAGGATGATCAGTGAGAGCTGACTTAAAGTCTTTGAGCTGTTCGGCAAATAATTTAATTTCTATCCGTTTTCAGCAGGCATATGTTACCATCCTGAAAAGAATGTTGCAAGGAGGAAAAATTGAAGTCAGTGGGAGCATTTTTATATCATGCAGATGGAAAGCCAGAGGTGCTTTGCTCCTAACGGAGTTTGTGTAACAGGCTTGTGTGTCTGTTTAAAGGCTAGGGCCCCATATTTTTGAAAACTCCATATTAATGCCAGGCTTGCTTCTTGGAAATAAAATAGTTTTGTAAATATCAGATGAACAAAATCATATTGATTCATAGCTGTCCTGGTTCTGGCCAGGACAGAGTTAATTTTTGCAGTAACCAAAATGGCTGGGACCTGGAGGTTTGTTCTGTACCACCTCATATTATTGCCAGGGATGTGGGGAAGGGAGTCACTTCCAGGGAGAATGAGTCCCTTCCAAAGGTCAGCATAGTGTGGTGGAGGGAGAGGTTGGGTGTGAATGGTTGGTCTCTTCTTTTGTACTCTCTGTCATTAGTATTTGTTGCTATTACTGTTTGTTTTCTTACCTCATTGCTGTTTCCAGTATATTGTTCTTATCTCAACCTGTGATCTTTACATTTTGTGCCTCCAATTCTCCTCTCCATCCCACAACAGAGAAGAAGGGAGAGGAGGGAGTAAGCCAGCAGTGCTTCGTTTCAGTGGGAGCATGAATTTGGGAGAATACCATTCCTAAATCATGACAGTAGCTCACCTATTCTCTATCCTAAGATGCTGCTCCACAACTGCATTGAGGAATGCAGTAGTCTTACTGCTGTCATCATAGCCTTTATGTGTTTATGTGTTGTATAATTTTTTTTTTCTTTAACCTCTGAAGCCAGCCCTGAATTTAATATGGTATCACTGAAATTACAGCCTCCTAAACCTCCTGCTTTAGTGCAGGAGTGAGTTAATTTGGCATGGGTTTGTATCTGTTTTTTTTACTAATAAATCACACATGTGATGTAGCATTAAGCTCTGGTATTCAGAGTTACGCTGTACTGCAGTCCCTGTTTAGCAAAGAATTTGTATTCTCCATTCTATTAGGTTACAGCTTTTTATATCATGCCAGTAGAGATGCACATAAGAATGTCCCAGTAAATGTTCCTGGAAGTTTAATTCTTTCCACTCACATTACTTACTTTATGGATCTCTGAAATATGAAAGCTGCTGCAGCTGGAGAGAAGGACCTCAGAGTTTTCTGTATTGATGATAGGACATGACATCATCCTGTCTGTAAGCTCTGTTTTACTTGGGTAGAAATACAGGTAAAAGTTTCAAGCAGATTATGATTAACAGTCTGTTATACATATAATTTTATTAGAAGATTATTCTGCTTCAGAAAGTAAAACTCACATGGCATGGGTGTTTATTTCTTGGTCAAAGCACACCATTTTAATGACTTACACCATGGCAGAACTTGCCAATTATATGAGGTTTTGTACTGAGAAGATCTGCCAAGCACCCATTCTGTTTATGTGATAAGCCTAGACTTTTTTCTTAACATGCTAGATATTCAAAGAATGTTTGTTTTTAAATTTCCTTTCTTCCCCTAGCTATTTAATTAGCAGAATGGTTTCACACGGCATGTTTATTTACCTCAACTACTGAAAGTATTTGCTTGCAAATTCACCCCTAATGAAGAATAGAGAGTAACAAATTTCAAAATTATTTAGAAAGCGAACAACATTAGACTAATCTTCTTGCACTGGAAAAACATCTTCTTACCATAATGCTGCATTGAGAGAGACAAAAATCCCCGAATTGTAAAAGGAAATAAGAGTAGGTGTAAGATCTGTGATTTTTCTTGTTTGAGTATTTTTTTTGTCAAAGTCTCCTTTTAGTAAAGGCATCAGGAAAAATACCTAGTACTTGAAGATTTGAATAGTACTTCAAGTACTTGAAGACTTGAATATTTGTAAAGAGTTTGGTTCTGGGCTGGTAACTTTTCATGCATTAAGATAATTACCTTCTAAAATTCCAGAGTTCGTCTTTAGATGCTGGTATTATGGTCTCAAACCTGCTTTTAGAAATGCAGTCATGTACAAAAGTAGAATTTCACCTGAGTGAGCAGTATGGAGAAGATCTTAGTGAAGATGCTTGGCAGTATATATTTGCGATTGATCTACTCTGCTCTCACCTGAAGTGGGATTGGACACATGATAATGTTATAAGGTATTGTGGCAATCACTTCTTTCTAATGTTTTCCTTTGTGGTTTTCCTGTGGTTTGTTTTGATGGTGGTTTTTTTTTTGTTTTACTAATCCATTATGACGTAGCTTTTAACATAATAAAATATTGCATAGGTATTTAGAAATGAGAATATTTCAACCTGATGAGACCTAGACTGTTTGCCTTATTTTAAGATAGAAGGAGTGATCAATGAGGAAATGTAGGATTTTATGGTATTGTGTCAAGAAATGAACCCGGTTAGAACTGTTCTAGAAAAGAATTGCTTTCAAAATATCTATATAAGATTTTGAGATGAATTGTCTGTCAGTGAAGCCAAGTGATCGTCTTCTTCTGAACGTATGTGTTGAATTCCCCTCCCCCCATCAATAGAAAATGAGGGTGGAACTTCTGATATGAAAATAACACTGCTTCAGTGCTGAAAGTGAAATATATCCATACTCATCAGTGTATTATCTTGACTTCAGTCTGATTTTAATTCTAAAATAATTATAATACTTAGATTCAATGTCTTAAATTTTCTTTGAACCTATAATTCATGATATGGAGGATATGGATATTTAACCTTGTATGAAAGACTTCATTTTTATACCTCCACTGATCTAGTAGCCTTGATTTTCTATATAAAGGTTACATGACTTAACAGACATTTGTTTATCTGTGACATAACATAGTAAGTTATAATCATCCATGTCTTGTTTACAAGTTTCATACTTTCAGATAGTAAAGAAGTTATTTTTGGTGAAATACTTTTAAAATTAATGCAAATTAGCTTCAGTGAAATGTATGTAGCTTTAATTAAAGCCATACCAAGGTTACTGTCTGTGAGTTGTGCTGGTAATAGGTAAGTAGGTCTATTAGCAAAATTTTAAGGATTAAAAAAGTCTTATTTTGGGTCCTTTTAGATTTAAAAACAAGCATTAGGTCCTACTTGTAACATACAAACTGAATTTTCAGTCATTTAAGAAACTTACCGAACATATCAGCATGACACATGAAAGCAACATGATTTCATATACATCTGTGAAGTCAGTCTACCTAAAGTTAGTAACAAACAAAAGAGTCATTTGCCTTCATTATTGTATGAATACTATAACCACCCCTTCATGCAGTATCAGATTTTCAAATTCATTTTTCTTTCACAGCAAAGTGCTTTGGCCTTCTATGGATAACTGGATAAAGAAGAGAAAGAGGCATGAAACTGCTCAATCCATTTGTGATAGTGTTATAGCATTGACACTCAGGCTAATTGGTAAGTAATCTAAATTCTTGGTTGAACTTCTGCTTTGTATAAGTATGTCCTTATGAAAGTGTCAGGCCTGTCTGGTAAGTGAGTTGAAGTATTTTTGAATTTTATTGAATCTTTATCAGGTATTTTATTTATCAGTCTGTGAAAAGCAGGTACTTAAATTTTGAGAGATGTTCTATTGATTCACAATAACAAATACTCACATGTTTTATGTATTTAAAATGAACTCATCTATAGCTACATATGAAATCATAGAAATCCTGAGTTGGAAGGGACCTACTAGGAGTATTGAAATCCAACTCCTACCCTGCACAGGACAGTCCCAGGAATCACACCATTTGCCTAAGCATTGAATGCATCTTGAACTGACAGGATTGGTGTTGTGACCTGAGGAGCCTGTTCCAGTGCTGAATCACCCTCTGGGTGAAGAAGCTTTTCCTAATAGCTAACCTAAACCTCCCATGACACAGCTTCATGCCATATGGTTTCCAGCAAAGTCTATAAAATAAGGTTTTATATGTAATTTATTATGTAACCATAATAAACTTAAATTAAATTAATTTATTTGGGATCTAGGTGGTATTTGACATATATAGATATAGTTTGAGTTTCAATAAGTATTTTCAGTATGTAGGCTATATGATATTGTTCATTAAACAAAAATTGCATTTTTTCTGAGTTCTACACTTAAAAATTGTAAACCTGTGGGAGGTTGAATCAATCTGATGAAAAATGCCTTGGCGTCTTTAGTTACACAAAGAATAGGACAACAGTTTTCCCAAGACAACATGGTAACAAGAATTACTTTTTAGTAGTTAAAATTTACATTTTCTGTTGATACTTCAACAGACAATTGGGAAGTATAAAAGCTAGAAAGTTGACTGTCTAAATAGTCAGATATGTAGTAACTCTTTTTTTTCTTTCAGGTCGATTAGGACAAATAGGTTTGAAGGAAGGCTATCTTGCTGCAGTGAAGAATATTAGTTCAGTAATTGGACTGTTTGTACAGCACGCAAAAGAGGAAGGTAACGTTTTTTTAGAGAAACTTGAGTGTAACATCCACAATGTGAAGTTTTGCAATACCAGAATATTAATTAAGGTACACATGGCAAAACAGCCTGCTTTTGCAATTTACATTAGTGCATAACAGGTCAAACAGTTTTTGGTTTGAGTCCCTTTCTCTTACAAAGTTAATGAGCTATTTGACAGTATTACCTTCTGTTTGAGACAAATTCTGAGACGGTTTCAGACACCTTGGAATTGGACTGTTTCATGTAAGAGCCTATCAGCTGCATTAGACACCACTTAAAAGGGTGATTGTAACTTGAGCAGTAATGGCTAATTTTTTACCTGAGCAATCTATGCTGAAGCTTACTGCTAACAAAATTGTTTTACTGGGGGAAAGACAGTTCAAGATATCGGTGAGACAAAACAAGGCATTTAGGGCAACAAAGATCCACATTGCTAAGTTACCCTGGATGTTAGGTACATTTTGCAGGGAAGCATTTGCTAATCTTAGGAAGCTGTTTTGAACCACCTGTATAACTTCTCTTTCTTGCAATCTCAAGTTCTTCCAACTTGGTGGACTATGGTGCTCATTGTACGTCTGTGTTTGTTTCAGACTCATAAATCTGACTGTTTTCTTCAGTCTGATTACTATTAACTAAAGTCACTAGATTCTCAGCTCTTGTATGCTCTTTGAATACTGAAGAGTTGCTGAATTGAAAAAACTGGAAAGTGCTAGTATAAAATGAGATGTTACAGAATTAATGTGCAGGTTGTCATCTTGCTTTGTTAAGATGTTAGGCATCACAACTGTTGATGTATTTTATTTTCAGTTCTTGAATAATAGTTTCTATAGATTCAAGATTCTCAAAAACATTCTTGCATATCAAAGTTTCTATAAGCTGATTTTTGTCAACTTCTTGCAGGTGTTCCCTGGGGTGTGCAGCTGGCAGCCATATATTCACTATGTGACTTGGGTTCAAGTAATCCAGAAGGTATTGTTGAGGCCATCCATGCTTGGAGAGCAAAAGTTCTTAACAACATCCCTTCTGCTGTCACAAATGGCATAGCTGAAATCACTTCTCTGTGTGAAATGAAGCTAAACTAAAATGTAGGGAAGTGGACTGACCTAAAGGAAGAAGTGCCTTACCAATTAAGCAGTAGTTGGTTCCACTTAAAAACCATACAAAGTGGTGTATCTTCTTGTATTTTGTATTTTTAATCAGAATGTCTGATCATGCAAAGCAAGGTCAAGTATTTTGCTTGGCTTTTCTGTTTCAAGGAAGAGTTTTTAAAAAATAACAAATACTTGCTTTTCCTCGTAGCTGGTTAGTGATCTGAAAACAAGTGCATCTTCAGCTCCTGAGATATTTCTGGTTTGATGACAATAAAAATCAGTAACAGTTTTTGTTCTTTTACCTACATCAATCTGGAGTATGGATGATTTGACAGAATATTCAGCCTGACTTGAAAACCTGGCTCTAATGTTTTGTACTATTTTTATAAAGTTACCATTCAGATAGCAGAACATTCCCCAGATTCTGCTTTATTTCGCTTGGGTTGTCTCATAAACTTAATTTAAAATACTTGTGGAAAACAGGTAGGAATTGACTTTTTATGTAGCTATCGTGTATGGAGTAACAGAGATACTCAATCTCTGAACCTGTATATATGCTATATTCTGATGTGTCTCACATTTGATATTGTTGCACTTGGGGAATTTTGTGTATGTAAATGGAGAATTGGTTCAAAAAAATTTCATGTTTCTAATGATAGCTTCACTACACTCTGTTTTTGTATCTTTCATAATAAAAGAGACAAATACCATTGGGTTCTTGTTGATCTTTTTAAATAAACAAAGAATTAACTGTTTTTCTAGCTTATATAAATACTATTTTGGGGGGCAGCAGGACCTGTTGAGGTAATTTCACTGAATTAATTGTCCATAACACTGCAGTTCTGGACATCTCTCCAAAAGTTTCTGGTATGCTTTGGGGGCTTGGGAAGTAGCTTTAAAAAACCATTAAATATTTCTGTTTTCACTCAATGGTTGTGCCCATATGAAGGGGTGAGCTTTGGTAATGCTGATTCTTATTGTAATGGGACCTAGCTGCTGACAGAGTTTTGTGGTGCTGATATGTGTTGTGATTTTTGTGCCTCTTCCAAGTATGACTACCAGTGCAGTTTCCTAGCCCTCTGAGAGTTTTCTTTCCTCTGAGGTGAAACTGTAGAGCAAAGTGGCCATTGATTTCAGTTGCAGCTATAGCTGCTAGCACTCTGGATGTCAAATTGACCTTAGTGAGTTTACCACAGACAACTTGGTCAGTGAAAAATAATCTAGTAGTATTGGTGATACCTGTGCACAACAGGTACTGCTACAGATGCCTATCATGAAAGTTTCTAGTAGGGATTCATATAAATTAATTTGCCTCAGGTTGAAGCTGTATGATGTCTGGGACACTGGGCATTTTGGTGATTGTGAAGGCTTTGGGGATTTGCCCTTCTTGCTCTGAAATGAGCACGAAATATCTGAAGTGGAAGAAGGACAAAAGAAGGACAAAAGAAAGCACAGGCTTACAATAAAAGTAATGATCATAAATCTGAAAACTAAAGGAAATGGGAAATAGAACAAATAAAAAAACAAATAAAGGAACAAAGTGAGTAAAGGATCACAGATGTTTCAGTGCAAAAATATTGCAACCCAAAAATTTTCACAGCAAATAGAAAAACCTATTTCCTTTAGAATTTTTAAAAAACTCTGACAGTTGAAGTATATGAGATTCACAGGGAAATACCAGAATTTTCCAAGTTGAAAAATCTACAGCTAAACTAATTTGAAACCAAATTTTAAAAAAATTCAGCCTACCCTCAAAACCATTTTCATGAAAAATATTCTGCTTATGTAACTGTAAGAAAAATTTCTGTGTGTACTGGAAACATGAAAGTGATTTTAGGTCTGTGTGCCTCTCTACTGCCCAAACTGCATTGAAATAAGTAAAATTAGAATAATTAATACCTTGAAGGGGTTTGCTTCTGTTAAATACTAATCACTTATCACTTGTAAAAAAGTACTTGTAACTCTCACACATAGTGTCAAATTTACTATATTTAAAGAATTGTAAAATGTTGATACCCATAAAGGATAGTGATTTCCAGAATATGGAATGCTTTATCTATCTCAACATGTGTTCCAAATACTAAAATCCTATTTTGTTCTAATAACCCATTAGAACAGGGATTTTCAGATTTCTGTCATCATTTGCAGATTATTGCTTTTTTGTGTTCTTACATGAATATTGAGCACATGGCTTGTCCAAAACTACATGTATCAAGAAATGTTCAAGTTTTCACTTCCTCCATGCTGTTTCATATTCCTAAACTAAAACACGAAAAGCTGTCTCAACTGCTAAGACATTAATGTCAACAATCTAGGGCTAGAGAAAATGCTAGCAGTCAAAATTCACGTCACATTAAAATACGTAGCTCTAACAGTTCTCCTGACTCAAATAGAGGAGACAGTAAACATGTATAATAGTTTATTTATAAGGGTAATTCTGACTATAGGCTTCTGACTTCATAACTGTATTATTTGATATTTGAAAAGTCCCCAATAGGTATTTACTCCAGGAAAAGAAACTTGCCATAAATATTGGAGGGCAGTGTAACTTTGCTGTGTGTAGATGAACAGGATGCTGGAATAAGTTGTCCTATAAAAATTTTATTTATCTATTTTTCTTGTTTATTTGCCTTCATACTAGAAGTTATTTTTAGAGTACCTGTATCCTAATCTGTTACACTGGTGGAATTATTTGATTGTTTACTTAGTCATCCCTTGCTGGAATGCAAATTTTGGACATACATACCTTTCATTAAACTTTGTTTCTACAAAAATTAACAACTTTGAGCTAGGCTACCTGTTACACCACTCGGGTATTTTCCAGGATGATTTTGCCTCTCTAGGTGTAGTAGCAAATCTTTTTTAGTGTGAATTATTTCTTTGTCTTCATAAAAGGAAAAAGGTTGGACTCTAGACTGTTAAAATTAAGCTCTAGTTATTTTATCAAACCCTCTGAAACTGATGTATGGTCTTTCCTAGTCTCTGCTTTCACCTGCCTGTTTTGAAAAAGGATTTCTGAACTGGACAGTAGAATAAGACCAAAACAGTTGCAAGTTTTCCATTTTGAAATGACTAATGAAATTACATGCTTATTATTTTAATTGATGAAACTGCATGTACGAGTGGAAATCAATCAAGAAAACCCAAAGATTTGTTATAAAGAAGCTGAAATTAGTGCTTAAAACACTTTGGAGCATCACTGTTTACCTTACATTCTTCCCACTCTACCTAATTTTTCACTTCAAGAAAAGTCACAGACTACTCTCAAAAGACTGACAAATTAGCAAGAAGGATTTCTTCAGAGACAGGCTTTGTAATGACGTTACTGGCCTGAATAGGCTGAAGTCTTGATTTGCAAAATTCTGAACCTTGTTTAACTGTTCAGGGCTTTATAAATCCATGAAATGTTAATGATTTGGGGTATTCTGAGCCCATCTATTACAATTTAATGCAACTCACTTTATGAAATTACTTTTTGGGCTATTTGAGTTGAATTTTTTAAAAAATCAACATTCTGAATCTTAATGAAACAAATAGGTAGGTCATGGGAATTAGAAAGAAAATAAGGGAGATACTTATGGCAAATGGCCTGAGTTTTGATTATTTTGAATTTTAGTCTCAGATGGCTCAAATTCCTTCAGCTGCCACTTCACCCTAGAGATGTCTAAATGTTTGTTACTGAAAATGGCTTGTGTTTTCTAAACAAAATCTGCATCTTGTTGCCATGCTTTGACTAGAACACAATGAATTCTGACATGGTGTAAGCATCCAGTATTTGGTGCAACTTGTCTCCTTGGGCTTCATGTACAGTCACAAGCCTGTCTCATCTCCGGAAAGCTTTTGATGATGGTGGATTCATCATTGAATGCACAAGCAGTAACCTGTTTGGGTTTTGTTTGGGGTGCTTTTTTAATCACAGTATTTCAGGAACAAATTGCTCACTACTCTATGCTTCAGTATTAGTAGTCAGCTGCATAACTGCTGGAATATTGGCCCAAAAGCAAGTCTCGGCTGAACACACGATCCCTACTTAAGTTTAAAAAATCATGCGTCTTTTTGGCCCTCCATATACCCCTTCTTTTCAATAAATATGAGTAAAAACAGAGATAGGTGCTTCTTAGGCAATCAGCCTGTCTTTAGATTGGGCATATTATTTTCTCATTTGGTACGTTTTCTCTGCAAGTTGGCAGGACTTCCCACTATAAGTTTTAGTGATTCACTCACTTTAACATTAAACCCAAAAAGCAAAACAGCATGTAGGCAGCATATAAACAAGGTCCATGAATTGAAAATTAATGTGAATTATTTAGCCATGAAGGTACAAAGAGAAGCAAGCCCTTCCTAAGAATTCTGAAGGGAATTTTATTTCAATAATACACACACAACTTGTTTTAGGCAAAATTATTTCATTTAACTCAAAACAGTTTCTCGTGATTGTCTATATAGTCAAAAGAACTTCAGTTTCTATTTTGTGTAGATGATAAAAAAAAGTAATGTTTGAAATTCTCACTGCGGGTCATGTTTTATTCTTAATTTTATTTTCACTTTTTATGTTTTTTCATATGTAAATTACTGTTCTTTTAATTTGTGATACATTGCAGTGGATCCATTAACCCATATTGTTAAAAAACGTGTTAAAAACTGGATTTTGAATCTGATCAGTTTTGTGGTTAGTGTAGGCTTATGTTGTACTATACTTTTCTTGCTTAAAGCACTATTTAACATAGGGGTTTTCACTAACAACTTTGAAACAGTGTATGAGAAAGGTGTGTTTCACTAAGTGTACAATTTCAAATTGAAAACACTGATTAACCCTAACATCTAGATATACATTATGGTCAGTTTCAATCCATTTATGTAAAAATACTGAAGTTTTCCATAGCCAAAAAACCCCCTTAATGCTATTTTACTACCTCTTCAGTCCAGTGATGTAGACCTGTTCAGAACTGAGCTTCAGCAGACTGGGATCAAATCATGCAGATTTTTCAAGACAAATGATCATTTAAAATAATGCCTACTCATAGATCAAATTAATGTGGAAAGGACTTGTAGTACAGTTAAAACCTTTATGCAGAGAAAGAGCCCTTTCTAGTACCTATTAATTTTCTGTGGTGATATGTTTGGTCTCCCTCTGGTTCTCAGTTGACATTCTCAGATTTTTCACTTCCTTTGTCTCTCCATCAAGCAATCTAAGCAGTATGAATGCCTTCTTCCCTAAATAAGTATACTTTAAAGTTATTTAGATGGGCTTAAAAACATAGAACTCATTATTTCAAATGCATGTGTAATCCATTTATTATGTGAATAACTAATAGAAAAATTGGAAAAAATACATCAACCAAGCAAACACTGCAGAAGAAGTAGGCTTTGATCACAACAAGTAATTCTGTGGCAGCAGGACTCACTAAGCCTAAAAGTTGACAATGGACATAGCAGTTTCACAAGGAAGAGGGTGACAGGCTGAGAAGATCCACAGACAGCACAGGGGTTCTGAGTTATTAGGAGACGAGGGGTACAACTGCTGTGCCGGTTTCCTACTCTGTCAGCGCTGCTCTGCCATATCAAGGCTCCTTCACAAAGCTATTTATATCTGCTGTCAATGTGATGTACCCTAGCACTTCTGTTTTAAGCCAGCATGGATAGAGAACTGAACCTCTGTCAATATGCCTTTTCTCCTACAGCAATAGTAATAAATGGCTCCTGCCTGGCCTGGACCCCCGAAGTAGAGCCTGTCTGTCAGTCAATGGTGATGAGAGCACAGAGCAATATAAAGTCCTTTTTTTTTTTGCAGAGTTCTGGGTGTATATGTGGCATATAATAATTTATTTCTGATGCCCATCTTGGTTATTAATTCCCTGTTCTTTATTTTTAAGGATAAGCAATGGAAATTTTTTGTATACATAAAGTCTATCTTCTCATTGTGGCTTAATCTTCAGAGGTTATAAAGCATTGTTGACAACAGACCATATTCAGAAAACAAGCTAGAGAACAAACTTCTGTCTAGCTGCGTTGGTTTTGCACAGCCAGGCTTTTGGTAGTGGGAGGGCCACAGACATGACTTCTGTGAGAAGCTGCTAGAAGCTTCCACCATGTCCAGCAGAGTCAATCCCTGATGGGTCTGAAGATGGACATGCCACTGGCCAAGCCTGGGCCAGTTAGAGATGTTGGTAATGCCTCTGTAATAACACATTTAAGAAGAAAATCAAAACAAAGTGGTGGCACAGTTTGAATTCCAGCTAGAGAAGAGGAGGAGGTGAGAACATGTGAAAGAATCAACATGGACACACCAAGGTCAGTGAAGAAGGAGGGGGAGGGGGTGCTCCAGGCACCAGAGCTGAGATTCCTCTGCAGGCCATGGGGATCCACAGGGAATGCAGAGATCCACCCACAGCCCGTGGGGGAGGTGACCACATTAGGGCAGGTGGATGCCAGGAGGAGGCTGTGATCCTGTGGAAGACCCAGTGGAGAGAGGGGGCCTCTGCTTCCGGGCTGGAGCAGCCTGTCCTTGGAGGTCTGCACCCCATGGAAGAGTGACCCATGCCACAGCAGTTTTGGGAGGACTGTTTGCCTGTAGGAGGAGCTCATGTTCCAGCAGTTTTGGGAGGACTGCTTCTCGTGACATTAGAGCCACGTTGGAGGAGTTCACGAAGAACTGTCTCCCCTGGGAGGGACTCCACGGTCTCATAGGGGAAGGTCTCCTCTCCCTGAGCAGCAGCAGATGATCTTGGGTGACAAACTGACCAAAACCCCCATGCCTGTCTCCCTGCACTGGTGATGGGAAGGAGAGAGAGGTTGGGGGAAGGTGTTTTTAAGGACTTATTTTACTTCTCATTATCCTCCTCTGACTTTGTTAGTAATAAATTCACTTTGTACTTCTAAGTTGAGCCTGTTTTGCCCTTGGAGTGTTTTCTCACAGTCCTTAACTCATGAATCCTTAATGTTTTCTCTCCTCTGCCCAGCAATGGCAGGGGAGGGTGAGTGAGTGGCTTTCGTGGGTTCCTGGTGTTTGGCAGCGTCAAACCATGACATCAGCTTTCTCAGGAAACCACAGTCAAAGGCAGAAAAGGCAAATGATGTGGATCTGTTAAACCTTATGCAATCCAGACATATCAGGATGCCACAACTTGAAAGGGATTAGATCAACCTTCCTTCCGCAAATCCTGCTTAACCTTCATGTAGCAATAATTTCACTAAGAACTGTCTGCAACTATGCCTGTGAAAGATGGAAAGTGTATTGAACCATGTTATAAACGAATCAGCCAATTTTATGATTAAAGAGAATTTATTAAAAATCAAAGTATAAAATTAAAAAAAAAACAACCCACGAAGCAAAAAAACAACGCTGAGCCAGGCGATCAGCGTTGGGGTGAACTGGGTCCGAAACACTGTCGGTTCGAATCTCACCAGTTCCCCCCTGTGGTTTCCATGAGGTGTCTTTTTATACCTTTTTTCTTCTTTGTTAGTTTTATCTTTTCAATACAACAGTGTAGTTTTTTCCTGTCTTTCCACCATGTCTGACGACAGTTCCTGAAATCAGTAGTCGATTTTGCTGATGGAATGAGTTTCTGGTGACGTATATTATTTATTGTATATGCACACATGGAATCCATATCCTGGAGTCATATCTTTGTTTATACACATGTAGAATACATATCCTGGAGCTCTGCCAGACAAAGAAATCCCACAAAATGCACAATTTTTGGGGCTACCCGTTTCCAGCATTTGTGCTTTCTCTCAACTTCAGTAAAATGCTATAATCTTAAATTTTAGCACGAATTATTTTGCAACAAATACTACAAACTGCAAAGTGTAATGTGTGGGATTTCACAACATCAGGGCTTTATCTTCTGCAGCCATATTTTACAAACCAAAAGGCTAATGGAGTAGTATTTAATGAAAAAGTTGGAGTTAATTCTGTTAGGTATAAACTATCGTCCAAGTCTGAAGCTAACACTGGATCTAGCTGCACCTAAGCTTTATCAGGAGTTTAGAAAGCAAACTTTGTGATTCAACAGGAGAGTCTTCCGTACTCTTATTAATTTTTGGTCTCTGTGTAAATCATTCTAAAATTATTCTTAGATTTTTCTTTGTATGTTTCATCCATTATAGAGTGAAACTTGTCCTTGAACTTCATGTCACACTTCTATAAGTGTATATTAACCCCACTTTTGCTAATACCTTTGATGATGATTCTTTGAGCGACCCTAAACCATACATTTGTGACAAATTGGCATAGTTGGCAGGATCCTAGGTGAGAATTTGTGACACCTTGCTGCACTGGTTTCTCTAAGAAAATCTTCAGCTTACTTGTATAAAATTTACAAGTCCTAAGAGCAATACAAGCAGAGAATAACCTCTCCAGAAACTGTTGCTGTATCTATCACTATGCAGACCCAAGGTTATTTCTTTTAATTTTCTTCATAATGACTGTGCTGAAAGACAGCACCAAGGCATGTGAGCAGAATCCCAAGAACATTTCAAAATTAAATGCGAGAGAGGTAATTTAGCTGATCTGGGGAATTTGCAGTGTGACAAAAGAACACCAGACAATCCTGACAGCCCCAAAAGAACACCACTAGAAAACAGTCTCTGCAAATGCTGCAGTTTTGAAGGACTGTAAGGAACCAAAACCATCAAGGTAAAGGACACTGTTTTCTATAGGAAACAAGCATGCTGCACACTGACAGGCAAAACAAAGTTTTCCATCACTTTCTATTTCTTTAAACTATTCCAACCTTTGCATAAACCCCTGTGCACCATGCACTAAGCTGGCAGGCTGACTACATGAGGTGCCCGGTCTGACAGAGAATATCTTTCTTAAAACACTTTCGGTTGCCCAGCCCCTTCTGAGTGCCTGGCTAACAATGTAGCAGTGGAAAGGCCCCTCACTAAGCTCTGTTCGCTCCACTTTCTAAAACGACTGTTGCTTTCCTTCCTCCCCCGCGCGTCATGTCCGGCAGTGTCGGGCTTGAGCCCTGCCAGGGGCAGGGGCTGATGATGCTGCTAAGGGCCCCCTTGGATTTGAAAAAGAAAATTCCTCGAAACATCGGGGCTGGAACCCACACAGAGTTTTGGGTTTTCATACACATTCCGGGGGTACCACGGCTTTTTACACCGAGCCAACCTCCTCAGCCCGGTGTGCGACGCCCGCTAGCACAGCGGAAGGAAGTCTGGCAAGGCCCGCCCGTACCAGACCTTGCCAATCCCGCCACGCATGCGGGGCGTGGCTGCCGTGGCCGCGCGGAGCTGGTGCGTGTGAGGCCTCTCCGTCCCTGACCGCCCTCTGTGGCAGCGGGCGAGGTGCCGGCAGGGCCCGCGCCACCATGCGATTTCGGGCTAAGATCGTGGATCTTGCCTGCCTCAACCACTTTAGCCGTGAGTATGCCGGGGCAGGTTGAAGGGTGGCCGTGCCTCCCTGAGCGGGGAGCCCCCCTGGGTGGGGCTGGCTTTCTCGGGCAAAGGAGAGGGGAAAGGAGGTGAGGACAGCAGGCCTTTCCTGGGAGGAGGTGGTATGAAGCTCTTTCCATCACCCCGAGGTGTTTAGGACTTTGCACAGCAGCACGAGCTGCGTTTGTAGGCTGAAGGTTTTTCCCCTGTCCCGTAGAGACCGGGGGGTATGGAGATCACCGCTGTAACGTGCCCCTCCCTCCCTCCGGCAGGTATAATTAACACAATCGCCAAGTTAGCCAAGACCTGCATCCTGCGCCTTACTGTCTGCAAGCTGTATTTCATCCTTTCCGATAAAGTAGCAAATGGAGGCGCCAGCATGTGGTGTGAGCTGAGCCAGGTGAGCCCAGGGAAGTTCATTAACTACATGTTAAAATCCAGAGCATGTAGTTGAGTCTGATGTTTCTTGTAGCCCTCACGTGCGATGTGCCAGGTCTCTCAGGGTCTGTCTGGTTCCATACGTGTTTCAGGTTGGATATTCCCTTTACCTTTCAGTGTAAAGCTTCAGTGTGTGCTGACCCTCATGGGCCTGCCCAAAACTGGAAACAGGAAAGCATAACTCACTGTCTAATGGACTGATTAGGTGTTAGGGGAGGATAATAATTTGTTTTGCCTGGAGCAATGAGTCTTCATTGTTGTGCAGCCTGTTGTGATTCCTCAGGTGCTGCCAGGCAGAGGAAAGTTTCTGTTGTTAAGCTTTAAGGTCTGATAGATAAAACTTGTCCCTCTTGTTGCTTTATTTCCCAACTTTCAAAAATTGTAGGGGAATTTCTTCGACGAATTTCAGATGGAAGGAGTAGCTGCAGAGCACAATGAAATCTATTTAGAGTTGGTGCCTGAGAACCTGTCAAGAGCATTAAAAACTGCCCAGAGTGCTAAGGCAGTGAAGATCAAGTTGACTAATAAACACTGTCCCTGTCTCAGAGTTGCTGTGGAGCTAGTAAGTGCAACTGTGCTTTCATATTCATTATTAAGAAAAAGTTCCTAAGATCAAAGGGTAATATGTGGTGTAAATCTAGAAAACTAAAGAAACATTGTGCCATTTTCCATTTCACTAGCCTTTCTTGCCATCATGGTTGGTAGCATACAGAACCAGCTTTGTATATTCCAAAAAGTTAGGAAGAGATGGAGGAAGAAAGAAACCTATATTATTGAAACAACTTTTTCTAATGTTTACTTTTCTCCATTCCTTCATCCTCTGTATCTTCTGTGGATTATTGCCATTTCTTTGAAGCCATGAGGTGAAGGAGGTTTCAGTGTACTGTTTGGTTCTTGTTTTGCCTTTGGTTTTCCTGATATTGTCTGCTAACTTCTGATTCTTTTGTTGTTACTGTTAACTCCACTGATTAAGCTCTTCAGCTCTAAGGGTAGTTTATAGATACACTAATGACTGATACCTCACAAACTCTTCCTCATTCAAAAGGGAAGCCCACTTAAAAGCATATTGTTAGGAACCCAGGGAAAACTGGAACTGAGTGTCTGGGGCATGCAGTTATAGCATTTCTCAGAGTGGGTCTGAAAAATTCAAATTTAGAATTCCAGTCTTATGTTTAACTGCAAGAGCATCCTCTTTTTCCCTCAAGCCTTCCTTGTCAAGCAGCAGTAGGATTGTGACACATGACATTCCTGTGGGGGTTATTCCCAGAAGAATGTGGAATGACTTCAGAGAGCCCAGTGTGCCAGACTTTGATGTAAGCCTCTGTTTTTATATTCCCTACTGAAAGGGGAGTTTGCAAGTGGAATGGTATTGCTACGGAATATACTGCTGTTGGAGTTTGGAAAGGAATTGAAAGGAAAATGGAAAGACTGGAGGCTACAGGTGTGGAGGGGTATGGAACATGGCTTCTATACTGACAAGAGAGCCCAGAACCTATGAAAACAGAGCAGGTGATTGCCAATTGCTTCTGTGGTGTTCATGGCAAAGGAAGAGAGGGGAAAAGGACTTGTGTGGCTTTAGTCTGGAGCACCTTGAAACCATACAAGTTTAGACTGTTTCAGGTGTTCAGGTGCCAAATGGCCCAAATAATCTGTTCTTTCTGAAATTCATGGCCTGTCTGGCAGAGTTAAAGTTATATGTGTTTCCTCCTGATTTTTGTATGTTTCCTCAATATCATTTTTGACTTTTAGCAGAGTTGCAAGGAAAGGTCCTTGTACAAATGTGCTCTTATTTGAGGCTATGGGTATCTGTTACCTCTGTAGCTAAGAGTATTTTGGTTCTGAAGACATACAAGAAGAAACTTCAAGTATTTTGTTCTTTTATTTCATATTTACACTGCTGCAGTTCCAGAAATTACTGCAGTGTCGTGGGAATCTTGTTCCTTCCTTTTTGGCTATAGTAATCAACTATTTAGTAACACAGATGTTCATCTGAAAGTCTGATCTGCAAAAACATGCCTCTACTTTTTTTTGAATATAGACTTGGAATGTTATGTCTGGAATAATTGGTAGAATGATGGCCTGTTGGTATAATGGGAAAGAGTTCCTGAGACATTTGCTGTTTTCATATAGATACTGTGCACCCTGCAAGCCATAAATAACTCAGTCCAAACTAAGATAGAATTGAAAGTAGAAACAAATGTGTCCCAATCACATCTGAAATACTTGTACAAATGCAATTCTTATGTATTTCTAGGTTAGTATTTACCTACCAGTGCTGAAAACAATGAAGAGTGTTGTGGAAAGAATGAAGAATCTCAGCAATTTCATTGTAAGTTAAGGCACTTCAAGCATGTATGCTACAGATGTTATTTCACGAGGGACATAACATGTTGCCTAAGTTGATGCTGCTCCATTGTCTTATTTTGAGATGAGTTAGACATTGAAATCAAAGCACTTGACACCTCTTTAAAGATTGAAGAGAATCATGAGATTTATTTTAGGATTTACACTGAAGAGCTTTTCCTGGGCTTCTCAGAAAATGATGCTCTTTGTACTAAGTCCGTGAAAGGACATGGCATTGCTACAAGCCACTCTATAGCTGGTATGAAATTACAGTCCTTCAGGAAGCTAGCTGTAGACTTTCCAGGTGATTTCATTAAGGAAATGCCTATTAAGTGAGTGTTGTGTTAGGTGTCTGTGAATGAACTTTAGCTAAGCTTGATGTAGGATTTAAAAGAAATTCTGCTTATAGCCCTGGGTATGTCAGACTGTGCTTTAGACTGACATGTTGGATTTGCAGTCTGCCGTGGATTTTTAGAGTGCCAATGTGCTTTTTAATTGAAAGAAGCCCTCTGCAGTTGGACAGAAAAGGGCTTTGGGTTTTGATTTATTTGTTTTTGCTCACAGTCACCAGAATCGACTGACATGAAAGTTAGTAAGTAAGTGTAGAGCTTTGGAATAGTTTGGGTTTGATGCTGCTCACACCAGTTTTGATAAATAGGAAAATTTCTGTTAATTGAGAATTCAGAAATTGGAACTGTCTCAGTTTTTCAAGACTTGGAAGAGTTGAGAGATTACCCTGGGTTACTGGCAGTCATCCTGCAAATACACGTCAAACTCTTCTTTTGTGAGACTTTTTGGGGGCTTTGTTTTTACTTTCTTTCGTTCCCTCAAGTCATGGTGGATATGCTTATGCAAAATTGAGCACAGTGCTTTTGTTTCTAGAGCTGAAGCTCTTTTCTCACACAGGATAGCTGTATGATGGGATTGAACTCATACTAAGTGCCTTGCTTTCCTGCTATTAGACAGCAGAAACATCAAGTGTTTAATTATTTTTGCAAGATACATCCTGGTAATAAAACTGTCAAGATTAGTGCTGCAAAATGGGCTAAGAAGCAATTTCTGATAGTACTTGTCCATTGTTTGGGAGCTTGGCATCTCCATTCTATACAAGATTCTGGTTGAAATAAAATTCTTTTTAAATTACTGAGAGTTCATCTGATCACTGGAATGAAGTGCTTAGTTGTGCTTTAGGAATCCTCTGATCTGCTTGGGATTTGTGTAAGACCATATATAGTTTCCTTCAAATTCCTCCTTCCAACTTTCAGAACGGCGTTTGAAAGCTTTTAGCACTTTTCCAGGATTTCTATCAGTTCAAAGTCCTTGGAGTTACTGATCTGATGCAGCTGTTGTCTATTTTGAATTCTTGAAACCAGCACTGTTGGCTCTTGGTGCATCCCAATTTCTGTGTGTGCCATATAGACTGTGTAAGCACCTTTCTATTTGTTGAATAATTGAATGGAAATTCAGGAATCTTTGCATTTCTTCAGCTGCAGTCTCTTATTTCTGAATCCTTTTCCTCAGCACATGAACTTCCCAAAGCTAATACTTGTTCAAAAAGCACTGGAAAGCAATTAAATTTCTTTGTTTTCGTAACTTCTAAAAGTTTGGTCTAGGGTAATTCACACGGGAATGATGGGAAATGCATTTTATAGCTGAACATTCAAATGTTCAAACAATTTTCAGAAACTATGGTTGACCTGCATTGAAGTACTCCTGGAAGCTTGTATTTGAACAAAACCAAACTGTATTCTTCTGTAATTCTACAATGTGAAAGTGGTTTGCCTAAAACTGAGATTGTTTGCAGGTGATTGAAGCAAACTTGAATGGTGAAATGAACTTGAAAATAGAAACTGACTTAGTATCTGTAACAACACATTTTAAAGACCTGGGAAATCCTCCCTGGGGTAAGTTTCCATGTTTGTTACCTCTTGTGTCCTTTGATCTCATCACTTAAGTGCATTGCTTTTAACAGTACTTACATTTTATTCTTTAGGAAATAGCATCAAGTACTTTGACATCTTCAAATGAGATCTTAAAAGAGAAAGTGGCCAATGGCATGTCTGTTTCATGTTTAGGGGTGGTGGTGAGGAATCTCTTCCATTATTCTTGACAATTCGGTAGGAAAACTGGGATTTCTTTTCCTTGCACTGCTGTTTCTGAAAACAAGCCGTTCAAGTTCCAGTGCTTCAACAGTTTTCAGGTGTGTCATTATGGGTGTTGAAACTACTGTTTATGTTAGGACTAAGTGTTGTGTCCTTACGCTTTTAGCATCAGAGGATGGATGTCAAAGTTCTGCTCAAGGCAGAGATCTGGAAAGTATGGCTGAAGCATGCATAGACATCAAGAAGCTGCAGCAGCTGCTTGCTGGACAGCAGGTCAATCCTACAAAAGCATTGTGCAGTAAGTTCAATAGCTCTGCTTGCAAACTGCAGTTATGTAGGGATGTTTATCATACTTAGTCTCAGCAGAATACCATATCTTCGGTTTTCTCTGTCTGAAACTCAACTATTCTACTGTACCCAAGGACTTCTAATATTTATATTTTTAGTAAGATTCAGGTTCTATGCATTTGGGGAAGAAAAAATAAAATAAGTCAGGCCCTTTTAAAAGTCTCAAGCTGAATACTCAGACTCGCTAATCATGTGTGTTGTCTTGTTGTCTTTGTTTTGAAATTACTAATTTTTATTATTATTTTGAGATTTTTTTTTTTGCAAGTCTTAAAGCCTCTACCTTCTAGCAAAAAAATTGGAATTTACTGGCATGTTTTTTTGGTACGGTTTCTTTTCCTTTGGATACTGTTGGGGAAGATGAAATAAGAAAGCCTTATAAATATGATTACCTAGCAAAAGATGCTGAGAATGTAGAAACTATAAGCAAGATTGAAATGAAGACATACTTTGAGATACCAAACCCCAGTTACTGAACAACTAGAAAACAATGGCATGACTGCCTGCAGGTAACCCCCCTTTGATTAAACAATACCCTCTGCTTGCAGACAGGTCCAAGGGTCAAAGCAGACCCTACCAACTTGGCAGAGGGTCCAAAAAGCAGCTTCTAGAGTTTAAAATATAACACTGTGTGGTAATGCAATAGTTCTCATAGGCTGTATGCAAATGTTATAAGATTTGTAGTTTGTTCTAGATTGGTTAATGAAAATTAGAATATTCAACACAGAAGATGATTTATTGTATTGTAAGCGACAAGCTCGCGCTCTTCTTCTTCAACCTCTCTTAGCTCTCTTAGCTCTTTTAGCTGTCTTAGCTCTCTTAGCTCTCTTCTTTTAACTTCTTTAAATCCTCTCTTAGATCTTCGCTCTCAACTCTCTTAGATCCCCCCTCTTAGCTCTTCTCTTGCCTCTCTGACCTGCTCCGGGCTGCATCTGGCAGCTCTCAGCAGGTCTCTTACATTAACGTTCTTTTACAATAAACCTCATGCTCTACAACCTGACTTCAGAGATCTCTCATCTGTCCCAGCCGTCTGAAACCGACCTGCAAACTCTACAGGATACTTTCTTACACTGATTCTAATACTAAAATACTTTTTATACATCTAGTGTTTCTAGCCATAGAAACGATATTCCTTTCTAGCAGAAATCTATGCAGGGCTTTGTATCCTATTTTTATAACTCTGTGTGCTTTTCCTGAGAACATCTGTTTGTTATAGTTTAGTGCAGATCTGAAGAATTTCCCAAGAAAGATACAATAGCATTATAAACCCATACACTACATATTTACTTTTTGGTATCATCTTTCATAATATATAAATGCTTCACAGACCCTCAAGGATTTAAATGGTCAAGTTACCTTATGTCAGAAGTGGTAGAAGCATTGTGCTTATGGTGGCATCTTTGAAATACCTAATTTTTAAGTATTTTTCCTGCTTTAGGGTGGATTTGTGTTTTATAATTCTTTTCCTCTTTACAGATATTGTACGTAAAAGAATTGTCCACTTCATCTTGCTCCATGAGGAGGTTTCACTTCAGTATTTTATTCCAGCAATAGCCTGAGTGTTTTGGAATCTCGGTAATTTTCCAACCTGAGGCCTCTTTCATGAAGTCTGAAATCTTTCCTGAGTTGCTGGAGTATTTTGATGTGAGACACTGTTACGTGCAGCCATCAGATGGACATTATTACAATATTTATGAAAGTATTCAAAATACCTCCTCATTCGGACAGCCATTTTTGTGAAGAGTTATATGCTATGAAAGACACAATGCTGGGGAGCGTTGGCATATCTTATTCTTAGGAGGAGCAGAACTGAAATTTGCCTTATCCACAGCTCAAAACATCCCAAAAGCACACTCAATTAAATTCTTCAGTCTCCTCAAAAAACTAAAGGTAGAATTCACCTCTGGAGCTGCTGCTGTGGTATTCAGTATTGACCAATGCAATCCAAGTTAAGGGATCTCTGGGCAAGCTATCATACATCCATGAAGCAGGAGAGCCTTCTGGAGGGTTGCCAGATTGGTATTTGCCTGGACAAGTATGCACAGCCTTCCTGAAGTGGTACGGAATTGAATTCTGTTCCAGTAGAAATCTTTTGATTAGGCTTGCTGCAACATATCTCAGTAGCTCTGTTTGTGCTTACTCTTGGTTTAACTCTTGGCCTGAGAGGATGAGCAAAACAATCTGGATACCTTTGTTAATGGGTGCAGTGAAAATTCCTATGTACAGAATGAATATCATATGAGGACATGTGTAAGCACCACAATTGGTGTGAAATAAAGAACAAGTTATCTGTGAATCACATTTTTTCCCCTTTCCAGATAGAAAACATTGTACAACCTGTTGTCATGGTGTCAGACATGGTGAGATGGCTGCTTGGCATGAGACCCTAGATACAAAGAGCATGACTAAATTTCTCTCATGGGAGTACTGTCTCTGCTTCTACCTCCTGGTTATTTTCTGAGGTCTTTTCCTCCTTATTCCATGTGTGTTTTATTTATTTATTTATGTTGCATATAGCCTTTGATTGTCTTAGAAATAGTGATTGAGTCTATTCTGCCAAATAAGACTGGGAGTTTCTTCTAGAAGGTAACTTGTCATGGTCAGAAGTGCTGGGTTTTGCATTGATGTTGATTGGTTGTTTGCATTGATGTTAAGGGAGCAATGAATCTTTTGTTCATGCAGATACAAATGGTCAAGAGAAAGCTGAAGGAGAGGCAGTGGCAGAGAAAATATAGAATAGACTTGCAGTGATGAGCATGTTGACTGACTGTGGTTATAGGCCTTTCTGTCTGCTCCCTCTTCGTTCCTCTCTGCTCTCCCTCGCCCTGCACATTGCCTCATCAGTTATCATATTTCTATCCATTGTCTGCAACATGCTGAGGTTTGCATCTATCATTTGCAAAGTCCCATTTTGACTATGTTCTGAGTTGACCTTGGTAAGCAGCCACTCACTCACTGACACCTGGTGGGATGGGGGAGAGAATTGTAAAGGTAAAAGTGAAAAAAATAATGGGTTGAGATAAAGACAGCTTAATAGGCAAAGCCAAATACAGAATTTATTCACTACTTCCCATGAGCGTAGGTATTTAACCATTCCCATGGAAAGCATAACACTTATTTGGGAACACAGACTGCATGACTCCAAATGCCCTTTTTTTCCTTCTTCTTTTCCCCGAGATGATCACGATGCAGTATGATACGCATATCCCTCTGATCAGTTGAGGTCAGCTGTCCCAGCTGTGTCCCTACCAATTTCTTGTGCATTCTCAGTGTATTGGCTGGTGGTGCAGTGTGAGAGTAATGCCTTGACACTGTGTAAGATGCTGCTCAGCAATAACAAAAACATCACTGTGTTATCAACACTGTTTTGGTCATAAATCCAGAACATAGCACCGTATGAGCTACTGTGAAGAAAACTATTTCTATTACAGCCAAAACCACTGGAGCCTGCTGCTTCTTGATAGCCCAACAGTTAGTGTGAATGACCAGATATTTTTTGGTTCTATTTTTTCTGGTTACTGTCTTCGTTAATGTTAATCAGTCTGGGTTATATCTGTTTGCCTCCTTTGTTTTCTTTTTATCATCCAGTATAGGATGTGATCCATCAGATACCCATGGAATAAGTATTCAAACTCTCTTACACAGATGCCTCATAAAATACTTGCATCACTTTTGTATCCCTTCATGTTTTTGGTTTCCTCCTCTTACTCTTTTTTGGCATGGTATGGAAACTTACTTATAATCTCCTCTTGTTTTTCTTGCTTTTTGGTTACACGCTACATTACTGATCCTTATTTTTATGATGTATTTGAAAAAGCCTTTGCATATAGTCTGATTTTCTTAATGTCAGAGCAATTAAAAAATAATGGCATTTTGATTAGAAAAAAACAACAATAGAGGTTGCTAAAGAGCTGTGGAAAAATGTATTACTCTGCTTTCCTAAGAAAAAGCTGGGACCAAGAAATGGACCGCAGTTAACCCTTGTGAGAGGATCTGATTGTTTTCCATAAATGACAATTCTCAAGTGGGCAGGTTGCCAGTGACTAAATGTAAGACTGAAATTGCTTCATTCTGTATGCTATGGAAAAAATATTGTTTCCAGAGCAAGCATCATGAATGACCCAGTTTGAATCATTTAGGCATAGACTCTGAGGTATGTTGCACTCAGATTAGGTGGCTAAATAGATTATGTGATCTGGATTTAAATATCTCTGCTTCAGTTCCTCATATGTAAAACAAGAACCTTTCTGCTATATGGCTGGGTGCAATATGTGATGAATAAATGCATGAAGGATTTCCAGTGCACTTGGCTTCTCTTGTAGAAACTTAAATTTAAATTCTAGCCTTATTAATGCGGGGACATCTTTTATCTCAGGGAATCAAACTGTGTTAGTGTGTGTGGGCTGGTACCATAAAGGTTTGGCTCTTCTTCATGTAGACTGGTAGGATGCATGTGTTCAACTCTTAGTTATGTAATAATTAATCTTCCACTTTGTCATGTACTATTCATGACAATCTGAAGCACAATTTATTGTAGTTCACTAAAGGAATGTTGGACTTCCCCACTTTTCATACCAGATCATTGGCTAATCAGTTGGTTTTTCTTAACACTTAACAGCTTTATATTTTATGAACTTTAATTGTTTGCTGTCATGTCATTATAACTATGGAAGAAGCCAAATTGGAGATGATTGCTTTCTACAATGGGATAACTGTCTGGATAAATGAAGGGAGAGCCGTGAATGTGATCTTCTTGGGCTTCAGCCAGGCTTTTAACACTGTCTGCCATGACATACTGATAGGCAAGCTTAGGAAGTGTGAGCTGGATGAGCAGATGGTGAGGTGGATTGAGAATAGGCTGTATGGCAAGTCTCAGAGGGTTGTGATCAGTGGCACTGGGTCAAGTTGGAGGCCTGTGGTGTCCCCCAGGCGTAAGTACTGTACCCAGAAGTGGCCGATACCCCAGAATGTTGTGCTGCCATTCAGGAGAATCTCAACATGCTGGAGACTTGGTCAGAGAGGAACCTTCTGAAATTCATTAAAGGCAAGAGCAGGGTCCTGCACCTGGGGAGAAAGAACTGCATGCACCAGTACAGGCTGGGGGCTGACTTGCTCTGAAGCAGCTCTAGAGAAGGGGGTCATGGTGTGCAACAAGCTGTCCATAAGCCAGCAGTGTGCCCTTGAGCAGAGAGCCACTGGCATCTTGGGGTGCATTAGGGAATGTGGCCAGGAGGTCATGAGAGGTGATCCTGCTGCTCTGCTCAGCCCCGGTGAGTCCGCATCTGGAGTACTGTGACCAGTTCTGGGCTCCTCAGTACAAGGGAGACATGGAGCTCCTGGAGCAAGTCCAGAGGAAGGCAATGAAGATGATGAAGGTATTGGAGCACCTCAATCATGAGGAGAGCCTGAGGAAACTGGGACTGTTTAATCTGGAGAAGAGAGGACTGAAAGGGAATCTTATCAATGTCTGATATATTTGAAGGGAGGATATCAAGAGGTAGGACCAAGGCTCTTCTTGGTGGTGAGCAATAGGATGAGAAGCAATAGGCAGAAATTGGAACACAGGAAGTTTCACCTGAACATGGGAAGGAACTTCTTTACTGTGCAGGTGACTCAGCACTGGAATAGGTTGTCCAGAGAAGTTGTGAAGGCTCCTTCCCTGGGGATATTAAAAAGCCATCTGTACATAGTCATGATTAATATGCTGTAGGGAACCCTGTGTGAGCAGGGAGATTGAGCTAGGTGTCCCACTGTGGTCTCTTCCAGCCTTACCCATTCAGTGATTCTGTGATCCCTGCAAAGCTTGTCTCCCCCAGAGGTCATTCAGATTTGCAGTCAGACATTCAAGAGCATTTTGGACTGGAGAGATGCACTCAGTAGTGTGGGAGACCTGGAGCACATGCAACATGTTCTTTGCTTCATGCTAGTCTGCAGATACTTTTTTTTCAACCATACTTGGGGAAAATGTTAAGAAAGTAGAGATAAGGAAGACCGTTGTGGTACATTAAATCTCCACCAATAGAGCGTGCCATCCATGATGGCTCCAAGTCTTTCCAGAAATAATTCTCAGAATATTCTTTTCTTGGCCTTCATGTAATGCATCTGAGCTCCAGACCTCCAGGCAGGGATAGCAGCAGCTATAGCATCAAGTCTTGAGACACAGAATAGGAAAACAAAGTCTCCTGTATCTGCAGCTGATGCTGTTAAAGGCAATTTTTGTGTTGTTTTTGGTTTCTCAGAGAAAAGCAGTCTTTGCAGGGATGCTTTTCTGTCTACCTTATAGTCTGTCTCTGGGAGATACTCAGCAAGAGGTTTTGAACTTACTCAATATTTATAATATATAATGCTCCAGCACCTCAATGTCTTTCTTGTACTGAGGGGCTCAGAACTGGACACACAATGCAAGCACTCCAATTGCTGAGTACAGAGAGATGATCACTGTCCTAGTGCTGCCGGCCACACTATTTCTGGTACAGGCCAGGGTGCTATTGACCTTGGCCATCTGGGCACAGTCTGGCTCATGTTCAGCTGCTGTTGAGCAACACCTGCAGGGACTTCTACACTGGGCAGTTTTTTCCAGCCACTCTTCTCCCACTCTGCATAGGGTTGTTGTTACCCAAGTGCTGGACCTGGCACTTTACCTTGTTGATCCTCATACAATCCAATGTCTTGCGTAAAAGTGTGTGCTTGCATTTAATTAAACATAATCCAGCTTTCTAACAAGGAGACCCTTTAAGTGTAGGCAAATTTTTTTCCTGAATTCAAAAGGTGTATGTTGGTCCCACATTTTGTTGGATTCTCTTATGCCTGTGTTTTGATTGTCTGTGTTTTCCCGTGACTCAGCTTCTTTTTTGAACTTTCTTGAGCTAAGAAGAGCAAAATCATCAAACTGTACTTTTGTTCAGAGCCTCTTTCCAGAATGAAGGGAGCTTCTGCAGTTGTGACTGTGTCACAAAAAAACCTTGAGTCTGGGTAACTGTACCTGGAGCATTTGTACTACAGAAGTTAAATTGATTATAATTTTTTGTTTGGCTATTGAAATAGATTCTGTTTCTAGAGGGAAATTCTATTCAGTTTATTTTCGTTACAGAAATGCAAGCTACACAAAAAAGCTAAATTAGTGGTGGGGGTTGAGGGAAGACTGGTGGGGCCTGGCTGGGATTTTTATAAACACAGTAATTACAGAGAGACAGGGATTTCCAGCCCAACAGAAACAGCCAATGCTGAATCGAAGTTCTTGTAAATTTGTTCTCCTTTCCTTAAAATTGCGTTTTGCAGCTGAACAACCTACTTCAAAAATGATGTGACTGCTTCAGTGTGCTGTTTCCACATTTTATCAAATCCATTTTACTGGTGCCAATAAAAAGATACCGTTCATATCAATACATATCGATACTGAATGTTTGAAGATTTCATAAAACTCACTTTACATAGAAAAGTGTGAAAGGTTGCCCATAAATGAGAAAGCATTCTACAGTGTTCCCCTGTATCCTCTTTGACAGAAGAAGTATCAGATTGTTACATACCTCTGAAAAAATGAGACAAATTATGGTTCTTCTTCCTAAGACCAAAGAGCAGTTCCCCAAAATTCCAATCTATCAAATCTAAACTTTTATTTTTATACCTAGTTCTTGATAGCAGTTATCATATATTTTAAGAGACTGTCTTGACCTTGTCCAATGGGCTTCAAGTAACCATTTTTTATTACAATTCCTAGTAAGCAAACACCCTTTTTATCTGCTACATGCTATTGCCAGACTGGTTCAGCTTCTCTTCAAAGACCTAAGACCTTGGAAAGGCCTGGAAAGACACTTTCACTTCTTTCTGTGATTTTGTTCAAAAGACATTAAATTTGTAACAGCTGCTAAAGTATTTCAGGAAAACAACTATTTCTACTGTGTTTTATTATTTTTGATGCATCCACACAGCCACACAAGAATAATTGCACTAGCAGGAAAAAAAGTAATAAATAGTTATGATCTGTATTTTGATGGCAATTACAAAATTTCTAAAGAATTCCAGAAATTTCTTTTCATGTAATTTCTGCAGCACAAATTGGGAAAAAACTTACAGGACTGGATAGCCATTGTACATCTGGTTTCTGCTACTGAGAAGACAGACACCATTTGCTCTGACCATCTGCAGAGAAAAATGTTGAGTTTTTTGGGTTTGGGGTTTTTTCTTTAGACAAACCATTTTTGCTTTCTGTATCTCAGGCTTGAAGTAACACAAAGCACATGTTACTTCCAGATAAATGTAGGAATGGTGCTGTTAAAATTATTCTGACATATGAGGGATACACTCTTGAGAAACTGTCACATTTTAAATCTTTGGTGTGCAAGAACTCTTAAACTGTCCAAAATAAAAAAGAAAAAGGCACTTTACGACCTTATGTTACTTGTTACCATGATAATCTTTACCAACTGCTTGAACTTTACGTGTTTAAGGTACCCCCTAGGCTTTATTGACCCGTGGCAGTGACCAAGAGGACAAAGCTGTTGCTGCAACCCAGCTCTTGATGGCAGAAGACAACCACATACCAATGTGGACTGCATCTCTCAAAACGGGATGTGCACTGGAGTTAGTGTTTGGGGCTGAAGAACACAGATTAAAGATTATTGTTTCTTCCTGCAAGTGACTGCCAAATAATTTAATAGCGCCTGAAGACAGAGAACAGAATTTCCATGATGGGGAATAAATGCCACTAACACATGGATTTTATTAGATTTCAGGGCAAATTCAGAGAAAGCCACATCCAGACTGTGGGCAGACAAATGGATAAACAAAAAGAATAGTAATTAATCTATTAATACATTTGTGAAACAGAAGTCCCATCCCTCTTTTAGAGTTTTGAGGCTCTGAAATAAAGTACTACTTTTATTTTTGCCAGTTATTTACATAGATTTTTTTTCCCCTTTAATTAAGGAGTCTTTCAGGAATACCTAATTTCTTTTTTAGCAGTCTAATAATATCATCCGTTACAGATGTAGTAAACATTAGAGCTGAAGGCATAAGCAAATAATAACCTTCCCCACTTAGTGTCACACTGCAGTTACCAACAGCTTTGCCATTTGTATGTGTCCTGGGGTTAAGACAATTTAAAGAGGTAGACAGTCTAAAAGGAGTTACCTCTCCTTAGTTTCAGTCAATCCCTTTCCACCAATAAGGAATGAATACAAGTAGATAAAAGTGAAAAAATAACAGTTTACTAACAAGTGAAACCGCAATAGGCAAAGACCGCCCCCCCCCAAAACAACAAACAACCCACCCCTGAAAAAAGTCCAGTAAATAATCACTATCTGCAAAATTGCTAAATCTCATGAACCCCACAGAGATAACCAGACACCCAAAATGGTACGTTACCACCCCATTCCAAGATGGTGGCCCCCTCTGCCAACAGCATGTAGGGAGGCAAACGGGAAAACGGTGTTAGTGTCTCCCCCCAAGATGGAGACCACATGGCTTGAAAGACAAAGGGAAAATCAGCTCTCTGTTGCAAGATGTCGCTCAGCTCCCCAGTCAACCATGCAGTCTGGGTAAACGGGGAAAAAAATGACGGACAAAAACTCTCCTGTGAAGGTAGGAGCCTATGAAGCAGTTCTAGAGGTAGATGGGAATTCTTGGCACACATGGAGTCATATCCACCACCCGCTGCTGCCTCCTCCTGCTGCCTTCTGGACTCCACTGGTGTTGGTGCTTCTGTCCTCCATGCTGCAGATGTATCGGGGTGGGGGGGAAGAACCTGGCATCCAAGTGGGGTGGCCCAGCCCCCGGGACCTGCTAAGCCCTAGAAGACTGCAGAGTTTGCAAACTTCACTTTGAAACCATTCTAATTGTGAAATGCAACTTTTCTGAGTTGCTACAGTTGCAAGCCCAGAAACGTGCCTGAAACAACTCCCTGGGAAGCAGAGCCTCCACTTTCAGCAAACACTGCCACACAAGCGAGATGCCAGGAAGACCCAACTTTAAAAGTGCCTGCAGCACCTCTTCCCTCCTACCCCTTGTTTCTGTTTTCTGGCTGCAGGGTCTTAGAGAGATACTAACAATTTTGGGTGCAAGTAGGTATGGAATATAATAACATTTTGGGTTACCCACAACAGTATGACACTTGTTTGGGGAGGTTCTTGAAGCTGTATGCCATTGACCACACCTACATTGTATGCGATTGTATGTCATCTACACACACCTACAGCTGGGCTGTCACTTAGATGCTAACACTTAAATCTGTTTTACTGCTCCTCAGTATTCAATTTAGTCCTTGTCACCGGTGGACCGTTCTAATTTTGAATGCTGAAAGTCCTTCTTCCTAGAAATCATGAGAGAAGGCAGCCAGTATTTCCTCCCACAGAACAAGTGATAGTAGAGGCAAGCATTCCCTGCTATCTCAGTTTTGTAGCTTAACCTCCATCCAGACTGACTGATTAGTAAATAGCAAGTCCCTCAGCCCTTTCCACACAGACAATCCCCAGGATTTTTATTACTGTCAGTGATGATAAATTTTGCTGCATTGCATTCCTAAAGTGGGTAGTAATATATTCAAGCCTTCCTTCAAAGTAATTAATTAAACTACCTAATTACAGGTGGAGAAGAGCTAAGAGTTAAAAATATGAGTGTAGGCAGGAGGAATGTTATCCAGAAATGTAGAAATGTTTTTGTGGCTTTCAGTGTCAGTTCAGTAAAGAGGAAGCAAGTATAACAAGTTTAAGACACATTAGGAGAAAGTTTTCTAATACTTTTCGCAGCAACACATGTTTCTATTCTCATAGGAAATACAGCAACCATCTACACATGACAGTAGATAAAACACTTTAAAAGGCAGTAGTATTGCAACACACTGTCCCCTGAAGAACTTGTCCTGTTGCAGGCAGAAAACTTTTTTTTTCCCCACAGATAGTCTTCAGACAAGGTTCTGTCTTTAAATATTATTTGATTGTTGTTAGAATAATATGGGCAAAAACCAGCACCATCTTCCAGATAGAAATCCCTTTACTAATTTGATTTAGTAAAGGAAATGCTGTACTTCTTATTAAGAAGGGCAAGCTCCTTTATAACTCTCTTATTTGGGTTATAATTCTTCTCTTCCCACTCTGCCTTTTTGGAACTGTATTATGGTCTGCTCTCACACCAGCTTGGGCTCTAATTGTCTAATTAGAGATTGGGCTCTAATTCTAGCTCAAGTAATGTTAAACTACCTCTGGGACTGGTTGGGTGAATTGCAAGAAAAATTTAAGCTGCCACGGCTGATTCTGATCCTTTCAATATGGCTGATCTTGAATTCTACCAATAACCCAGTGCGATGGTAATGGTATCCTTTTCTAAACTGAGAGGGACCAATCTGATTTTTATTTATGCCTTAACGTATGTTATACATGAGGTGGAAAATTGCTCTAGAGGCTGTACACGTGCTGGTAGCCCTGTCCCCAGGGAGACTTCACCTGACAGGCAGTCAGGGCAGATAAAGCTTCCATGATGGGGCTGCAAGCAGGTCCCCACTTGCTGGTGGGACAGATGCCTGGATGCCCGGGAAAAAATGCCCAGGAAATCAGGCTGTGGGAGGAAGCCTTAACACATAAAAGCAGTTAACTTTGACACAATTGGGGCCATTTTTCTTTGGGTTTCTTGAAGGGAGTGGGGACTTGCCTGGACGGTCATCTTGGCCCTCCTCTCCCCCTTGCCTTTTCCTCCCTGCGGTCCTGCTTCCCTGTCTGCACCTGTTCTGCCCTGCTTCGCCGCTTCCGTGAGGTAGCTGACCGCGACAGCCTAGTGCTCCACTGTTCCCCCAACGGAGCAGACGCTGCCTGCACCCAGCCCACGGCTGTTGCCGCTGCCGTGTTTTCCGCGCTGCCCGCAGCAGCAACAGCCCGCGACAGCCAGCCTACAGCCATTGTTCGCCAACGCTAGAGACAGGCTGCCGCTATCACTTGGAAATCATGCCCAGCCACTCACAAGAGCTGCACAGATGCATCGCAGCTTGCAGCACATGTACTCCATCTGCCGAGTTGATGCTAACAGGGCGCCCGGGGTTCAGCGCTAATGATCTGCCCCTGTCTTCTGTCTCTTTTTCTCCCTCTCTGCTCTCTTTTCTATCCCCTTTTGTTAAGAAAACTTACCTTTATCAATAAACAGTTCTCAGATATAATATTGCCACTTTTGCACTTCTTTTTCGTCTGAGAAATCTATCAAAAAGAATCCTCCCTGACTCCCCCTTTTACAGTGGGACTGGGCATAGACCCAAAGTTAAACGTGGATTTTGATCTTCAGTGGTAATTACCTAGTTTGGACTTGACAGTTTGGCCTCTGTATTTTCCACCAGAGTCTTTGTGTTATAGAGCATCAGTCAGCAACCTATTTTAACCATATAGGACTGCATGGTAGATAATTTTGTCAGGAAAATTAATCCACAAACACAAGAGGCTTATGTCCAAAAAGGAGACAGAGGAGTCCTGTAACTTTATTCAAATAAAGGGAGAGGCCATGGGGCATTTCCCCTGGGGTCTCTCAAAGTTTTGGAGAATGCAGCCTCCTTTTTATCCTAATTTTCCAGCTGCAAGTCCCTCTCTCTTTCCTCATTGGCTGAGGTACTTGAGAGGTACAGAGTTCCCAAAACGCCTAATACCTAAGACCGCCTTCTAATGTATAACCCCCACTATGTCCTTTCCTCATGTCACTCAGTGGAATTCCTTATAGAATTTATGGTTCTTCCTATTGTTTCTTTCATCTCTCAGTATTCAGTTTTATTTATCAGCACACCTACAGTTTGTTTGTAAAGATAAATCTCCCTTATTCCATTTATCAGTCAGTGGAATCCTCCCCATTGTTTCTTTTATCTCTCAGTGCTAGTTTTATCTACCAGCAGACCCACAGTTTGTTTGTAAAGACAAGTCCTTCATTCTTTTCAATTTGTTAAAATAAACAGACAAAAGCTAACTCTATTCATCATGTATATTTTGGTGTTACAGAAAAATACTTTCATAGTGTTTCTAAAATAAATTCCTATAAAATATATTGATGTTTAGGAAAGAGCACTATTAATTTTTTTACTAATAGTGATAGAGAAATAATTTTTTTTTTAAAAAAAAGCCTTTTCCAGAAGTATTACTAATACAATTATGACACCTGATCATCCAAAATGGAGTGCTGTGATGCTCTTAACATATGTAATTACACAGAAAATAAGTCTGCTTCTTTGGATCAGGAAGGTGATCTTGAAATGAATCCCTGGGTAGCATGGTTTTACAGCACTGCAGTTCACATTGTGAAGTGGCCTTTCAACACATCAACTGGGCCCCTTATGAATGAAACTAAATAAGAAATCATGTGCTTCAGTCACAACTGAGACTTGGTCTTCGGGACCCTGCTGAGGCTTGTCCAATAGTGGGATAATGCCTGATCCCAAAATGCAACATATTAAAAACTGTGCTATCTGGATGCCAGGTTCCCGACACCAGCGATGACATTGGTCAGATCTGTCTGCTAAGACAAATATTGGCTAGGGCACCACTTCGTAGTAGACAGCAAGGGCTTGCTATGGTTTCTCGGTATGCTATGAGTCTTGTAGTAGGGCAGCATCTTTGAAGAAAAGTGCATCCACAGTCAATTCTGTAGACATATTTTACATCTGAAAGAGAGGCAAATTGTTTCTGAAATGTTGAGTTTAACAAATGGCAAACCTTTTGGTAACTGCACTGTGACTCTTAAGTGTGGAAGAGTATTATATATATATAGCTCATGTCTTTAGCCCTTATTTAACTTTCAGTGTCAGACTTAGATGTTTTATAGAAAATCCCCATCCTATTTACTGCACATCAGTTTTTCTTTAGAGCAGTGTAGCGGTGGTTCTGAACCAGGAAGGATTAAGACTTCTGGTGGCATGTTCCACAGACAGAGAATTTCCCCCCGGAGCTGCCAGAGACAATGGTTTAGACCACCAAGCCACAAACCCCAAGTTCCTGCTATTGGTTCCTTGATTTGTCTGTTATATGTCCCAGCTCTGGAACATTCCCTGTTACTCGGTTGTTCATTCGTTGTTCTCTCTTCCCCCCTCCCCTCCCTAAACCTCATTCGACTGCGTACCCTGGACCCTCCCTTGTATTGCCCCTGCACCCTCAGATTATTGGATGTTATCGCTCCCTTAAATACCCATGGGATGAGCTATTCTGGGCTCTTAGTCCCTGAGCTCCCTTGGGGGTAATAAACCTGCTGAACCCTCATACTAAGAGTCCTCCTTCTTCGGGTAGTTCTTTGCTATCCTGCAGTGCTCTGAGGGCACCAACACCTCAGCCAGACGCAGACTAGCGGAGCCCGTCGTCGGCTCCCCGGTGAAGCCTTCTCGATCAGAATGCGAACGGCTTTTCAGGGTCGCGCTAGCATTCTGCCGCTGGCATCAGAGCGGGATTAAGAAGCAGGGAACGCAACAGAGCAGTGTTTGAATTATTTCACCATATCTCTTTTTTCTTTTTGCTTAAAGCAGTTATCAGTACAGTTTTTAGAGCATTGTTATCATCGTCATCATCATCATCATCATTATCACCACTGTCTCTTTTATATAAAAAAAAATGGTGAGATTATTGTTTTAACTTTAATTCTGGGCACCCAGTCAGGAGCACTGAAGACCTGATTTTTCAAGCGACTATGTAATAGCCATTAATAAATTCAAAGCAAGCTTTGAATTTATTTTAATATAATTTTAATATAATTTTGGAACTTTTCTGCATCCTAAATTCAGGAAGGTCTTCTGTTAGATACTCAGTCAGTAAGGACCACAATTAGTGACCACATGACATAAGTTTGATTTACAAATCCCAGATTCCTTTCAGTTCCTTTGATAGAGGCTAACACAGAATACAGTTTTTCAGATAACATATAAAATTCTACAGTGTTTTTCTCTTCATGAACTCCTCCACATTACTATATTAACAGCTTTGAAAACAGACAGTCAAGTCTTCTTCATTTTATGACTCTGACTTGTGCCCAGCATTGTTCCAGCCCTCAACAGATTTTAAAAAGTCCCTGCTTATCCTAATGTCGCCATATTATAAATAGATGGGAAAATTCTTGACAATATGACAAACTGACAATATGCAAACTTCTTTTTGTTTTTCCTGTAAGGACTATAAATGGCACATACATGACTTTTTTTTTTTTTATTTGCCTCAAGCAGCACCACTCACAGCTCCATAGGTTTCCTGAGATAACCCAAAATGTTATTGTATTCTGTTGTGTATAGGTAGAACCTTACAAAATAAGGGCCTTATTACCTTTGTAAAATCATGGTGTTATTTTATAAAGGCCTATTACTTTGGCTGAGTAGAAAAGGACTATGGGAAAGTTACTCAGCTGAATTGGAGGTAGAAAAAGAAGATATATAACCATTACGTGTTTACGTTGTGGTGATTGGTTGAATTACATTTGTTGTGCTTAAATGGAATGTAACGGATAAGGGCCTAACTGCTTTAAAAGGCCTGGTTTTCGCAATAAAGAGGTCTCTCTTGCACCTGCCTAGGGACTTTGCATTGCTCTGCTTTGTAACACTATTCCACATCCATCTGTACCTAAAAATTGTTACTGTCTCTTTAAGGTCCAAAGGTGCAGCCAGAAACAGAATCCTGAGAGCAGGGGGTGATACCATGGGCTTTTGGAAGTTTTTCTGGCTGCATGATTTTTGCCTCACTGGCTTCTTGGTTTTTGCCTTGGGCAGAGCTCTCTGTGTCCACTTGGTTTGGCTCTTGGTTTCTTGCTATAGAGCTGAGGCAGAGTTGGGCAGAGGCTTTTCCTGTTTGGGTTCTTTCAGTTTTTGGGGAATTTTTTCCTTGTCTCAGAGAGGCTGAATTGGGGTGAATTCTACAGGAGCCTGTCTATTGCCACCGCACCAAGTGGGGCATCCTTCGGCCCAGCCCAATCCAGTCCAAACTCACCAACAGCGCCTGGCCAAATCAAAAAGAGTGTGGAGTCACCCCAGCCCAGCCACCCTGCCTTGACTGCTCCTGTTATCTCCTGCTGTGAGAAAGGTGAAGTCCCTCCGTGGGTTCTGGCTGAGACTGAGTTTCCAGCCACCAATGGAGCATGCCAGCTTTCTTTTTCAGCAAAACTCTGCTACCAGAAAGATAAGTGGCAGGGGGAAGACTTGACACCACCTTTCCTGTTTTCCTTCTCACCCTATGCTTGGCTGCAGAGTGACATCTTGGGAGAGGGTGTCCCTGGCATTTTTGATCTCTTTGTTCTGGGCAGTCCACGAGATTTAGCAGTTTTGTATCTGATGGTTACTTGCTATTATTTCTTGCCTGTTGCTGTTCTGATTCTTAGTAAACTGTTATTTTTTCACTTACATCTACTTGTATTTATTCCTTAGTGGTGGAAAGGAATTGGTTGAGCCTGTAAAGGGAGGCAACTCATTCCAGAATGTTCTCATTTAAATTTTCTCAAATCAAGACAGTAGAGAGTGTAGTTTTTAACAAGAGAAGAATGTGGTTTTCCCCGTCTAATTCTCAAAAATTACCTCATTGGGTAACTCAGCACATCATTCTGTGTTACTCTTGAAGTAAAGCATAGTCAAATACTAAAACTTGAATAAGCAAAAAGAATTGTTTATTTAATAAAGTTACAGACTGAATTTGATTATTTATTGGTTAAGCTGACATAGGAAGCTCCCAGTAATACAACATATGAATGAAAATAGTAGATGTACCAGACAGGCCTTATCCCCTTTCAAAAAATATTTGCCTGTGCAGAGACATTTTCACACCTCAAGTAGCTGCAACTGTTCTTGATTGTTTCTCTGCAACACATGAATAGAACAGTGATTGCAAAATCCAGTGTTCCATACCTGATTGCATAATTTAATATTCTAGGTTTTTCTCCTCCCTGTTTTGTTCTTTCAGCAGCATGCAGGACTGAGGCTCATGGCAATGTCTCAGTTTCTCAAATGGCAACAGTCTTTGTCCACTGATGTCTGGTTTCCACATCTGGTGAACAAACCCTGTAGTCTGACAGTGCTATAGTTTTACATGACCTTTCATGCCATGATGCCATGATTACTTGCTTATTGTGATCCTGAAGGTTCGTGCCTGCATTCATACCCTGATAACTAAGTCCACCTTTTTAGGTTTGCAAGGAAAACTTCCATTTAAACTGTGATGCCATAAGGCCAAAAAGTTAAATTTGCTCAATGTGCACTGGGGCATTTGCCTCTGACTGAGACATTCTGACATGCTGATGCACTGACACGTTGCCTAGAAGGCTTACCTGGAAAATATTTGCATCAAAGCATATATTTACAAACATGATTGGGAAATGTGTAAGATTACAATGCACCAAAACCTTGTTTTCTTATTTTCTTGTTTTCTTGTTTTCATGAAAGCACTGAGTAACTGACAGTTCCAACTATTTCAAGCATGGATTGAAAGTACAGCTGGATTAAATCTGTTATTTTCTGTAGAGATCTTACAAATATTTACAAGAGACAGTGGTAAAAGTAAGTATTCTTTTCTCTTTGCTTGTCTGGTAATCATAGGCTAGAGAAAAAACACTTTCTATTTAGAAGGTTCTGTTTGTTTATTTCTTGAGGTTACACTTGAGAGTCACAGTTATGATATTGAAAAGCATGCTGAGTAGCTATAGGGATGACAAAGCATTGAAATAGATTTCTTAGAGTAGATATTAAAATTTCAACAGGTAAAGTTTTCAGTAACTGCTTAAGTAATCATGTTTCAAAAATTACTTTGGTGGCATGATGTGTCATGAAGTTTGGAGATAAATTAGAAAAACTCCTGAAGTCCCTTCTGTCCCTAATTCCTATGATTTTTCAAATTGGTATGTGGAACTTCCTGGGAAACAAAGGGACATTAAGGTACTGTAAAATCAGACCAAAAAAAAAAAGAGAAAAGGCTTATGCTGAAGTCAGTGATGTTGTTGAGTTTAGCAAATTGTATGCATTTTTTTAAAATTAAGACTTTATAATGTTGTTTCATTTGTACTCACGTATTACTGTTTTTCACCAGGTGTCCCTCATGAAAAGAATGTGGAATTGAAGCAAGTAGACAAGAGCTGACTGTTGCAGGAGTAAATGATTCCTGAGTAATGTTTCCAAACTTACGCTACTTAATGACATTACAATGCCCCAAATAATATCTGTGCATGGTTGGCCTTTAGCAAGAGCCTAATGGCATGTACTGTGACAGAGCCATGGTCATCCTAGCATGTGCAAGTCATGGTGTCCTGAAGTTCTTGTCAGGGAAATAAAAGCTAGTTTTTCTCTCAAGCCTAGCATATAGACAACAAACATTGGATAAAATAGCAAAAATAATAAGCCCCTTTTTGAGAGACCTTTTGATCTACTCCCTAGCTTCATGCACATGGAAGAGATGAAAAATGGTTGAGCTTGGTGAGAAAAACCCAAAAAGCAACTCATGCTTTGGAGCCTAACACTGAACTAGTTAGGAAAACATTTGGGCCATTATCTTCTGTTGTAAAAAATGATCCAGCTGACTGGTGGAAAGTCAAGTAAAATGTCTCCTATCTTTATTATCTCTGTAATATTGGAACAGATAGGAAAATCCACCATATAATAATTCAGCAATTCTGTTTGGCAGTCACAGTTCTAGTTGGCAACAACATCTCTCTGTGTCTTGTACATTGTGTTATCTAAACTGGAGCAACTGAAATAGCCATATTTAGCAACTTGCATTCTGCTCTGAATATGACCCAACAATCAAATTTAAAAAGCTGTGTGAAAAAGCATTTTCAAGTTTCCTGGCATGCAAAAAAGATACTAAAGCTGGTAAAATGTCACCCTGATTTTTGCAGTGTGCTGTGTTTACACTTTGTAGTAAAAGTTCTCATAGATTTTGTGTAAACATAGTCCATGTTTATGTAACCGGCCAAAGATTGTTTTGTACTTTTGGTATTGTTTTTCATTCCTTTTTCTAAGGCGGAGAAGGTGGATGGACTGTATTCCTAACCTATGGAATTGGAGAGGTGGTAACCTCATTGTCCAATCCATGATTGTCTATGTAAAGATATATAAATGAAAGAATAAAGAGAGGCTGGGCTCTTCTTCTCTCTGGCCTGGCCTTGGTGGCACTGACCTGCTTAGAGTTGCCTGATTCTTTTGTGTCCAACCGTGCAAAGAAAGTTTGCTGTGAAAGAAAGTTTGGTAACAGTGCTTTTATGGGTGCGTTATTTTCATTATTCTTTATATTCCAGGATGAAGCAGATGGTTTTCCAAGACAAGCAACGATGCAAAATCATACCAGAAAGATCCACAGTTAGATCCATATGCTATTTAGTAAATAGTGAAGGTATGTTTCATTTTGCATTATCTTTATTCAGAGAAGAGTAGAGGATCAGTACTTCTCACCCAGCTTCCAAACTGTTGGATTCTGGACTTTCTTTCCTACCCAGGATGGAGATTACACTCTTTTGACAGATTCATCACTGAGTTCAGTGCACACCAAGGCGTCCTTAGGAGTATAAGTCCTGAGATCTTCATCTTGCTCTAAAGTTGGAGTCAACGTTTGAACCCATGACTTTTCCTGGAAGCACAAACAGGGGTGCTTACAACCAGCCTCCAAGATGGGAGTTGGCTGAAGCTGGCAAATATGGATAATAATCAGGTGTCTGTAGATCTCTAGGACTCGTGGAACCAGTCTTACAAAATATGGATGGAGAAAACTTAAGGATCCTCCTAATCTTGCTCAGAGTTGATGTATTTTGCAGATATTCAGTAAATCACTCCTTTCACCATGCATCTGCTCAGAATAACAGGCTGCTGAGGAAAGAAAGCCTGTGCCATTACCTGATGATCACTCTGAGGCAAATCATGGAAGCTGAAACTGCTTGCAATTGTTTTCCCTTTGAAATCTAACTAATTTAAGTGTTTTGTTTTCATTCCTCCTTGGTAAGCCATTTACTTCAATAGAATGGCTTGTACTCTTTAATTTCCATTGTTGCCTTTCCTACCTAGGAACAAACAGGTATCATCAGCAGAGGGGTTTGGATAGAAAAGCAAAGCAGGGATTCTTCAGAGATGCTTACACAGGTACAAGCATTCCAATGACTGTGTTGTAAAGTCTTAATTTGATGTAATCTGACATCACCACTGCACAATGGTAGAGCTATGGGATTAGTAGGCCTAGAGGGCAGCACCAAATCTGGGGCAGCTAAACAGAACGAGTGGTTTTGCATTAATAACTGTGGAAGTAAAATTAATAGGCATCCAGACCATATTTCTCTGAAAAGCTTTGGGGGTTAATACAAGCATTGCTGGGTTGGCATTGGATTGTTCCTGGAATAACATCCTTCCGTTTCCACCTAGTGTTTGCACTAAAATCCCAAACCTTGCTGTTTGCTCTGTGCCTTCAGAAAGGCTTTGCAAATTGCAGTGTAGAGTGGAAGTGACAAAGCAGGATGTTTTCTTTGTGAGTACACATCCTATCATCACTATTCAGCTTTCAAATGGTGACAATGGTGGTGGCAGAGTGCCAGGGGAAAGGCCTGGATGGTGTCTTCATCATCTGTCCTGGCTCAGCAGAAGAGCCAGCCAGATGTGACCCTGGGTAGATATCCTGGTTGACTGGTGCAACAGTGAGGTGGCAGAGTTCTCCAGAGCTCCAAAGAGGCTCTAAAGTCAGGTGCAATGAGCAAGTCAATTCCTACTCAGAAATTTTTCCTCTCTTTAAGATCAAGTATCTCGTATATACAATATTCAGTAATGTTGTTTCATTTTATTGTATCTTGGACTTTTCTGAGTTACAACTTAATTCCAGTCATTATATCAATATATCATATAGATAATTTATATTGATAATGTATTGTAATCATATATTATCAATATTATTATATAATATTATTAATATTGCCAAATTAAATTCAGGTCACTATGATTCCAAAGGTCAAAGCCTTATCTTTTCGATCTGAGCAATTCTATTGAGAAACTGAAATATAAATATAATAAATATAAATAAGGGAAATGCTGAGTCTGAGGAACTTTCATTCCAAAAGCATTGCGCACACTTAATTAAAGGGCAAAATAAGGCTGACAGCTGCAGATTTGAGCATATGTTCTAAGGAATCAAGAGAAAAAAAAATTGAAATGCCAACCTGCTGTTGGATATAAGCTGGTCTTCTGCTTTAATATGGAACAATGAAGTATACATAGCTTGAAATTTGTTGCACCTACTCCCTTAACATTTAACGGCATCACAACAAAGCATAATGTAAGTGCTGATTTTTATGAAATATGTTCAGAATGTAAAGTCAACTTGTCTTTTTTTTTTCATTAGTATCACTCTTGTAAATGTCATAATAGACAGTGGAATCTGTGCCTGGGTGCAATTGTGCAAATGGTAAATCATTTAAGCACCTTCCCTTTCTATCCACATCCTTGATTATTGCATAGGACCCATGAGGTATACTTTTTGAAACTCCTAGGCCCTAAGTTTAACAGGTATTCTTGTTTTGTTTGGTCCTTTCCATTAACAGATGGAAATTAATCTTTAGTATCTGGAATTTAGGATCAGATTATCTCAGTAAATGTGTATTGATACTTTCAATAGTTCAGCAGAGGACTGGGTGGGTCAGGAAGAAGAGACAGAAACATAGCTATTTATATCCCTGTTGAGATAGCTAAAGACAAAAATCTGCAAAACAAAAGGCTTAAATTCAAATTCCAGGTCACATACTTAGCTGCTATGGGATAGCAAAATTAGTAACCTCTTCAGCACTATCTAAGAGATATCGTGGGACTGGTATGTCAGAAAACTTATATTAGTAAGAAATCTGAATGCAGTTAGAGCACTCAATTTTAAAAACATGATGGCAGCCAAAGAAGAGGGAAGTTTTATGGTGTCCCTACATTCGCATCTTCCTGCATTTGCACTAGAGAAAATACCAGGACTGTGATTAACATCATAGAGCCTCCACATGCTGGAACTTTAAAAACACCCTAATAGTTCAGCTATCCCCACAGATGTTTGCTTCTCGACTTTTTTTTTTTTCTGTTTCATGTTTTTCATGGTTTTTTCCCCTACACTGAGATGGGGCTGTCAGAGACTGAAAATAGTTCATGCCTCAAACATTGATATATCAGAGAAGCCTCCCTGAAGATACCTGACTGGGACCTTGAACTGAGTCAAACTGCTGAGATTAGATAAAGGGAAAAGCCTATTGTTCAGTCATCTCAGTCTGAGGGAAAGGAATGTGTCCACAGAGGCTGAAGCCACCAGCTGTACTGAGAATCATTTCTGGCTGAGTTTGGGGTGGGGGCAGAGCACAGCTCACAGGAGCCAAGTTTGCACAGTCCTAGCCCCCAGCTGAAGGGGGGAGGAGGATGGCGTAATCTCTGATCAGAGGCAATACACACGCATCCTCCAGTACACAAACTGGCCCAGCTGTGAAACCTCCAACCCCACAAGCCACATCCACGGGACTCTCACGGGAGAGGCAGCTGAGGGGGAGTCACAATCTATCACAGACCCCCCAAAGTGCTCCCCAGACGCCTTGCACCACAGGACTGCACGTGATGCAAGCAGAGTCTGCTGCTAGAGGCTGCCCCCTCCCCTGGGGGGACATGCCTGGACATTTCCACCTGGCCTGAGTGTATATTAACCCATGGCATTCTGTGCTTTTGGGGGGACTTCCACCACCGAGACCAGCCGAAGAGGACATCAGGACACCAGTGGGACCCACAGAGTGGTGATACTTCTTTGTCCCTGTCCCTCTCTGTCGCCCCCATCTTTCTCCCTACTTCCTCTTTTCTCTCTTTTCTTCTCTCTCTCTCTCTCTCTCTCATATTTACTATCAAATAAAACTCATACTACTGATTGGCATATGGTCTCGCTTGTACTTTAATTCGGGCAGAGGTATTTCTAAAGAACTTTAATAATTAGATCATAACAGGGGCACAACTGACATAATCTATCTTCCTCCTCAATCCAACTTGACTACAGAGCTGTGTTGATTTGGCACAGCCTGGTTTTTGGTAGCGGGGGAGGGCCACAAAAGTGGCTTCTGTGAGAAGCTGCTAGAAGCTTCCACCATGTCCAACACAGAAAGCAAATGGAAAGTAAATACATTTGTATCTCAGCTAAAAAAGTCAATATTAGAGTATCTTTTTTTTCGCCCCTCTTCTTCCAGCACATGCCTTGAAAGGTCCTTGGACCTTTGACTGTGACCTCAACAGGTTTTCATTCTTGATGCTGTTTTGGAAAATAAAGTTGCACATTCATTTGAGTTCTCTGAGAAATTATGCTACTATGTTGGCAATAACTATCTCCGTCTGTGCGGACATATGAGCAATCCAGGCTCTTTAGATGAGAGATAGGCCTCTGTGCAAGGTCACTCCTGAAAGGCATCTGTGACAAAGGGAGATGTAAAGACTGTAAATAATCCCCAGGTATCTGAGGAGAAACTTGGCAGATGAAACTGTTATTGTAGCCTTCTGATACTAACTTAGTGCTCTAATTAGAGTAGAGAAAATACCATGTGAAAGCTTTGTGTGAGAAAACACTGTGAACTGCAGAAGAAAAAGTTATCACGTAGCTTTATTTTTGGCGCACTGTAGGATATAAGTATGCTTGCTGCCTGAAATAAAATGGCTTCACTTTGATCACATTGATCTGGTGTGATGTCCCATCATTTTCCCCGCACTACTATATAATTTTTAAGGTCCAATTAGTGAATTTAACTGTCGGTGATATAGCTGAATAATGTTTTTCTTCAAAAGTCTGTTACTATATGGAAAAAAGCCTCAGTGAAAAAAGTAAATGTTGATATATAAATGTTGGGATATTATTTATGGACTGTATGAAGAATTCTCCTAGGTGTGTTATATATTCATTAACATGCACACTCTTGTAAGTCCTGCTAACATTAGGTTTGAAATTCGTGAAAATAATCTTGTTTTTATTTTTGTGCCTTTAAAGTAATCCAGACATGTTTTGTAGCCAATCTCATTTCAGTATTGAAATGCATAAGAATCTTCTAGGATATTTGCCATATTGGTGTTTAAAGTTAGTTTAAAACAATTACATAAGCCTTTCTTTCTTAATTATTCAGAAATATCTGGTGTATATTTCCATTTATTGATGGATGTCATGGTTTAACATAGCTTGGTTTTTAGTTAAAGAGAAATCTACCAGTCACGGAAGTGACTTTTTTTCTGTAAGGACCTTGGCAACTTACTTCAGACCTGACAGAACCAATCAGCTTGCTAGTTCTGAATTTTTACACTCTTTTAAGCCAATTATGAAAGTTGAATAGGCCTCTGTGAATACATATTTAAAGAAGAAAATATGCAAAAAGTTGTCTTTTAATTCCTGCTTGCTGCAAAGAGAAGAGGCCATCTGTCCCTCCTTCCTGGTAAAGGCCGGGCCAGGCCCACCCAGCCTGGCCACTGGGATGGGGGAAGTCCAAGCCAGCCCACGGTGCAGCATGGCTTGGCTGAGATTCTGCAGCTGCCAGGTTCCAAACATGGCCAGTGGGCCAGGCAAGCTCCACTAGGCTTCGGGTGGAGCTGAGCCGGGCCCTGCTCCATCCATGAGCCACCGGGCCATCCTGCCCGAACTGCAGGAGATCATGTAGCTAAGAACAGAGGCGGCCCTGCAGCCCCACACAGAAAGAAGCCCCGTGGCTGGAACTGAACACAGCAGGGGCTGGAAAACAGCCCTGCAGCCAGAGTGGCCGCTGCCCAGTAGAGATCACAAGACCAACAGCAGAGGCCCAGGAGAGATATTAAATCTTGCAGTGCACAGATCAATCCTTTCTCAAGTATGAAAAAGTGAAGAAGTATGAAAAGGTGAAGACATGTGAGGAAAACAACATGGAGATACCAAAGTCAGTGACAAAGGAAGAGCTGAAGTCCAGAGGGAGGAGAAAGAGGAGACACTTCAAACTTGAGAGCTGAAATTCTTTTGTAAGACCATGGTGATGGACTATGATACACTAGAATATCCCTGTAATTCATGAAAAGCATGGGGGCAATGGAGCATTCAAACTATAGACAAGAGCAAAGGCACCGGTGATGAAGTGAGCAAATGTTGAAGTAGCTGTGATCCAATGTGAGATAAGAGTGATGAAGACCTTTGCCGCCAGGGAAGAAGAGGAAGACATCTATTCCCAGAGATGATCTCAGAGATAGATGAAAAGAACTTTTGCTTTTGAATAGTTCATCCTTAAAAGTATACCCCATTAGCCAAAAGTTGAGCCCTCGAAAACAGTTGTGGGGAAAGCTGTAAGTCGAGGGGAGGGATTTTCATACAGTGAACAGATTTTCATCTCCCGGGCAGCTGCTTCACTGTGACATTGAAGCCACAAGAAAACTGTTTCCTGTGGAGAAGTCTCCATGGCATGGCAAGAGAGACTCCTCTCCCTAAGGGAGCTGAAGATAGACTATTTTAGAGGTGGTAAACTGACTGAAAGTCCCAGGTTTTATCTCTTTACATTGACAGTGGGAAAAGAAAGAGGAGGTAGGGGGAGGAGAAGTGTTTTGGAGGTTTATTCTAATTTTTATTCTTCTTTTAATCCCGTTAATAACACTTTCTTTATACCCTTTAAAGTTTTGAGCCTGCTTTGCTCTTCTTCTAATCCTTATCTCATGGAAGAAAATGAGTAAATAATTTAAGTACGTGAACTGGCATTTGGCCAGAGTTCAAACCCACCACATTAAATTGGTGCTGTGACTCGGATGAGAACAAAAAACACTACAGTGGGGTATATCTTGGGGCAAAACTTGGTTACAATATCATTTCACTAGCAAAGAGAGAGTACTTAACTAATACACTTGTCCCATTCATCAAATGAACAGTCTTACCAAAACTAGTTTGTTATGTGAGGTTGGAAGCAATTTTTTTCTTAATAAATTATGTGAATGACATAATTGTAATAATAAAAGAAACATAAAAATGGCACATGAGACCCAAAATATCAAACAATGATTTGTAACTGGAGAAGATAGGAAAAAGAACCAAACATATTTTTTGTTGTTGTAGAGGACTGAGCACATTTATTATAATTATTTAACAAAATGATGACAAGTTTCATGAATAAATATTATTTTTAATCACAACCACACTAATCCTTCTGTATGCTAGTGCAGACATGCTCTGAGATACTCCATTAATTTATTTAATTTGAGCTAAATAATTTCCCTACTTTTCTAAATGCTCCTTCGTTAATGGAAGTTTGAAATAGTTGATACAACAAAAGATGCTTTCAGGGGCATGATGCCACACGAGACAAAATATGCAGATTCAAAAGCACCTGGACTGTGTCTCCTCAGAAAAGCTGTGGCTTTTCTCAGGACACTTCCCTGAATGTGTGCCTGTCCCCACTTGAAGGCTGGCATGTGATGAAATGATGAAATTTCTATTTAGAAGTAACATCTCCTGACTTCCTGGGTCAAGGCTTCATGCTAATAACATCTTGTGGTAATTTCTTGACTCCTTTACTTGAGCTGTGCGCTTAAGAAAGCAGGAGCTGGCCTTGGTGAGCATTTTGCATGTTGTCCTAGTTTTGCTTATGGATACTGAGAAGTGTGTGGATCATAAAACACTGTGGGCATGGCCAGGTGTTTCTGTACCACAAACATCATTGTGTGGCTTCGGGGGAATTAAAATGAATGCACCCTGTAAGTGGCGCCATTTTGTTCCATTTCTTCCTCAGGGAAGCTGCTGGAACCAGCAGTGTGGACTCTTGGAGTCTGTGCCTCTCTCACTGCTGCCCATACCTTTCCCACCCCTTCCTGTCACTTGACAAATGTAGCCCCAGGTAGCAAACACAGCTGAACTGCAGCTCTGAAAAGCAGTAGCAAGATAATACTTGAGCCAAGCACCAGCTGAGTCCAGCAGAGTGGTCCAAAGCTGTGGTGCCACATGGAATTAAACCAGTGGAGTGGAGTGGTTCAGAAGCTGATGGCACAGTACAAAACAGACAGTCTAGGTTTTTGGGGGTTTGTCTGTCATTGTTTTCATTGTCAGGCTTGGGGACGAGGAACACCAGTTTTGAGGCACGTCTGCCATCTTGTCTTTGTCTTGGGATGCCATGTTGGGGACTAAAATAGTTTATGGCTTAAACATCTTTATGAAGGACTTTTGCCTATTACAGCACAACTGTATAGCAAAAGCTGTATGGAAGACCACTGCACCCTGAATGGGCCTCCTGACTGAGGCCCTGGACTGCAAGTTGATGGAGATAAGATAAAGTGATTCAAGTCTTCCCTGGGGAAGAAGAATACATTCACAGGAGACTATAGTCCCAGGATTATCTCCTAGCAGGCCTGCACACACCCTCCCAACCCAGGGGGAAGAGTAGAGGTTTGGGTGTGTAGTGAAAAAGCCGCTGGTTAGAGGCAGTTAATGTTCATCCTCTGCTGTGCATACCAGCTCAGCTGTGGAGCCCCCACCCTGGGAAAGCTGCACCCACTGGACATCCACATGCAGGACAGCAGAGGACATGTCATGGTCCACCAAAGCCCCCCTCCCCTCCCTAAAGAGGTCCCTACACCAGAGAGCACTGCATGTAATGCAAAATGATGTAACAGATCCAGAGTCTTGCAAGGACGGTGTCAAACCTAGGCCCCTCAGGGGGGTACCTGGGCATTCCCACCTGGCCCAAAATTACATTAACCCATTAAATTCTATACTTTTCAGCATGGGGTACCCTTACCACCAAGAAGACCAGATGAAGAGGATCAATGAAACGTTGCTGGAATCCATGGAAGGGTGATATGTTTCTATCTAATCCCTGTCACTCTCCTCCTTCCTTCCTTCCTTCCTTCCTTCCTTCCTTCCTTCCTTCCTTCCTTCCTTCCTTCCTTCCTTCCTTCCTTCCTTCCTTCCTTCCTTCCTTCCTTGCTTCCTTCCTTCCTTCCTTCCTTCCTTCCTTCCTTCCTTCCTTCCTTCCTTCCTTCCTTCCTTCCTTCCTTCCTTCCTTCCTTCCTTCCTTCCTTCCTTCCTTCCTTCCTTCCTTCCTTCCTTCCTTCCTTCCTCTTTGCCTTTTTTACTCTTAAATAATCTGTATCAATTTTTTGGTATCAACATCTAATCTTGTATGATTTTAATCAAGTTTTGGGGTATACTTTGAACTTTTCTGGGTTCAATCCATTTTATTCACAGAGACTTAGCTTTCCTTGCTCTTCTGTGTAAGATCAGTTCCTAACACTAAAAAGCACATCCATCACCTTGGCTTTCTCTTGGCAGCCATGTGGAAGTAAGCTGAGATGGTTAACACCTTTTGTGTCTAATGCACCTTCTCTCTTCTATGTTTTTATAAAATTCTTGCTTCTACTGTGCTTTTCTCACTCCATTGCTGTTTGTCTGTTTTGGACTTCAATTCCCAGGTTTTTTTTAAAACCACCTTACATGCAAACACTGTCTCTTTGTACACTTTTATTGTTAGTATTCCTGTTGTTACTGTTAGTCTTCTTACCTCACTGCTCTTTCCAGTAAATTATCCTTATCTCAATCCATGATCTTTACCTTTTGTGCTTCCAGCTGGAATAAGAGTTGAAGTAAGTGCTAGTGTAGTTTTGGTGGGAGCACTAATTTCGGGAATACCACTCCTGAACCATGACACAAATGGAGATTATTCTTATCTTTTGTGAGATGCCATGAAGAGAGATCAGTATCAGGCATGTCTTTTCTTCATAAAAGCCACTCATAAAGCTATAAATCACTAAGTCTTTAAAGAGCAGAACTCAAATTTTTCACGACCCTGCACTTTTGAATGTGTTGATCCCACCATGTTGATCCCATGATTGCTAATGATTCTTTTAAACTCTTGGTTAGATATCTGTGAACCTTTTGCTAGCCCTGAAAAAACAGTATGTTCTGTAAGGCTGCAGGGGAAAATATTGAGTAACTTGGAAAAAGCAGATAGAAAATGCCACCTGCTTTGCATGTAATGGTGAAGAAAGCGGTGATACTTTGATATCTTTTGTTTCATCTTTGGGTTTTTTCCCCATCAAATTTAAGACATATAGTGTCATTTCCCCATATTGACTACTCCTACTTTCAAAAACAGATTACTGATAAATCTTTTTGAGAGTTTCATTCTTCTGTTTTGTCCTGGTAATAAACTTCATATCCCGCTTTACTCAAAGCACAGTAACAAGATGTTCTGCACTTTTCAGTATGGAAGATAGAGGACAAGTAAGTGAGAATCACCAGGAAAACCAGAAATATGGGTGGTTGTGAAATTGACATCTAAAATAATAATTGAAAAGATCAGTATTGATATAATACAGTCAATCAAACTAAAAGGAAGGACAAGTTTGAGGAGAAACAAGGCTGCAGGGTCATGCTTTTATACAAGGGAATTTGCATTGCTGTCTTGCAAGCTGGAGCTCCCTGGGTGGAGAAATTCAGCCATTAACAACTGACAAATCAAAATCATTAGTAAGATAATCAGTGAAGTTACTTATGCCACTGTACCTGGGATAGGCTTAAATCTGACAGTCTGTTTAATGTCAATGTTGCATGGCAGTGATAAAATGATGTATTCAGTATTCAGTGTGTAGGTGTGCTACACATAGAAAATAGCTACTGTTATTAAAAATATACATGTTCTGATGTGTTGCATAGAAACATGCCAGACAGAAACTGTAAGGCTTATTCTGTCCACATATATAATAATGCTACTCTCGTCTAAATTCTATACTGTATTGAAATTTCTATTAAAGGGTCTCTAACACCATTTAGTAGAATCGCAAAATCATTTAAGTTGGAAAAGTCCCTTAAGATTATAAAGTTCAACCACTAACCTAACAATGACATATCCAACATTAACCCCTGTCCCTAGGTGCCACATTTACATGACTTTTAAATATCTCCAGGGATGGTGACTCAATCATTTCCCTGGACAGCCTGTTCCAATGCTTGACAACCCTTTCTTTGGTGAAGAAATTTTTCCTAATATCCAGTCTAAACCTTCCCTAGCACAGCTTAAGGCTGTTTCCTCTTGTCCTATGACTGGTTACCTTTTGGGCAGTTGCAGAGAGCAAAAACATCCCCCCTGAGCCTTCTTTTCTCCAGACTAAAACCCCAGCTCCCTCAGCTGGTCCTTGTAAGACTTGTGACCTGGCACTTCACCAGCTCTGTTGCCCTTCTCTGGAGATGTTCCAGCACCCCGCTGTCTTTCTGTAGTGAAAAGCCTAGAACTGGATGTATTAGTTGAGGTGTGGCCCCTACAGGAGGCTGGTCCTGCTGGCCACACTATTTCTGATACAAGCCAAGATGTCTTTGGCCTTGATCACCTGGGCACACTGTCAGCACATTTTCAGCCAGCTGCCAGCCAAGTAATTTCCCACCAGGCAGCTTTCCAGCTTCTTTTCCTCAATCCTGCAGTGTTGCACTTGGTTGTTATGACCCATGTGCAGGATTCAGTGCTTCACCTTACTGAGCCTCATATGGTTGGCCTCGACCCATTGATCTAGCCTGTACAGTTCCCTCTGAAGAAGAATCCCTCAAGCAGATCAACACTCCTACCCTACTTGATATTGTCTGCACACTGATCAAGGGAGCACTTGATCCCCTTGTTCAGATCATGGCTAAAGATATTAAACAGGACTGGTCCCAATACTGAGCCCTGGGGAACATCACTTGTGACTGACCACCAGCTGGATTTAACTTCATTTGCCACCACCCTGTGGACTTAGCCATCCAGCCAAATTTTTATCCCACACAAAGTACATTTGTTCAAGCCATGAGCAGCCAGCATCTCCAAAGGAATGCTATGTGGAACAGTGTCAAAGGCTTTACTGAAGTCTGGGTAGGCAACATTCTTTTCCCTCGTACAATCCTTGAGTGGATTTCATCCAGCTGCATAGACTTGTATGTGTCTAAGTAGTGTAGGAGGTCACTGACTATCTTCCCTTGGATTATTGAGGCTTTTTTCTGTTCCCCATCCCTGTCTTCCAGCTCAGGGAACTGAGTACCTGAAGAACTAGTCTTGCTACTAAAGGCTGAGGCAAAACAAGGCATTAAGTACCCTAGCACTTTCCTCATCCTTTGTCAGTATGCTTCCCCCCACAGCCATTAAATGACATAATAATATTCTTCAGAGTATTATTGTCTTTTACTGTAGCAGTCAAATTAAGTTCTAAGTTCTCACTACAACTTTGTAGTCCTCCTTAGTCACCTGACCCTTCTTCCAAAGATCATAAATTCTCCTGTTGTTCCTGAGTTCCAAAGCTCTCTATTCAGCCAGGCTGGTCATCTTCCCTGCTGGCTCATCATTCAACCTCCATGACAGAGTAAGAGTGGATAACAGTCCCTGTTTCTAACAAATTGTGGTATCCTTTCAGTAACATCCGAGACCTTAGAATCAGGAAGGCAGCCAGCTTCACATGATGCCCTGCTTCATGACAAACAGGTTCTTTAGCACTCCTTAGCAGTACCCACTTAGGGAACCTCATCGTATCTTTCTGTGGTTTCTTGTGTGTGCTGTTGGTATGGTTTCTCCCTGTGGAACTTGCACATAGGTGTCTTTAGGTCTTAAGACACCATATCTGTTTCTGCTAAGACACTGTGGTAAGATACCACAGTGGTGTGGTTATTCAGAAGGGTGGGAAGTGGAGTCCTGCTCTTGTGGGTCATCAGGGTCCACAGTGCCTCATTCTGAGTAGCATCAACTGTAACAGACTTCACGAGTGAAACCATCTCTTCTCTAGCCCCTCTAATATTGCAGAGTCTTCTCACTGGCTCCTGCAGTTGGGCATCTCTTAATACTGAAATAATCAAGAAAATCTTTCTAACATAATTTGAAGCATTAGAAAGCAGGCATTCTTTATTTGGCTGGACACATTAGAAGAATATCCCCTCTAATCTGGGTATGATGAGACTTTACAACAAGATATTTATCCATCATAATAATACATATTCATTATAATGTGCCTCCTATCTAATACATGAACATTGCTTTCCTAGAAGTAATTTGCATGCATCCACCTCCTACTGGAAGTCCTTTTATGGTCGTGGAGGGTTGTCCAAAGGGGTCTCTGGTGATTGTATGCACTGAATGCTCTGTTATTAGACATGACCTTTCCTTGAACTTTTTTTGGGCATGCACTGCTGCTTTTTCTTACATACCTTGCAAAAAAACCCCACTGTAGTCTTCTTTATCTGGTTTTAGACTGGTCCCAGCAACATTTATCACCCTGTGTGCATACCTTTACATTTAAAATTTTGCTAGTTAGTCCTTAAGCTCTATCTAGCAACTTTGAAGGAACAGAAAATTTATCTTCTCTATGCTATTTATCACTGTTGTGACTGATCCCCCAACCTGCTGGCATACTTTGCATATATTCGCTTGTGCCTCAGGAGGAAGGTCTAGACACCACCTGAGGTTTGCACTGCAATCTCCTTCCACGGCAGCTCTGTCTGGGTGGAAACACTGTACACCCCAGGGGTAGTTCCTGCAGAAACCCCAGTTTTCACTCTGGGACCTATGCTCACCATATTACTGAGAAGGATGCAGGAAGCTGACCTGTACAGGGCAAGGAGGAGTCTGCCAGCTGGGCAAAGTGCAGCAGCACACCCTGCCCTGCAGTGCTTGTGCTCCTGAGCTTGGCTGCCTGCTCTCTCCCCACTCGTCTTGCTTAGCATTCTCCAGGTGGAGAGTGGACTCAGATACACAGCCATCTGCCACTGGAGCCAATAGTCTTGGAGGATATCTCCTGCAATTTCCCTGAAGTTGTCAAGGAAATCATTCCTCGAAAGGAATTTGGAAGATCTTAGAGGATATTTAGGAGATCAAATGACCTGTGTGAAATATTTGATTCTCATTGCTTTTGCATGTGTGTTTTACTATACAGCTTTATCTGGCACATCTTAATAACTGATCATCTGCTTTTCCATGTGGAGGACCTGGCTGGTAGACAACCCCACTGTTAGTGAAATATTAGAAAAAAGAATAGAGAAGCTTAGTTTGCTTGGCTTAGTCCAAGGTGTTGTTAGTCCTAATCCTGAGGCTTGACTTTTCCCTCTGCATACATAAGTGACTAGTCTTTTTATGGTTGCAAGTACCATGAAAGTGGGATCTGGGCCCACGTTCCACTGCCCAACAGGACATGTGAGATGCAGTAAAACCTGCAGGCCTCAGAGATCAAATCCCAGGGCATGGGAGAGCAAACTATGGGCCTGCAAAGCAGTGCCGTGAATTGGAGGAGATCTTGTCCTTCTTTTCTCTAATCTCATTTCAAACATAGCCTTACCCTTTTGACACAATAAAGGACTCTTGGAAGATTTGCTGTGTCTTAGTTTGAAAGACAGGTGTCTGCCAAGGGAGGCGGGAACCTCCCTTGGAATGGAGAATATGACTCCCCTCTGAATTACTGTAACTTTGAAATTAAGGGGCTATCAGGCAAAGATATGGGAAAAGGTATAACAGTTCTTTACTAGTATGTATAGGTATAACAAGGCAAACAAACAAGAACAACAGCAGCAACAACAAACAGAACCAGAAACCCAATAAGAGCCTTCTCTTGGCCTCAGGCACTTTCCCCTTTGGTGCAGTTACGGTCACAGCCGGCAGGGGCGCTGTTGGCTGCTGGCCAGGCAGGGCAGGTGCAATGATTCCCCCATGGCTGCAGGGGGCGCTGTGGCAGGAGTTTGGTCATTTCTGCCTGTGGTAATGGTGGATGAAGGGATAGAAAAGCGGCTTCCTTTACAAACCCCCAGGTGCAGCCGGTCCCAGTGCCCCTCTGGATAGTGAAAGGAGTGTAGCAGGAACGTCAGAAGCAGAAAGCTGGAATGGCAGGGGCTGGCTCACCCTGGGAATGACGAACAAAAGGTAGCAGAAACTCTGGGGCCATGCGTGAAGCTGCGGGAGGTCTGGGTGTCAGGTTCAGTGTAGCAAGGCACCCTGAAGCACCGGCTGAGAACAGCGAGGCTGGGCAGGGAATTACTCACCAGGGTAGCTCACCGGGGATGGTTGGTCCCTGGGTCTGGGCTGTGCAGAGAGCACAGGCAGCCTCTGGCAGGGAATGAGGGTGTCCCCAGGTGCTGGTGCCGCATGCACTGGCTCTGGGCTTCCCAACAGCAGAGCAGCAGAGAAGCACGCTAGCAAGCCCAGTCACAGTGCCAAAGGAAAAAAAATAGGCAAATCTCAGAAAGCAACAGTATCCCTAGTCAGAGACAGCAGCAGACTGGCCAGTCGAAAAGCCCACCCTGGAAGGAAGGACCTGCCCCCCGCCACGCCCCCCAATTCTCTCCCAGCCCCTGGCCTGGCTCTCACTCATTGGTGTACTCCCAGAGCCAGGGGCATGGCGGGAGATGGGGGGGGGGGGGGGAGATAGGGGGGGAGGGAGACGCGGCGGGGGGGGAGGGGGAGGAAAGCAGCAACAACCCCAGACACAAAATGAAACAAACAAAAAACCCCAAAAATTATATGGGATAAAAAGCCATTCCCAAGACACACTGGCAAGATTTTAGTTAATTAGTTCTTAATTTCTTTACTTTGCCAGCAATTGTCTAGTACTTTTAAAATTTGTTTTCTGTTTAGAATTGCTTAAGCAGCTTTTTTTGCAAATTGGATTTACTTCTTTGTGGTCCAGGTATTGGTATTGGACAAACCAAGCAGAGGAGACATATTACTGGACCTGGTGCTCACCAATGCAGATGACCTCATTAGACAGATTAAAATACAGTCTGGTTTGTGGCACCCATGCCCAGGTTGAGTTTGTTATCTCAAGTAGTAGTGTTCCTGAAGAGCGAATTTCCAGCTGTGTAAGAAATTAGTGGACAAGTTTCCCTGGACAACTGTCCTTAGGGATGGAGGAGCTGACTAGAGCTGGCAACTCTCTAAGGCCAGTTTTCTTTATGAGCAAGAGCTCTCGATCCTTACATGTTGGAAATCAAGCAAGACAGGTTGGAAAACAGCATGGCTGAGCAAGAATCTGTTCCTCAAACTGAGAAAAAAGAAAATGCACAGCCAATGGAAGCAGAGGCATTTGGCTGGGACTGACCCTTTTCTTTCTAATTAATTTGCAATTAGACTTTAGACCACAGTTACTAAGTTACTGTTCACCCATTTGATCTAATCTTTTGCTGGTGGGCAGGATCAGCACTAAAGACTTCAGCACCAACTGAAGGAGTAAGTATAATTTATACAATGGAAAACTGCTAAGAATTACAAAATAATAAGCCAAGCAATTCATCTAATTATTACAAGAGTGCCTACAGTAATTAAGAAAGATACATCACCAGTTGCTCTAATACTTTAGCATCATCCAGGTCCACACAACAACAGGGGGAAGATCTTGTCACAGTGAAGTACTGGGAGAACCACGCCCAGCAACTGGGAAATCTTGCAAGTGCCACTGAAGGCAATGAGGCTTCCAACCTCGCTGTAAGAGCATCCCATTTTTATGAATGTTGAATAAACAAGTTACCATAATGTCCAGTGCAAGAACATCTGTTTCCATCCTCCTATTGAGGTTTTCCCAAAACCTGGCCAGGGCTCAAGGTGGAACCAAGGAAGTTGTCTTTTATTCTACATCCCCAAACAAGGCCAGATGTGACCTTGCCAGTTTCTAAATACAGAAAAGCAAATACATGTTTTGCCAATGAGCAGATATATTTATCATTTTGCTAATAATACTTCATTAATGAGCAGATACTTATAATGTTTGGTTGGAAGGTTTATCTAGAAGTCAGCTTTGGCTCAGGGCTTGTTGTTCAGGCCTTAGTACTTTACCTAGTCATGCCAAAGGACTAAATTTTCCTCTCTCAAATTAACTGTCTTTAACTGAATAAGTGAACATTTTGGCCAGGAACTGAAAAACAGTGTCAATATTTGTAGATTTGAGTTCACTGTAGGATGATTAAAATTGGATTAGAAAGAGGAGTCAGTAAAGCAGAAATACTTTTCACCATTAGAAAGCATTTAAAAAATAACTCCTTGTACGCTTCCTCCACAACAGGGCTCTTCCAAATTTAGTGATGTGCTTACATTTCCAAAGGTAAGGGGGAAACAGTGGAAAAATGCATTTCCTAACACTTAAACAGTATCTCTGAATACATGTGGTGCAAAGGAATGCTCTCACCCAAAAATTCCACTCTATTTGTCTTTTTCCCAGTTTCTTTATTTTCCGCATAGACAAGAATTTAAATCCCTGACACGGGTTTTAGTTTGCATGTCAAAAGATATCCAGGAAAAAATAACAGCAAGAGACTTTTTATAACTTGTAGAAAAGCACATGCTGTTTTGCCTGAGCAAACATCCCACGGAATAGCTAATTTACTAAGAATGCCCTAAACAATGTCAGCAGAGACGACAATAGACTAAGAACTTCCATGCATGGTAACACGACCAATAAATGTGTACTGAGACACTGGAAGTATGTCAGCTTTTCAGCTCTTATATAAAGAGCTAGTAATGTAAACACTACTAATATAAAGAGGCCTAGTTTATGCATTGGAGTTCCTCAAATTTCACATGTAATGACTCAAAGACATAAATTTGAAACCTCAGCTAATAAAGAGCATTATTAGTTACAGCAAAGGTCCAATTTTCAGAGTTGAAAAATGCTTCTTGTTTCATTTACCATGAAAGGAATCTGGAGAGGATGGGGAAGGGCAGCTGATGATGGATCTTTCATAAGATAATGAAAGATATATGGATGAGAATTCAAAAAATGCTAACACTGTAAAAGGAAAATTGACTAAAAGAACAAGTTGTTTTTTCTCTGCCTGTTCCAATATAAGAGGATTATGTAATTTTTATTAAATTAAGAAGTACTGATCTGATTTTCCTTGCCTATGAATCAAGTTCAGGAAAATATTGCTGAATATTACGCAGACCATGCATATTGCAGGAAAAACGAGAAGGACTTGTTATTCTATAGTCAGGTTGGTCTCTGATTCGGTACTTCTAGATGGAAATACTGCCATAGAAGTCTCTCTGGCTGCAATTACTAATAATAAGCCCCCTCCTTTCCCAACCCCCCAAGCTGTGCAGTGTGAAATATCACTTCTCTGATACTAGTAATTTGTAAATTTGATGCTTTTACTGGCTATTATCACATTAAAGAAATAAAATAAATTAAGTTGAATGCTCATGTATAAAAAAATCGTCCTTCAATCACTATGTACAACGCTCTGGAAGGAGGGGAGAGAAAACTTTGTGCTTAACAGCTTCCTTTTGAGGGCTTTTATGTTAAACTTAAACAAAGCAACCTGGAAAGAATTACATTTCATGAAGCCTGGAGTTCTGGAAGTATTACTCATCTAGCCATGAGGCACTGCAAATCTATTTAAATGCTTCTCATGGATCTCATTTTATGGTGATAAGTCAGACAGGCAGAAGTAAAAAAGCCCAACAAAAAGTAAACCACCCTGCACAAGAAAAAAAGGCCACAAACCACAACGAGAAGAGATATGGCAACATGAAGTAGCAAAGTCAGTGATTTTGCAGTAATCAAGCATCTTCTTTAAAGCCTTGGAGGCCTGCACTCATGACCTTGAGAATCTTAAACATTTGATTCTATAAGGAAGGCATACATACACATAGACTTATTATAGACACTGCAAATATGGCGATAATGCTATAGAATGATGATGCTACAAGATATCTTGACACTTCGAAACTATATGTTTGGTCTGGTAGAAAGATGCTTCTAACATGTTGTACCACAATCCAAAAATTACATTCAACTTATTCAGCTTAGAAAACAGATTTTTAAAATGTTTTTTCCTTCCTCTAGTACATTAGGATTTAATTTCTATTTCCCTTTCCAGAGTTATATTTTTATAGTCTTCTAATACAAGCTCATCCCTGTCAGCTATTTTGAAGCAGGACACCCCTCTTCCCTGCCTGTTCCCTATACATCTGCACACATGCTTGTACATATGCTGCCTTCCAAGGAAAAGCTGCTTTTGCCTTGGCACATCAGTGGAGACAAGGTATTTTATATGCATATTTTTAAGAAAATTGAAATAACTGCTTGCTTCATTTTCTTGGCTGGTTCATCTCAGTTCCAGACAGTCAGGAATATAATCTGTGGGTTTTTTTTTTTCAGATATGTCTTTTTTAGTGTGTTTGAAAATCTTAGGGGATTGTGCAAGTCAAGTGCAGAACAGTGTTAAGACAATTCAGTGAAATTCAATGGCATCTCAGTTTAAATAACTTTTCATTAAACAAACACAGAATCATTGTTGTCTTAAAGATTTGTACAAGTTCCTTTCAAAGAAAAACTGCCTTGTCCAGAACTGTACATGGCCTCAGAAAAAAGAAGACATACAGTTTATAGCCTCAGGGGTCTCAGCTTTTTCCGTTCTTTTTCCATGGTTTAACTACCTCTTGAAACAGGTTCTTTACAAGGTCTTCCAGGGGTCTTACGTGACTCCCAAAAGAAGACACAGGTTTCTTCTTCTAAAAGCAGACACAGCTTTCCCTGACATTTATAATGATGGTATATATGTAGCTTAATACTTTTAAAGTTTGTTGTTTTAAGCCTTATTACCATGAGACTTTGTAACTGTTCAGCAACAAGGCTAGAGAAAATAGTACAACTTTGAAACGGGTAATGAAAGAAAGGCAGAGTACTTCTATAAGCAAAGCTCACTAGCCATGACCATATGGATAATTTCTATCTATATTTTGATATAAAGGGATATAAAATTGACTAAAGAGGGAGTGTTCAGAAAGCAGTCAAAGATCTTCAAACTAAAATGAAAATATTTTATATTTAAAAAATCATGTTATGTTTAAACAATCATTGCAGAATGAAGAAAAAATTATGATTAAAGGATTAATGAATCTTGACTATTTTTATTAGTTTAGCTAGTCAGTGCTTCAAGTACTTCCAGAATTCTGGAAGGTAAGTAAGGCATCAGATTGGCTTTAGACTTGCACTTTTCATTTACAGTACCAGTGAAGGTTTCCCATTCAGTGCCCATGTGCACACAAATAGCTATATTTGGAAAGATGGGACCAGAAATATCGTGTGCCCTGTCTCCTCCTGTTACACTACAACCCAAAAATTACATTCGACTTATTCAGCTTAGAAAACAGATTTCTAAAATGCATTTTCCTTCCTCTAGTGCATTAGGATTTAATTTCTATTTCCCTTTGGAGAGGAAATCTTACTCATCTTACTCTTACTAATGGACCTGTATTTCAGTCTTCATTCTTGCTCTTTCCAAGTACAGCATGTTTGTTTAATTTTGTCACTTAATAGTTACAACATCTTTATCTCAAATAATAGGGTAATCTCCATCATAATTAGCTGCTTCAGTGTCCTGCTCTAAATGATCCACTGCCATGTTTTGTCATCATTAATTGGCAAAATGCTTTAGTTCTTCCTCAGAAGAAAAGCAAACTAGTGCATGGAGTCACAATCTGACTGCAGAAGGCCAGCCAGGGCAGTCTTTTGCACCACATCATTGGGTTTTAAAAACTTTTCCTATGAGCCTGATACTTGGTGTGGAGAGGAAACTTTTGTACAATATTTCCCCTGTTTATTCTTTCAGAATCCTGTTTGATCAAGAATATGAAATTCAAGAAAATACAGATACTAAAACATTTTCCATCAAAGAAAAATTGATTTATCTTTCCTATAATACTTGAAATGCAACTATCTTACTAGTAGCTTCTGTGATTATCACAAAAGAACTCTTCACTGCTCCTGTACAAACAAGGAATAATTATCATAACTTGACTGTCTGTCTTGATTTGAAAGACAGATGTCTGACAAGGAAGGCCTCCCTTGGAATGAAAAAATATGACTCTCTTTCCTCCGAATTATTATAACTTTGAAATTAAGGGGCTTTTAGGTAAAGATATGGGAAAAGGAATAACAGTTCTTTACTAGTATATATATATATAACAAGGCAAACAAACAAGAACAATGGCAGCAACAACAAGCAGAACCAGAAACCCCGTAAGAGCCTTACGTCAGCCATCAAGCACTTTCCCCTTTGGTGCAGTTACAGTCACAGCCGGCAGGGGCGCTGTTGGCTGCTGGCCAGGCAGGGCAGGTGCAATGATTCCCCCGTGGCTGCAGGGGGCGCTGTGGCGCGAGCTCAGCCGCTTCTCTCCATGTGGGTAATGGCAGCTCAGCCAGTGGGAGAGATAGAAAAGGAGCTTCCTTTACAAACTCATAGGCAGCAGCCGGTCCTGGTGCCCCTCCGGATGGCAAAATTGACTGTAGCAGAAGCCTCGGAGCAGCAGGCTGGAACAGCACAGGTGGCTAGACCGCTGGGGATGGTGAATCAAAATGTAGCACTAAACCCCAAGCGGTGGCAGAAGCAGAAGCAACCGGGGTCAGGATAGAGTGTAGCAAAAAGCCCAAGGCAGCAGCAGCAGCAAACAGCAGGGCTGTGAAGCCGGGCTCCTGAAAGCAGCTGGAAAACATTCCCTCCAGAGGTGGGAGGGGGTCAGGGTCCTGAATTTTCCTCTGAGGCACCTGAGTAGATGGTGAGGGTCCTTCCCAGTGAGGATGGCTGTTGATAAGGTCCCAGTTCAACAGCTGCTCTTACAAGCAAAAGCTCACCCATGGTAAGGAGAAAAGCAGTGCAGGGCAGAACTCTACATTGGCAGTTCATTCTTCCTGCAGCAACAGCAGCCTGTCTCACCTCCAATCGAGAGAGAAGGCACAGCTGAGCCCAGCCCCTGATCCCCTGGCCAAAATCTTGCAGTATCTCTGCGCTTCCCAAGAGAAAACCTCTCAGCTAAGAAGTTGCAGCCAGCTGCACTCCTTACCCCCCATCTTGGCCACTTCTTTTGTCTCAAGTATCCTTGTTACCATCTCTTAGGCAACAAATGGAAGAAAATTCCCTAAGAGAAAGAAAAAAAAAAAAAAAAAAAGGAAAAATCCTAACCTCCAACACTATCCAATATGCAAAAAATGTGGTACTTTCACAGGCAGGTGAAAGTGTTAATTGTGATGTTGCCACGACTGCCAAGCTATGTTTGCAAACAGAGGGGTCCAGGGCCAGCTCTGGCTGCTTATTAAAACCTCTTGCCGGTGTTGGAGATGGTATGACACTGCTCACAAAAGGACCCAGGGAGAGTCCAGTCATACCTGTGTATCCCGGAAGTAGGTTTTTGCTCAGCTTGTCCGCAATTGACCTATTTCTCTATTGTACGTCACGATTATATTCTTTCTTGTTTCTGATGTGGTTAAATACCACTTTCTTTCTACAAAGTGGTGCTGTCAAAAGGGTACAAATGTAATATTCATCTAACAAACCCAGTTTCTTTCCCCTTAGATTTCTTCTTCAGCCCTAATCTTTTCTCTGTGCACTTCCCTTCATATTTTGATTTCTATTGTTTTCTAGGGCTTTGACTTTTCTGTTGTGCTTCATGTATTTGGCAGAGTTCTTTGGTTTTTACTGCCAAATATCTTCACAGTGCTCTTTCAGAAAGCTTAATCCAAATAAATAGAATTTGTTACTTTGAGAAACTTAATTTTTGTCTTTACAGAATATTTTTTTCTTGTTCTCAACTATAGAATACTTGGGGTCAGGAGCATGTGAGAGTTGGATTTATTTACAATTAATGTATGTAGCTGGGCCTTGCTAAGTTATACATGGTATTTCTGCTTAGTCTAATCTGCTCTAAGAGATGGTTCATTGTGTTGTGATTACTTGAGCAGAGATGAGATTTCTCTTGTTGTGAAGATGCTGTCTGTTTTTTCAGAGAGAGACTGTAAGCTACCACCAATATCAGATACACAGAGAGGATGGTCACAGGGGAATGGGAAGACCAAAACGTCTTTGCCAAATGGTTAGGTTTCTCAACAAAGAATGATTGACATTAGCAAAAATGCTTTTCTTTTTTTTTCTGCAAGTGAGATGCCACTGGTAATATATTTGGCAAAGCTAATAACAAATAATATAAAATGTTAAGATTTGAGGAAAACTGGGTTAAAATTAAAGTATCCTGGGGAGAACATATGAGGTTTAGCCCTCTAATTATCTCAAGAGGATCCTGTTACTCACTGAGATCAGTTAACATTTAAAGCATAGTGTTAAACAACATTTCTATGTAAATTCCTTCACTGTAGCTGGCCAGGCAAAAAATTCCTGCATTGATTTCTCTGGTGTCCTGGGTTTGCCTTTGACTCAGATTCCTGATGCGAAGGAAACCAGGAAAAGTCAATCTCAGAGGTGACCTATGCTGCAGAAAGTAGTACAGCTTCTTTCCCGGGAGACAGAACCAGTAAATAGCTAGTGTTGAGTATTGATAGGTATTCAAACCAATTAAAAGTTATTCCGCTTTCAGGAAAAAAAAAAATATATATATATATATAAGCAGGGGACACCAGGGATAGCTCTCTCTTGCCTTCCTGCTTTTGCCAGAGAAAGCTAGTCCCCTGCTCTCTCTCTCTGGTAAGACTGGGTCTCTGGGTCTCCTTCTTCCCACCCCTCCCCCTCAGAGGAGGAGGGAGGGGGGGGAGGGGGGGGCGGGGTCTGGCTGGAGCTGCCACACAGCCCAGCGCAGGGGAGGAAATGGCCTGAGCCCTCCGCCGTAAAGTCCAACCACGGCCAGGCAGGGACAGGCCCCCCCCGCCCCCGCCCTGCTCCAGGCCAGGGGCGGGGGGGGGCGGTGTGTTGGGGAGCTGGGCTGGCGCCGTCCGATTCGGGCTGGACCCTGCTCTGCTGCCGAGCGGAGTGGCCCCACTCCACTTGGACCAAGTCATCCTGAAGGAGCACGGACAATCCCGCCGCTCAGCTCAGATGCTGAAATGCTACACTCGAACAACACGGGCAGACACCAGGTGACCATTGCGGAGGCCCGAAAGAGAGATTAACCCGTTCAGTGCCTGGATGAAATCTGCAAACATCCATCCTCCCCAACAGAGAAAAACTGAAGACACCTACAGAAACACAGCATAGAGACTCTAAAGTCAGCAAAGGAAGCAGAGTTGATGTTCAGAGAGGGAGGAGTATGAGGAGCTGCTTCGGTGCTGAAGCTGAAATTTCTTTTTTGAAGCCGTGGCTGGGACTAAGCTAAAATATTCCCTATAACATGTGAAATGGTGTGAAGGGGGGATGTGATGTTCTAACTGCAGCCAGTGAACCAAGGCACTTGTGTAGAGATAAGCAGATACTGAAGTAATTGCAGCCTGATGAGAAACTTGAACAGAGATAGAGTTGTGATCCAATCCCTTTGCCCCAGGGATGAAAGATTTATGTTGCCAGCAATGGAAGAAGGGGATTTCTTTGCTGCTATAGTAGAAGCACTCATCCTTAAAAGGGTACCCCATGGGCTGCCATAGCCCACTGTAGTAGCTGTGGGAAGGATACTGGTATGGGGGGGATCTTCCACATCAAGCAGATTTTCCTCCTGGGTGGCTGCTTGTTGTGAGGCTGGAGCCATGAAAAAACTGTATTTTTTGTGGAAAAAATACCAATGGTATAGCAAGAGAAAACTCCTTTCCCTAAGTGAACTGAGAATAGACTATTTTAGAGATGATAAACTGACTGAAAGTCAAAGTGTTGTTTTTTATATTGTCAGTGGGAAAGAGATGAAGAGGTGGAGGGAGGAAATGTGTTCTGAGGGTTTGTTCTGGTTCTTGTTTTTTTTTTTCTTTTAGGTTTGTTAATAAGCTTTCTTTATTCTTTAAAGTTTGAGCCAGCTTTGCCTACTCCTAATCCTTATCTCACAGCAAAATTAGATAAATTCTGGTAAGTGTGCTGGCATTTCTCCAGAAATTTGGATTGGCAAACTCTGCCAAACAAATCTGGAAACAGTAGCACACTGGCTTTCCCGAAAGGATCTGAAAATCTAGCTTATGTTGTACATTGAGATACTGCTGTCAATATTTACAACACTCATTAATCAGTAAATCTGGACCAGGTGGGAACTTCTTTGGATTCATTGTTAAGCAGTGGACTACTGATCTATTTAATTTTATAATAAAATAAAACTTGTTTTCTATGAAAGGCAAATCCACAAAGCCAAAAACTCTACACATGAAGAACCCTGTTGTGAAGTTTTTGAGGTGATACTCTCTGAGCAATGTTCTGTGATTAAGTGTGGCTTTCTGTGTAAATATCAGTTAAATCACCAGGCTGCAGCACATTCTAAAACTTGTGGTAGGAACTCAAACAACAGAATAAGCACATGTAAGCTTTTCCAGTGTTATGTACTGATGAAAATACTTCTAGTATGAGAAATTATATATGACATGCATATGCTATATACATATCCCGTATGCATATGAGGACAGCTGTCCTGGGTAACCCAAAATGTTACTGTATTCCATATCTATCTGTGCCCAAAATTGTTACTGCCTCTTTAAGACCTGGCACCATGGTCAGAAATGGGACCAAGGGTTTGCTGGGATCCCATTAATAAATCGAAGTCATCCAAGCAGAGCTCCCTTGGGTTTTGCCTTTCCCTGTCACTCTTGCTGAGAAAGCACGGGTGGAGGGTCCCCTATGTGTTCATTTGTAGTAGCAACAGTAGCAACTCAAGAAACTGCATTTCACTATCAAAAAGTGTTTTAGAATGAAATCTGCAACATCTGTCAGCGGTGCAAAGTCAGAGCCTGTTCAGGGCCAGGCCACTGCATGTTGGTGGAAAGAGTCTGGTTTCTTTCCTCATCAGTGAAGGGACCTGAGGAACCGGCACCAACATCGGTGGAGTCCTGTGGGTGGCAGGAGGAAGTGAAGGGTGGTGGCAGTGACCCATGCTGGCAATTCCTATCTGCCACTAGAACTGCTCTGTGAGCTCCTACATTCCCAGGAGGGTTTGTCCACCACTTTTTCCTTCTGTCTGCCAGACAGTGCAGTTGCCTGTGGAGAGCGCTATCTTGGGGGAAGGGGGGGATTCTTGCCATTTTCCCTTTGTCTTTCAAGCCATTTGGTTAGCTGGGGGGGCTGTCATCTTGGGGGTGCTCCACCATTTTGCTTCTCTTTGTTCCCAGAGATTTAGCAATTTTGTATCTAGTGATTATTTACTGTTAATTTTTGCCTGTTGCTGTTTAGCTGGTTAGTAAACTGTTATTTTTTCACTTCTAACAACTCATATTCATTTCTCCTAACTGGTGGAAAGGGATTGGTTAAAACTATAAGGGGAGATAACTTGTTTTAGTGTCCACTTCTAAAATTGACTTAAATCAAGACAAATATAGCATTCAACGAAAGGTGTCCAACTCAGGGGCCTGAGAGAGAAAGTGAAAAAATAACAATTTTGTCCAAAACATTTGTGTATTGGGTACAGAACCTACAGGTCACCATGCTACCCAGTCTAATCATGGGGCACTGAAGCTTGTGTACTTCAAATATATGGGACATTTTGCCTGAGATACATATTCTTTTAGGACTAGGGACACAAACCAAGATTACTTTGTTGATATACTCTGCAATATCAGCTTCTGTAAAGATAACATCAAAGGCAATGAGAATTATTTGGGGTGTGTATTCATTGCTGTTTGCCTGTCCTGGTCTCGGCTACTACCTCTGGGGGTTTATTAATAATCGTACCTAGACTGTTGGAGGAAGAGCAGGCAATGATTTTCCCAGACTTTCACCTCCTTCTTTCCCTTCAGGTCTGACACATCATCTTTTGAGAAGGTTCATTTCCTTCTGAATGTTGAAAACACTGTATTTTTTTCCCCCTAATTCTGCCATGTCTCCTCTATACAGCCTATAACACAATCAAGCCAATATGATCATAATATGCTCAATGAACAGGCCCAATATACCTCTCAGTGACAGAGGAATAAACAGAAAGACATCTAAAATTAATGGAAAATTTGGCATTAGATACCATCAGATATTCCATTATTGTTTACCAGGAGTACAATCCTGGATCTGTTGAAGTTGAGTAGAGGCCCAATTTCTAAAAGGATTGTGAAACTGGGATTTGATCTCTTTTCAAAACTTCTTTTGATGAGAACAGCAGTTCTTAAAAAGAACTTGCAGATGGGGGTTGGAGCTAGATGGTCTTTAAGGTCCGTTTTACCATGTTCTATGACTCTATGGTTAGACACCAGATCAGAGATTTCTGGAGAAAAGTCACTGAAAGAAGTAAATTATTTCCTAATTTAAAATGCATGACAAAATTATGTCAATGTCTGGAGGAAACTAAAGATCTTTTAAAAGATTTGGAGTTGGATCCATATAAATTGGTAGTGGGGAGTTTATTTGCAGAACAAAACCCCCAAACTGCAAATCCAAAAAAGCATCCCTTAAGCCCAAAGAAAAGCTGATAAAAAGGTAAAATTTCACTTAAACAAAATTCCCAGATTCAATCAAGATTTCAGTGGTTTCAACAGCTCTTTTAATTTTTCTATTACAAAGCTTCAGCTTAAAGGAGTGTTATCTATTCCTTTCTAGAATAACTGAATAATAGTAATAACTGTCCTTACACATAAATAGTATTTGAACTCAAATAGAGAGGAATTTTTACAACTTTGAAAGCCATGGGAAATACTGATTTGTTCTAATACAGAAATGGTAAAATAGCATGCAATTTTTAAACACGTATACACAAGACAGCAACGCTCCAGAGGAGACCTGCCATATTTCATGATACTCTAAACTGTATACAGTATATGATGAGACACTGTGCCTTGTTTTGCTTTATGAAACATTTTTAAATGGCAAGTTGCTTGTCCTTCTTAGTCATAAGATACACAGAAAAGGTAAAGGGATTGATCTGAACCTAACTCTTTGATATCTTAGGTTATTCTGCTGAGCATTCAGCCATCTCATTAGTCTCCAGGTCTGACTGACTCCTGTGGAATTTATAAACAGCTCTGTGCTGGTTTGAAAGTAAACCAGTAGGAGAAATTAACCCCACACAAATACCTTGCAAGAGATTTCAAGTCGGAGTTACAATTTAATAGAAAGATTACAATAAATGCAACGATACAGAAAGATTGGCTTAAAACCACCAAGTCAGAGTAAAACCTGGCCCCTGTTGGTCAGGGTAGTGGTCGCAGTCTGATTAAGTAGTGGTTGGAGTGTTGCTGAAGTAATGGATGCAGTCTTGTTGAAAGCTCTGGCTATATGTTTATTAAATACAAAGTAAACCAGCTTAGAACACAGAGAAACAAAGCACTTACAGTGCTGAGAGGACTATTCAAAATGGCTTCTTTACTTTCACTCACAGATGGTTCAATTTTTTTGCTGTGAATCATGTGCTGTCTTCTCTGTCTGTAAAGTGGAAAGTGAATGTGCAGTAGCGACATTCAAAAGAGATACTTTGAGATTAGAGGAGTATTTAAGGCAGATAAAAGTCATGCTGCCTCATGGGACTGCTGAAAAGTGCTGGAAAAGTACAGTTTCTTGTTGGTTTGGCAAGATCCTACATGTTATGTTATAATGTGTCTTAATACAGAGGGTCACAGTCTCAACCAAATTTTGAGGAGTTTATGAAGTCCCAGCTGTTACACCCCTTGTTCTCCTGTTGTGGCTGACCGTTGCTCAGTTAACTAACTGTCAAGGACTTTCTGTCTGAGTGTACTAATTTTCCTTCTGAGCAGTAACTTGGAAAGAGAAAAGACTGGTTTTAGCTGGCATTGCAAGAAGAAAATAAAACCAGATTAAATGCTTGAAGCAAACTGGTTCTTTCATGTAATTCAATGTTTCAACTCTTTCTAATCTTTAGATGCTGAATCTTAAAAATCAGAAGCTTGTTTTTGTAACAGATGAGTGGTCAAACGCATTGATTTTTGACATAACTCTGCTTTTGTGATAATCAGGAGTAATAATTTTAATTGACTTCATCAGGATCAGAGGTAGAGCAGTATTACACACTTGTGGAAAAAATGTCTTGAAACTATTTTTAATGACAAATAGATGAAAGTATAGAAGTTTGAGTACACATCTCTATTATAAGAATTTTATTAGTGTTGCTACACCATCAACTAGCAAAATGTAGGAAAAAATAATAGTTTACTGGTTTAAAGAGATAACATATCCTTGTGACCTTGACTTTTCAGTTGGCTTTGTAGTATGTATTTCCAAACACAAAATTGTCAGTGCAGAATTTTGGACAAGACTAACAAGTTAGATATGACCTTCAGTTTTAGAAAAATCCAAGCAGTAAAACTGGCTGGATGGGAATGAATCTACAGCTGAATTCTTGCAGCTCATAGGAGATTTTTACAGGACATAATTCTTGAGTATCCAGCTGAAGCACAATTCTGTGTGCCAATGCATCACCATGAAGTAACGCACTTTAACACTGATACAGCATAAAATCACACAGTTGCTAAGCAGAAATATTTCACTTTATGCCAAATCACTCTGGAGCTAAAATACTTTATTCCAAGCTACATATCACTGGATAAAGTTAGCAAAGCTGAGATAAATTTGTTCTCTCAGGAAACAATCTATTAGAAATTTTCTGGCCTGCTCTTCCTCTTGTATTCCTACTCTATATAAAACATGTTTTTAATATGTTAGGATACCAAGGACTCTCAGGGGAATTTGTAACACCTAGGTGTGGGAGTGGGCTTTAAAAATCATCCCTGTGCTTTGAAGAAGTTAAAAAAATTCTGCTTGCATCACACTTCTTGTATAGTATCAAGTGTAATACAATTCTCAGCTCTGGTTTCCAAGTTGTGGACGAGGTGATTCTGAAAACACTCAAGGCAGGCAAGGATACATGGCCACTGAAGTTTTCTTCCAGTATGAGACAGATAGCACTATTCCCAATTTTACACTGCTTTCTGTAGGCCATTGTTAAGAAAACATAGGAAACAGGATGCAAAAGTTTAGATTCATCTGACCCCATACAAGTTGGCTAAATCCTAACCTCTATGAGACATATTTTGCAGGTTTCCAAAAAACTGCCTAGTTTACAGTGCAAGAAAAATTAAAATAAGGTAAATACCATGAAATATGTTACTGAAGGTGGACTTGGTTTCTAATTAACATACAAGAAGGAAATTAAGAGTTCTGATCAGATTTTTGTTTTATCACTGGCATTTATAGAAGCAATTAAATTGTACAAGATTGGAAACTTGATCCTGTTTTTAATGCAGTCAGTGGTGGTTTTATTACCCATTTTTTTGGATAAGGTTCCTGGCCCTAAGCCCTTTCAGTTTTATTGTCTAGAAGCTTAGGCTTGCTTTCAGTCATTCAATCATCCTTTTCTGAATTAGGTTAAATGTTCTTCCTATTTGTTTGTACTAAAGAAACTACAACTATTCTTTCGAGCGCTTAATTGCTGTCTAGATGGGTGGCCTTATTCTTCTTAAAAGACAAAAGGATTGAAAAAACCCATCAGTCATGATGTTAGGTATTTATGTCTTCATATTAAATGTCAGATTACAATTTAGTATAGAGTTTAGAACTTAAAACACTTTAATTTGTTTTATAAAGTAGATTCAGATTATATGGGACTTACACAATCCTCCCTGAAATTAATTATTTCTGTACAAAACTGAGTGACTTTCAGCTGTAATTTTTAGGCATTTTTTCAGTATTTGTCCATTTGTTTAAGTAAAAGAAGAAATAATTCTAGACAGAAAACTAAATTACTAAAAAGATACAGCTTGATGCACAGGCCTTCAGTGATACCAGGAGATACTCTGTATCAAAAACCTATAATTAGCAACTAATTAGATAAATTCAACAAATAAGTCAACATAAATATTCTGAATATTGAACATAAGAATGTAAGGGTGAGATTCTGCTGCCATCAACAGCAATGCAGAATGCACTAAACTAGTGGAAATAATTAGCTACACAGATGCTCAGAATCAGTATTATATCCAAAGATCCCAGTGCAAATACATAAATTGCACTAATTTATAAAAGTATCTCCTCCCTTTTCTCCTTAGATCTTTAAAAGACTTGACAATTCTAGTGAAAGATCACAGTGTAATGCTATTTATTTGTGTATAAGAAAGTTACAGTCCTTTTCCATAAACATTAGATTCTAAATCTTTGTGCACACACAAATATATAAAGTATTTTAAACTAATTTTTAATTTGGTACTGCAATTAAACAGATGCATTTTTAAAGCACATCAGAATATTAGAAGGCATCACAATAGTGTACTGTAAGATGCAGGAACTGTCCATCTTGTGAAATGACATATGGAAAATAAGGCTACAGCCCAGCTCCACAGTGGGGCCTAAGGATTATGTTAGTATAGGATAATGATAGCTTCTAGGGAAGCAATTAATCTGCATAAGCACAGATGAATAGTACAGGTAACATACATACACACATACCCCCCAAAACAGAAGTGCAGACATTTAATTTGAAAATGAGCGAATGGATGTGCCTCTTATAATTTTCCTTCTTCAGGTAGAAAAAGAATAGCTCACACCTCCACAGAATAAGTAGCTGACTGGAGACTCCAGTACAGATGTATTTTGTTCTGGTTTTCAGGGATCTTTACAGCTGCCTGACAGGATTCTTATATACAACCTACTTATATAAGTATTTGTATATATTTCCTGTTAGAAACTTGTCTTGACTGATCTGTCAAGACAAGTCATCAAGTAATAGACCTTGCCCTGTTACATTAGCCATGAGTGAAAATAAAACTGGAACTTAGAGCTGCCAGGTTGGGAGACCGTTTTGCATATTTTAGGAGGAATCTGTTTGTTCTTTCCATAAGAAAGTCTAAGATGCATTTTCTGGCAGCCTTCATTGTCCAGACCAAGCTGATACTGCCTTCTATACATTTACATATGACTGAGACGTACATATGAAGGTTGAACCAAAGCAGTGCTGTTTGGCTGAGCTGGAATAATTGACTGCGCTTAGCACTTAACATTGATGAAAAAGCAAGGAAACACTTTAACCTGTCTCAGTGTCCAGAGGGCTAAAAGCTCACATATAGGTGCACTTTTCTGCCAATGGCAAATCATTAAGCTGGGATATATTATTAATAAACATTAAAACCCCAAAGCATTTACTGAAAGCAAGAAACTGGTTGATTCATAGAAGTAATGAAAGTAAAAAAATATCTAATTTTTAGATGTGATTTTGCTGTGTCAAATCTGGATGAATGGCTGAGCCTAAAGATTGGTGGTGAATGTAGTTACAATCAGCTGAGAGTCAGTCACAGGTAGTGTTCCACAGGGCTCAGTATTGGAGCCAGTCTTGTTTAATATTAAGAGTGCATTGTATCTTAGCTAGCCAGGACAGTGGCAAATGGCAAATAAATTCCCAATATGTTCACAATTTTGACTCAAAGTTGTTATTAAGAATGTTTGTCTAACAGCTTTTTTCCTGTTAGATTTAAAGCTTTTTGTTTCAATATCTGATTTGGGGGAGAGGATCAAGAGCACCGATAGTTAATTTTCAGATGATACCTAGTAGGATGGGAGTGTTGATCTGTTTGAGAGACAGGCTGGATCAATGGGCTGAAACCAGTTGTTTGTGCCTAGTAATTTTCTCATTAAAGAGGATTCAATGAGAATCTCTCTTTAAATGCAAGCCTGTCTTACCCCTCTGTCCCCCATCCCAAAAATTAAAAACAAACAAACAAACAAACAAACAAAAAACCTTCCAGATGTGCAGAGGTACGTTTTCCTAAAATGACAGGGTTTTGTTTGCTGTGCCAGATTCTGATATGGTGTTGCCTGTGGGAACTTTGGTTCTTTTCTCCTTACAAAGAATAAGAAAGCCTTTCATCCCTTTCCTATGACCATAATCCCTTGACTTCCATTGATGCCATTGGATGCTGTTCCCATCTTTAACTTCTTTACACAAAAGTAGTGGAAATACATCTTCTTTCCCCTTCCCTATTTTCCTCTAACTTCCACACCTAATCCCAGCTTGGACTGCAGAGGTTGTCCAGATGGCCGTTCACCTGAATGGTCTAACATTCAGGTGGCAATGTGCCACAGCTTAGTGATCTCATTCCCACTGACGGGGAATCCTATGGAACTTTCCACATAGGATAGGCAAGGTTGATGGTTTCACTTAGAAAAAATAATATTCAAATGTGAGGAGAAAGGCAAGAACAGACATTGCTCTGAGTATTTAAACCTTCAGTACTTCTTATTTTGCTTAGGACATTAAAATGTCTTTACAGTTCCTTGAGAATTAAGAACAGCTGCTTTTAAGTATAAGGGCCTGTCCTGGTCTTAACTCCCTTTCTACAAGTTATTTGAAAATCAGCAATGAATTTTCAAATAGTTAAATGACCATTGGTCTTATACACATTGTTTCTATTACAGTACATACTCGTTGCTTGCTTTCTTTGAGATGTGATATTGAAAAACATTTATGCAAATAAACACCAGTATGTCATTTATTATTAAAACTTTCAATGGTTAAGATTTAAGCATTTGGGATATCTGTGCTTCTGCATACTAAAAAGGCAAAAGTGACAGCTTTAGTTTTCCCTGAAGAATCCAACAAAATTCTGGTTCTTTTATTCAACTTCAAGGTATTCCTGAAAATGTGCAGCATTCTTTTTTGAATTATTATAATTTCATCTATTTTTCCTCTTTGAATTAATTGCAATATTTCACTACATGAGCTCTTTATAACTTGTTTTTGCTCATTCTGATTCTGGAAGCAGGAACAGAAATCTCTGTGGTGGTATTGCATGTGTGTGGTCTTCAGCATATTGCCATGCATCTTAGTTCTTTGTGAAGAACAAAAGGTCTGTGAGTAAATTTTGTTGATGGTAGTATTGCCATAGATCTGGTATGGACATGCATCTGAAAAATGAGATTCTTCCTTGACTTCCTGGGATCTGCATTCCAACAGTAGACCTGGTGACATGGTTATTTTTATAAAGCACAAGGTCTCCCATCTTATATAGGTGTATCTCAAGTGTTGGCAGGTAGGTTCTTTAAATCTCTCTGCTTTTTATCTTTTGCACTGGAACTAATTTATCCTCAGCTGAAGACACAGCAGGAGAGGGCTTATTATTATGCATTACAGAACAGACAACAGCCAAAATTGCTATTATAATGGCCTCCAAGAAAAGGTTTATTATTGTATATGCAGTGGCTTTTCACAGGTAGTCAGATGTCTCCCCCTTCCTTCTTCAGCACATATACAACAGATGTCTAAGAACAAAGTGGATAGGAAGGAAAGAGAAGATCATGCAAGTAATTTTCACTTCTTTTGGGTTGTTCTCCTGGTTGCCTCTCCTACCTCTAGGTGCTGTATCATTCTTCACTTAGTTTTGCCAAAATGCCCAACGTATTGTTCAATTCTACTTTATCTACAGACCTTCTGTACTCATGAGTCAAAACACTTGTTGCTGGTTGTAAAGTCACCAAGAGAGAGGAGTATATTGAATGTTATAGGTTATTTAGAGTAGATTGTGAGACAGGTGCTGAGATTAAAAAAATCATGGGTTATATATTACTTTTCCAGTGGGGTAAAATTCAGGTTCACATGCTCTAATAGAAGCATATGAATATTTTGTCTACAGGACACCTTCTGCTTTTTGGTTGAGTAGTTTGGGGTGGGGGTTAAATTGAATGCTTATCCAAACTACACCATAAACAATCTCTACATAATGAATGATGCCCAGCCTGTCTTATGATAATGTTCACAGTCTAATGACGTCTCAAGCTTATATTTTGTGGAGAAAAAAATTGTCCTTTTATGTCCAGACCCAAAGTGGGAGAACTGGATTATGGTCTCCTTACAAAGACAAGGATAATCCTGTGGGGAGAACATATATATCCCATTTTTCTAGTACTCCCTGAAAGAACATATTGTGGAACCTGCAGTATAAAATATGTGGTAAAGACTAAGCTCCCCTCTGTAGGTCAACATCTGTCTCCAAGCAGAAACACCTGTGTCCTATTTCTGGCATATGTTGTGCTTCTGGTATGATGTGCTTCTAAAGACTTCCCGTAGACTCCAGTCTCCCTTTGCTTGACAATCTAGTCCAGTCTAGAACTTGATTATCAGTAGAAAATTTTTCTTAATAACTGACATCAATTATGCTGCTACTGTTTAAACTCATTTAATCCTTGTTGTCATGCACTAGGGACATGCAAAATGCATTATCCTTCTCCTTTGTCATCAGCTGTGTATGTGCTTAAAAATGCATGTTCCCTCCCCAGCCAAATGGAAATTGCAGACGTAGAAAATAGCAGAAGCAGTGTTTTTCAGCCTCCTAAGGTATGAACCATGCAGACTAGAATCTTCTTCACACTGCTGAACAGCTAGCATCCTCTTCTGTTTGATGTGTTCACAGAAGTTACTTAGTTCATAAGTATATACACTAATGTTTACACACATTACTGGTAGGACTGAGGTCTTTAGGAATAATAAACTATCAAAAAAGAAACCTTCTGAACTTCCTTCTACTCATCCACTCTCCACCTCGCTTGAGCCACACAGTTAAAAACTTTCAGATCCAAAATGATTTGCAAGATCTTAATGGATTTGCAAGAATAACGAATCCCTATTTTTACAGACTTTTTTTCATTTGGAATTTTCAAAGTGTTGCAGAAACACTGATTAATTGAACTTAACTGCATATACTGTGTGAAAGATACTGTAGTGTTATGCCAACTTAAAAAAAAGGAAAGGAGACTGTACAGGTTCAACACAAAAATGGGCATAATTAAAACTAGACATCTTAACAAGTGCTCAAATTTTCAGAACATCAAGTCTTCCTTAGTAGTGCAATTTTTATGAGTGTCTACTTATGGCTACAAATAGAACTGAATTGTTCAACTCTTGAAAAGGAAACAGAATACTCGAAAACTTTTTAAAAATCTTTCACAGTTAATCTGATTTTTACTACTGTTGTTATACCAAAGACATTTCCAGAAGATACTTTTAGAAGAGTTGCAGCAAGGCTATTTTCTGCAGAGGCTTTATTACCTCCTTTAATTCTTTTTACTTTATTTAAATACAGGCATTCAGGAAAAGACATTATCAGCATTAACCATTGAAATAAACATAAATCTTAGGTGGTTGACCCCAATCTGTTTTTGATGACAACTGAACACAAACTCACTTCCATATGTTGCTCAGTGTTTGCATGCTCAATTATCTAAACATTTTGAGAATCTAGACATTCAGCATTGCAAGAAAAATTCAGTGAGTTTTTGGAGTAACAAGGGATGCAGGATGTAACTCCCTAATGTGAAGCTTACCAGACTAAAATTAGATGCATTAAGGAATTTATATGAACACTTGCAACTATTTGTTCTCAGCTTGCAGTGGCATTCAACAGAATTAATCTACATTTCTTAGACAAGTTGGGGAAAATGAAACTTTAAGTCTTTCAAAACCTTAATTATTTTGACTAAAATTTAACTTCCCTATAATGAATGATTATTAGTCAGCCTTTTTTGCCCTGAAAACTGTAACACAAAATATTCTATACAACATTAGAAACTAAAACTTGGACAAAGTTCTGCTGTGTGAGGACACATTGTTCCATTTGTTTAAATGTTTAATAAAATAAGGTAATTTTATTTGAATTTTTTATTTGAGAACTACAGTTTTGGCTTCAGACTTGCAGTTCAGCGTTTTAACATTTTATTTTTGGAGAGACATTTCACTTTCATTGACTTTACCACTGGATATTGAAAAATCAAAATGAAAAGACAGTGTTTCTTTCTGCTGAAAGAAACTCTGTATTTTGAAAGTCATCCCCAAGATATATAAATAAAAACATGTGGGTTTTAATGGAGATTGAGCATGGTAGGGTTTTATCTGGAGGTCAGATGAATTTAGAAATTATGAATAGCCTGTATGACACAGAAAATTCATTCTTCACATAGCCTGATTGATTATTCATATATTTTTAACATGTGTAAAACGCCTAAATACTTTGCTATTTGTCAGTGTCCAAGTAGAGTGTGTAGTTTGAAAACAAATCAGTGAGAGACTCAATGTCAGAACTACAATTTAATAGAAAAATGCAATAATACAAAAACACTGACAGAGTCAGAATACAACCTGACACCCTGTCGGTCAGGGTGTTGGTAGTAGTTGACTTAGAAGGTGGTTGCAGTCCTCTGGGAGTGATAGATGTGGTTCTGTTGAAGCAGTGATCCTGTGAAAGGTGTAGTTCTCCACTGAAGGTCCAGTGGTGGTGTAGAAGGGTCTGGTCATCCCCTGGGAATCCAGTGGAAAAGCTGACTTGTGGCGTTTCAAATCCTAGTTTATATGCAGAGAGGGATACATTGGTTCCTCCCCCTGGGCGGGGCATCTCATAATGGGATGATGGAGTTTATCAGTGGGACTCAATGGCCCATTAACTGCAGCCATTAGGGATGAGCAAAGTAAAGTGCTCCACCTGGCTCTAATGACTGGCCCATTAGAGATGATGTCCCGTGGCCATCAGGGATGAGCCAGGAACACTGCCCCACCCGGCCCCAACATCCCATGAAGATGATGATAGAATACATACCATTGTAACCTAAGACATAGAGGAAATAAGGACTTCTTTTTTATCAAGTGAAAATTTGAATATGTACTAGAAACTGTAATATGACAGTTGGAAATAAATGACTGAAGAAATGTTGACATGGCTGCTTTGGTAACAGCGTGCAAATGTTCCAGGCTGCAATTATATCGTCAGATCAGTTCTGAGACTTCTGCAGTACTAGGATTATGGGGGAATGAGGGTGGGGAGCTTGTTTATATGACTTCAAAGCATATTCCCATTTATTTTCCTAATTTTTTTGAAGATCTTGTTTTTAACATACTATCTTCACTAGGAATTTATTAATGTTGGAGGAACTAAAATATATGGTTTGCTTTCAGTTCAGCATATGCATCTTTAATCTAGCCAGCTATAGCCTCTCCTTTTTTGTCAAATGATTTTGAGTTTTTGTGTCCGCAGTGGAAGTTTTTTGACCTTGCATTTAACAAGCAAGCAATCTAGGAGAATTCAGGAGCATATGGATTATAGGAACAGACAATACAACCACATTGGTTTTCATGAGTTGAAGAGACTTAGATGCAAAACTACAAAGATGGAAAAGACAAGTCTAAAGTTGGAGGGGGGACAGTTGTATCACTTGAACCAGCACACATGCATTCACATAAAAAGTAGTTATTTTGCACTGATAGTGTTGTGTGGCTGAAGGCCCCAAAACTAGCTGACCAAGGTGATGAGTGTGCACCCTTTGGTCTGGCAGAGATCAGGCTGTCTTTTCTCCATCTCTTTAAGGAAGTGAAATACAGAGGTGAAAACTTGGCATCAGGCGGGGATTCCGTCGAACATGGCACAATGCGAAGGCAAGGGCTCTCCTAGCCTCTTTAATTATTACTCTGGAGAAGGGATTGATGGAAGAGAAGAGTAACACAGAGTAACACTTACTATACTTTAGGGTAACTGAAGTAGTGTCTTTCAAAGGTTAAGGTTGCAGCCCTCACAAATAATCACACCCTTTTTTTTGGTGGCTTTTCTACTGTCCTCATCAAGGAGCCTCCCGTCAGCTTTGGAAAAGGCACATGAATATACACACAAATTAAATTACCAGATGGCTCACACTAGAACCTACTTCCAAGAGGACTATTATGCACATGTGTAACCATTTGTAGTTCGAGGCCTACAGTATAGTTAATATACTTCAGACCCCAAACTGTATTAAAACTCCAAAAACTACTTTTGTTTTACTTTGAAATCGCACTTTTCTATCTATCCTCCTCTTATGTATTTATGCTCATTATGCGAGACACAATTACCTGTACAGATTAGCTGTATCTGCATATCTTATCAACAGTTCAACAACATATGGGAGACCATAAAAGCTAAACAGCTTTGAGTAGAACGAAATATTTTTTCTTTAAAAATAGCTACATATATAAACATATAAAAACAGATTTTCACTTTCATTTGGTATAAGTAAGCAAATGTCATTGGAAAGGGTGTTTTTGATTTTTGATGTCATTGGAAAGGGTGTTTGCTTAGAAGAAAGGGTGGTTTGGTAATGTGTTTAGGAGTGCAGAGACAGCCTTGCAAGGGGAAAGTTTATTGGATACTTGGAGGAAGCACTTTGTATAAACTGTTCTCAGTTCTGCAAAGCCACTCTTTGCATGTGTTGTTGTTCTGATATTTTTCTGAAGGCATCCTTTAGAGACAAGTTTGGTTGTGAGTAACAAAAGTCTGGCAGAGGTCAAGCTCAAGTCACCTGTCTGTTCCTGGAATGACCAAAGCATCAGAAAGCTGGGGTAGAGGGGATGTGGAACAGTTCAAAAGCTCAGACACTGGACAAATGAAAACATTACTGCAGCTGAGGATCATTTCCTGGTATATCACTGCTATTTTTTAGCAAGCAGAGATGGGAGGGGGATGGGTCTGTAAAATATTAAATTGGCCCCAGAGAGCTTTGAAAAAGAAGTGGAATTTTGCAGACATTAACTGTCTGTTGTATGGGTGTGTGTTTGGAAATCCAGCACAGTTACATAGCATGTTTGGGGTTTTTTTAAAACTTCTTTTTCTTTACAAGGTTCCACCAGAGTTTTGGCTAGTGTCTTCATCACTATAACAAAGTGAGTTGTAAGTACATGTTCCTATTTTTCATCAATAGCTAAGCTGATTTAAGAACAAACACAAAACCTAAACAATTCTCATTCAGATCTGCATTTATGCAGAGGTTTGCCTTTCTCTTTCTACTGTGGCAGCTTTTGGCAAAAGATGATACTCTTAGCTTATTTACTTTCAGGGTGAGGTTTTATTTGCGGTGGGAGAATTAAGGACATAACTATATGGGAGCAATTTCAATGGTTTAGCCTAACCCCCTTTTCTCTCCAATCTTTTCAGGCACATATACTAGGATTATAAAACACATGTCTTTTCATTAGGTTTCCCAGACATAGTGAAGGTGTTACGTCTACCACATCTGTCTGTCCTTTCTCGACCCCCCACATTTTTGGCTTGGGGTGAAAGAGCAATGTTTTCCCCATAACTGGCTGGCAGAGCAGGAAACTGGGTGTTCCTGCAGCTGAATAGCAGAGCTAAATGGCATCTTTTCTGAAGCCTTTTATCATTGGTATCTTTGAGGGGAATTTTTTTTGGCTAGGCTTTATTGTGAGGGTATCAAAAGGAGAGGTTAACAGAGGTAGTGGATAGAGATAAGAGAATGACCAGAGTAGGATTTTCGATATATAAACTTTGTTCAGTTTTTGATATGTGAATTTTGCTCAGTTCTTTCTCCAAAACAATCCACATGAGTTAGTTTTGTTGTATATGCTGGACTCAGACTGTAAGCCAGGGTAGTTACACATCTTGGATAAGTGGATCATGAAGATTCCATTCTTAGTTCTTGATGGGAATTATGTTCACACAGATATTCTCAAAACAAAGTTCAGAACAGTATTTAAAGTATCTCAATAATAATGATACTTATTAGAGGAACAGAGGAATTAGAGGAATTTTGACAATGTAAAGGTCATACTTTTCTTAGAGAAATTTCCATTTCTGGCTCTAATGTTGTGGTTTAGCTCCAGCCTTCAACTAAGCAGCACACAGCCACTTGCTCACTCCCTCACAAGTGGAATGGGGGAGAGAATCACAAGAATAAAAGTGCGAAAACTCACGGGTGTGGATTGAGATAAAGACAGTTTAACAGGAAAAGCAAAAGCCACGTGCACAAGCAAAGCAAAACAAGGAATTCATTCACTGCTACACACAGACAGGCAGGTGTTCAGCCATCTCCAGGACAGATGGGCTCCATCACACCTAATGGTTACTTAGGAAGATAAACACCATCAAGCCAACCATTCCCCATTTCTTCTTCTTCCCCCAGCTTTATATACTGAGTATGATGTCATATGACATTAAATATCCCTTTGGTCAGTTAGGGTCAGCTATCTCAGCTGTGTCCTCTCCCAGCTTCTGGTCCCAGCTTTCTCAGTCCACTCACTGCTGACGCAGAAAAAGCCTTATGTTGTGCAAACATTGCTCAGCAATGACAAAAATATCTCTACGTTATCAACCCTGCTTTCAGCACATGTCCAAAACATAGTCCCATACTAGCTACTATGAACAAATTAACTCTACCCCAGCCAAAAATAGCACAACTATACACTTCATCCATATGTCTCAAGATGAGATTCAGGCTTATTTTATTTCACCTCCCTCATACTTACGCTGTATTCAGATCCAGAACTGATTATGTTAGCCAGGGTATCAGCCCCACCATATCAGAACTCTTTACTGCTATTGGTATAAAGTGTTGCTGGTACCACAGAAAATGAGTGTGATGTATAGTAACTTTTGTTGAGATAAATACATGAGCCCTGATGGAAAACACCCACAAGTGCTAATGTAGCTGGCAGATATCATTGCAAGGTAGTCTCAATTTTCTTTGCTCAATTACAGAATCTGGGAGTAGTGCCAAAAGACTGTAGGAGACAAAATGATCTCTAGGAAAGTGGTCTTCACAATGGGACAGAGTGATTTTACTGATGACACAAAGGTAGGAGGAATGGCTCTTGGGCCAGAGGGGCATGCTGCCATCCAGTACAAGCTTGACAAGCTGAAGAGACAGGCAGACAGAAACCTTGGGAAGTTCAGTAAAGAGAAATGCAAAGTCCTGCACCTGGTGAGGAACAATTCCACACATCACTATATGCTGGGGGCGACCCAGCTGGAAAGCAACTTGTCAGAAAAGGACCTGGGAGTCCTGATGGACACCAAGTTGGACGTGAGTCAATTATGTGCACCTTGTGACAAGGAAGACTACCAGTATCCTGGTTTGCATTAAGCAGAGTATTGTCAGCAGGCTGACAGAAGTGCTCCTTCTCCACCATCCAACACTGGGGATGCCACAACTGAAATGCTTGACCTAGTCTGGGCTACCTGTTACAGGGGAATTGTGGAGCTACTCAAAAGAGTCCAGCAAAGGGCCTCTTAGATGATTAAGGGACCAAAACATACTTCCTATGATGAAAGGCTGCGAGAGCTGGGACTATGAAGTCTGCAGAAGAAAGGCTCAGGAAGGATCTCATCAACGTATGGAAGTATATGAAGGGTGACTGCAAAGACAACAGAGTCAGGCTCTTTTCAGAGGTGCCTACTGACAGGTCAGTGGCAATGGCAGAAAGAGAAACACAGGAGGTTCCCTCTGAACATCAGGAAGTACTATTTTACTGGGAAGGTGACCAAGAATTGTCACAGATTACCTGGAGAGGTGCTGGACTCTCCATCCTTGCAGATACTCAAAAGTTTTCTGGATATGATCCTGGGCAATTGGTGCTAGGCAGTCCTGCTTGATGAAAGATTTTGGACCAGATGGCCTCCAGAGGTTCCTTTCAATCTCAATCACTCTGTGATTCTGTGATGTTAGTATTTATTGATTATTATACTGAGTCTGGAATTCACTCTGGAAATATTAAACCTGATACACCTATTTTCCCCTCTGCATACTCACATTCCTTCCCAGAAAAAAAAAAATGTTTTGTCGAAGTTATTAACAGCAGTGCTGCTTTTGCGTAGGTATCAGACTCAGAACTTGTGACCAACATCAGTGTATCACACCAGTGTCAGAGGGTCTATGTACTGCATTGCAAGCTGAGGTACTATTTCACCTCTGCTGGAAGACAGTACTTCAGTTTCTTTGGTCTTTAGAACTGGATGTTATCTCTAAACTCTTTACCAAAAGCAATACTGTTTGTGCACACTGAAAAATGTGAAGAGTTACAGAAGAGCACATTCCTTCTTGTTTTTACTTGGCTCTTAAATTGTGCCATTTAAAGCCCTGTGCATGAAATGTAATGTATTATTACTCTCACAAAATGCTGATTGAGCTCTTTTCAAAACTGGCTTTCATGGTTTAACTCCAGTGTCCCAGTTTAGGGACAAATTTAGGAGAAGACACAATGGAATGAGTAATTTCTTCTGAAAGAATTCAAAAAATCCCTTTCCACCAATAGGAAATGAATACTTGACGCAGTGTGCTGTGTTCAGATGGACCTATGCCGCACCTTTCCCTGGAGTGCCCCATGTAGAGCCACTCAGGCAGTGCCCCGATAGCACCTACACAAACACAGAGCCCACCCCTGTAGGTGGACACAGGCAGCCACTCACACACTCTGAAGTGTCTTTGGAGATAAAGAGACTGGAGGGATGTTGCGGTTTATGAGGTTATGGGGATCAAAATTAGGTATAAACATTAATTTTGTAGTCAAGATTATTTGATTTTGTTGTGAGATAAGGATTAATAGTAGGCAAAGCAGGCTTATACTTTAAGGAATACAAAAAAGGAATTTTATTAACAGACTTAAAATAGGAATATCAGGCATCAACACCAAACCTTTTAGAACACTCTTTTCCCCTCCCCACCTTTTCCATTTTCTTTCCTACTGATCATACAAAAGGTAACACTTCAACTTCTAGTTAATCCACCACCTCTGGAACAAAACAGATTTCTTAATTCATGTAGAGAGAGAGGCTTTCTTTTGTTTTATCATGTTGACCTCCATAGGAAACATAGTTTCCATGGTTATTAGCTTTCCAGCAAGCAACCCTCCCCTTGAAGGGAGACATTTGCTTCTCCAGACCCCTTCCCATTTCAGTTGCTTTCCTAGGGCTACTACCGATGGACATATCATGGTCATTGAGGTGGTTTTTTTTTGAGAGCGAATGTTTCTATTACAGTGGCAACGACATCCCCTTACTTCATCATCAGCAACACAAGTCTTCTACTCTTTCCTAAGGCAAGGAAAAATCTTATACACAAAAGTCTCAGTCCACTGCTTACCACCTAGAACATTACATTCTCTTTTTCTCACCTCTTTTAAACCGTTATTCATATATTACAGGGTATATTACAGCCAACTTTATCAACATGTTTTTTACAAAAGAATTTTCAGCTTTGAAGCACTCCTCATCTCTTCCTTCTTTGAAAATAAGCTTGGCTATATTCATTAACTTAAAGTCTCTATGTTGTACCTTTCGTAGGTGCCTTCATTCCTGTGCTCTTTTTGTGTGGGAGGAAAAATAAATGCCCCCAAAGTCCCATTTTGATATTAGAACAGAATAGTTAATTTGTCTTTTCAGCTGGGCAATGGTCACGTGGCTTTCACCCGTGTGGTTTGAATGTTATAAGTTCATGCCTGAACCAGAGGAAAAGATCCCGTCTGCGCTGCCCCCACCATCTAAGCTGTGTTTTAGTCGTGGGGGCCTGGCGGTACTGCGCCCGTGCTGTAAAGAGTTGATCTAGGCTTCTTTTCTGTGCCGGGCCACCCAGGGCTGCCCGGCCAGAGCCCGGCCTGAGCTTCTCTCTCTCTCTTGTGCAGAGTTCACTGTGGAGCTACCCGTGTGGGTGCCCCTGAGGTCCACGGGGCCTGACCCTAAAAACCTCTTCCCGCCGGTCCGCGCCGCGGAGAGGGGACCGGCCTGGCCCAGGCTAGGAGAATGGAGCCGGCGAAGTTCCTTGGCCAGGACCACCAGGATGAAGTGGCTTGGGTTCTCTCTCTCCCCTCCCCCCACCACGCCATGCAGGTTGGCAGCCCCAGGCCATGTGGCCTGGGGAGACCTTACCCAGCTCCGGTGAGGAGAGGAAGAGCGACTTCTTTCCTCAGCGAACTGGAAGCCTCAAAGAGAACTTCTTCAGGGGTTCTCTTGGTTTTATGAGTTTTTATGTAGGCGGAGTTTTATGCCGGCTACCTCATTTCCGACTCCACCTCCTCTTTCTACACCAGGAATTTTTAACAGCAATTACTCCGTGACAAGGGACCATCCAGCGTGCAGTTCCAAGGAGTTTATTGTGGTCTGAAGGAGGACCAAGGACAACTTAGCTCAGATGGGAGGCAAGGGCTGAATGGCAGGGAAGCACAGGAAGAAGGACTGTTTTATAGGGGACATGTGGGGGTGGGCAGAGCATCATTGACCAATGGTCTGAGGGCTGGGGATGGAGACAAAAGTTGATTGACATTAACATGGGTCAATGAGGAAAGGGGAGAGGGGGCCAGGGGACAATGCGAAAGGGACTACAACAAATACCAATGAATGAAAGTAAAGAAAAGATTCCCAAGAGTTTATTAATACCCACAAGACAAGGAAGAAAAAGTAAATAAATGCTAGGTATTAAACTGTCAGACCTTTATCCCCACACACACCGGAACAAAACCCAAAATGCTTTGGAAAATACGGAGTGGTGACATGCGGTACAAGATGGTGTTGGGACCTCTCCCAGGGAGAAAAAAAAAGCCAAACAAGAGCTTCATGCAGCAATTTGGGCAAGAGATGAAAACTGGTGACTCTCTGGCATCAACCTCCTGTCCACAGCAGATGAAGTAGCTGGGATGGAGCCTCTTGGTGTGTTTTCTCTCTCTGGCTCAGCTTTCCCAAGGTTTGGGCTGAAACAGAGCGGCCCCTCTCCTGCCGATCCTAAGTGACCCCTCTCCTGCAGCCTGTCGCCCTGATTTTTGCAGTGTGCTGTGTTTACACTTCGTAGTAAAAGTTCTCATAGATTTTGTGTAAACATAGTCCATGTTTATGTAACCGGCCAAAGATTGTTTTGTACTTTTGGTATTGTTTTTCATTCCTTTTTCTATGGCGGAGAAGGTTGATGGACTGTGTCCCTAACCTATAGAATTGGAGAGGTGGTAACTTCATTGTCCAATCCATGATTGTCTATGTAAAGATGTATAAATGAAAGAATAAAGAGAGGCTGGGCTCTTCTCTCTGGCCCGGCCTTGGTGGCACTGACCTGCTGACTAGAGTTACCTGATTCTTTCATGTCCGACCGTGCGACAGCAGCCCACATTTCTCTGGTCTTGGTCTAACTAACTGCCCAGTTCATCTCAAAAGGTTGCTGAAGGATTGCTGCTGCTGCAGCTTCTCCAAGGCCAGGGAAGGGAAAAAATTTCTTACCTGGGCTAACAAAAACCAAGCAAAAGCAGACTGCATGGCACTTGGATGCCTGGGAGTGAGGTTTTGAGAAAGCCTGCCAAAGCCCCCAAAGCCCCCCTCTCCCCTGACCACACCTTAAAGATACAGCAACCATTTTTGAGCATAAAGCAGAGGATCATGGAATAAACTATCATCATAAATCACCCCAAGACACCCAGCCAGCAACTAAGTACCATGCAACTGGTCAATAATTCTCTCCTCCCTGCCGCAGAAGGATGGGAGAGGAAAATTAGAAAAACGTAGAACTTGTGTATTGAGTAAAGAAGGATTTAATAACTGAAATAAAGTAAAATATACTACTACTGCTACTAGTATTAATTGTAAGAAAAGGGAGATAACAATAAGAGAGGAGTAAAACTAAAACCAAAACCTACCCCAAGTGATGCACCATACTGTTGCTCATGAAAGGAATGAGAAGGAAGTGTCTTTACAAACAAACTGTGGGCCTGATGGTAGATAAGGCCAGATACAGTGAGGTGAAAGAAGCAATGGGAGGAGCCATAAATTCCATAGGAATCCCACTGATGGACACAGACTGTTACTCACTCAAGACTGTGCTAAATCTCTGGATTTAAAGAAGAACAGAGACACAAGGAAAAAGGAAAAGGTGGGGGGGTGTATACATTAGAAGGCGGTCTTAGGTATTAGGCATTTTGGGAACTCTGTACCTCTCAAGTACCTCAGCCAATGGGGAAAGAGAGAGGCAAATGCAGCTGGAAAATTAGGATAAAAAGGAGGCTGCATTCTCCAAAACTTTGAGAGACCCCAGGGGAAATGCCCCATGGCCTCTCCCTTTATTTGAATAAAGTTACAGGACTCCTCTGTCTCCTTTTTGGACATAAGCCTCTGGTGTTTATGGATTAATTTTCCTGACAATATGGGGACTCTTGTCTGGGATATTTCCACCATCTGGGGGCAGTGGGCAGCGAGTGGGGCTGAAGGGGTGCCTCACCCAGTTTCAGTGAGTGTCAGGGATTGAATATTTAAGTAAACTCTTCCAATCCTGCTTACTTAAATAATGATGGGTCAATGCTTGTCTGCCCCTCCTATAAACAAAAACACTTTCTTAAAAAAATATACCCTTTTCATTGCAGGTACCACACTAGATCAGGTTTGTTGTAATGAGTTCCCTGAATTAGTAATTAACAGAAGTTGAGAGTGTTTGATTTGTCAAGGATGGGATCTCCATCTTCTGGAACTCACAGATAAAATTCCAGTCTAATTATGAACAAAATAGATATTCTTGCCCAGGTGACAAGCTGCCCATCTGCATTTGAAGAATTGATAAACAAAGGCGTAACAAAATAAAGAAAGCTCTAACCTTAGTTATTTACCCTGTAGTACGACCCTTTTATCCAATAATATGACCCTCCATCCTCTTTTAATTCTTGATTCTACTTTGGTTTTGAGAAAACAAATACTGGTTGTTTGTTTTTTAATACCAGGACAAGCAGCAGAGCCATATGAAACATTGGCTTGTTTAGTTAATCTTTGCAAACCCTTTCATACCAAATCATACTTAGAAGATGACAGTAATTAAAAGTAGAGTCAAAGCACTAAAGCAATGGAAATGGTCAACTCATTAAGGTAAGATTGTGAAAAGTTTTTCAGAAAGTGTTGACATTTCCACATTTATACAATTTCATTTCAGATATTTCAGACATGCCAATAACCATCCTATAATATCGAAGTAACAGTACTGACTTAAGTTCTCTCCTCCTTCTTTCCTTTTATTTGTACATCAACCAACAAGGACTAGATGAACTCCCCTATGAGTGGATGAGCCAGTACAGTGTTAGTTGGCAATGTTGCTTTTGACTAGCTCATAAAAGTCACCTTCATATACATATTTACATATCATGACTCAATTCAGTTTGGGATATTTCAAATACAGTTCATTAGTCATCATTTGTAATTTCTCAAGGAAAAGCTTATGTGATATCAGAGCTTCAAGCTATGTAACACTAGCTTTTCCTGTACAAGGACCCTTTTCCCCTTAATCTATTTCTTGCCCTACAGAAATAACTCACTTGTGCATTCAGACTCTTTGAACACAGAGTTCAGGCAATGGAGGGCAGGGGGAAAAGCACAGGAAGATTTATGTAACGCAATTAAATTGGTAGTCCAGAAATGCCCCCTTGGGTGCTACTTGGTGTATACCTGAACTCCTTCATGCACAAGATCAACTCCTTTTATGAAGTAAAATAACTTCACAGTCTCTTGAAGTTGAGTGTGTCATAATGGCAGCCAAGTATTCAGCTAGGACACCCAAATGGTACAAATAAATAATAGCAGTGTTAGACCCCATTTCTTATTTTTTTTCCTGTAAAAAGGACATAGTTTTGGACCTAAATCATAGCATGCCAGATTCTATCTCAACACTAATGTTTAGAAATTATTTCTCATTTCTTGTATTACTGGAGGAAAACCAAAACTGGTTGATCCAGTTCCTCTTAATCTATTTTAAAATGCCTCTGCTTGAACACTGAAATTCAAATGTTTGGAAATAGGTGATGAACTCTGCCGTTCAGACATATTTTACAGCATAACAGCAAATAAATGTGTCTTGAACTTCTCAGGAGGCATCAGAGGCAGGGAAGCACTGGTTTATACCTTCTCCTTTGTTGCACTGGAGGAAACTCGGTAACCCAAAGGGAAGACAGCTGAAAGGTTTTGCCCACAATCCCTTAATTCTAGTAACAAGAGTTAACTAGTGTTATGGTCTTAGATTCTGGTGGGAATTACAGATTCTCAGTAGTGTGGGTAAAGCAGCTGTGCCTTTCCTAAAGCTGGAGATCTAAAAACTAAAACACGTAAAATTATAGCACATTTCTGCTAACTTACATCTCACAGGGCAGCAAACACTTTTTGGCAAAGAAAGAAACATATCCTCTGTCGCTAAACTTACAGTGCCATGCGTCCATCACATGGTTATCCTTTCTGCCTCTTAGTATGCATCCTGTCGCAGGCAAGGAGAAGAAGTCTCTTAAAAACTAAATTGAAATATTAATGTACACAGGCAGGCAGATTACACAAAGAAGCAAGAATCTGTAGGTTCTCCCCTTCTGAAACTGTTTTCAAAGTCATTCTTGGTGTCAACTTTACCCGGTTTTCAATCTCAAGTTACTCGGGTACTAACAGTTTACTTTAGTGGCAGACGGTTGGGAAGTCACCTTTTCTTCTGCACAAAAGCAGCACACCCTCCGAAATAGACTGTTTTACAAGTTACTAGTTTCGTTGTTATTGAATCCATACCACTCAGTGATCCAAAAGCTCTCCCACCAGAGTAGGGAAAGCTAAATTTCTCCAGCTGGAGACTGAGCTTTCCGTACCGGCTCTCTGATTTGTCGTCCGGGCTACGGAGCAGGCACGTTGTGGTCAGCTCTAGAGCCTGGTAATAAAAGGCAAAGCGAAGAGGGAAGGGACTTGCTGAGCGGTCGAGCTTGTGACGGCCAGGGGACCTCACAACAGCCGGGGAAGCCCCGCACCAGCCTTGCAGGGGCGGAGAGTTCATGACTTGCCGATACTGGGTGAGGAGCGGACGGAGCCGCGGGGCCGGGCTGAAGGCGGGGAGCGGCCGGAAGTGCCCCATGGGCGGCCGGGCGATCCTGGCGTGCCGCGGGAGGAAGCTACGTCCCCTGCCCCGTCGCCGCGCGGCGCAAGAAGAGACTGTGACAATGATTCAGGTACGCGGGCGCGGAGCGGGCGGCGAGGCGGGTTTTGGCACTGCCGAGGCCTCGGCCACTCCCTGTCGGGCGGCTGCTCCTCTCCGCTCCTCACCTCTCGGGGCGGCGCGGGTTGTGTGTGGCAACGGCAGCGCTCACTTATCTCCGCGGTGGCGAGGAAAGCCAAGGCGGGGGTTTGCGGAGTGGCGTCTTATTCACTTCCCTGAGTCCTACTGGGGGCTTTCCGGCGCCCAGTTCGAGCCCGGCGGAGCCCAGAGCTCCGCTCGGTTCTGGGGTGCGTACGCGGGAGCTCGCGGTTGACGCTGCTCCGGTGACTGGTGCTGAGCCCGCGGAGTTGGAGCAGCAGCGTGCTGCTTTCCTTTGACACTGACCGCAGCTGGCACATGCCACAGCATGTGTTCGCCTGCCTAGTCTTGGAAATGTTCCTGGTTGCCTTTAATATGAATCTAAAGCTCTTTTTGGGGGGCTTTGTCTCTTTTTTGTTGTTCCAAAATGAGAATGGGTTGACAGTCCTGAAGTACACATACTGGCTTTTAATGGGTATGAAAGTCTGATCAACATTAAACAATTCTGGTTTTAAGTAATGGGTTCCCTTTGATTTTATGACAATGGAGAAAAACAGAGAAACCGGCAAAATATCAGCTTCAGGGCACAACTGCAAATAGGAAATTACCGAAAATCTGTAGAGCATTAGCTGAGAGTCTCATGCCACACAACTCATTCCAGATGCTCATTCAATAATCTCTGGTTTTGGTTTGCTAAGCAAAGTTCTGGACCTTTGAAGTTTCACGCACCTCCTTGGTTACTTCTGAAAGCTTGATTCAACAACAGGCTTAAATGAATTTTAAGCATATGTTTATATGTTTTTGCTGACTTGGGTTCAGCTTAGCAGTCTTTCTTTCCTTTTGCATAGTTAAGGAAGCAACCGCTGTCATTTCAAATTCTTTCTGAAAACATCCCATTTCTAGTGTATCATTTTAGGGTTAGTTTCCCAGAAATTCATGGACAATATATCATACAGGTATATGGTATACACTAAATTATCTTTACTGATTTCAAGCTTCCTTTGACCATCTCATGTGTGCACTCTATCTGTGAAAATATCTCCATCACTCTTGTGTCAAACATTTCAACCAAGTAGCTTCAAATAGCCATTTTATTATAAAAATTGCCAAGGAAATTGCCGAGTGTATGTTTTTCTACTAGATTTGCTTTCCTCTGAGGCTACTCACTATACACAAGTGAATCCTTTAAAGGGCTGAATTTTTGCCATCAGAATTAGAAGAACAAGTGTGATTCCGTTTGAAAGCATATGCAATGGTCTCCAGTGATCACTTGATAAGAGTCAGCCTGTGACCTTAGGCACAATATTAAATGTGAAAATCATAATGCTACATTTGAAAGAAAAATTAATGCAACAAACTTTTTCAGGGATTGTTAAATATCAACTTTCAAGTAACTCTTAGCTCCAGCACTGTGAGTCTGATTTTAGAATCTTAATGAAAGTAGAGGGAAAGACTACTCTTAGTCATGTGCAGTGACTTGGTTGGCACTAGAGCCCCAATTTTGTTGGGTGGTCTTGAAACACATTGAGAGAAGGCACCACTCTATGTGACTTTGGGAGCAAAGGTCTTGTTTCCTTCATGCCAGCACTTATATTACTAGTACTTAGTTAGGGATGGGTAACCATGTCACACAGCTGTGGTCCCTGTTCACCATGACAGTTTTGCCCCACCGTACTTTGTTGCTTCTCTTTCTGGATGCCTGGGGATGCTAACTGAGAGTCTGCTGCTCAGATGGCTCTCCAGGTATTAATGTTGCTCCTTTTAAGCTAGATTTTACTTTCATGTTGTTCTTGATTCTTCCTTTCCTTTTTAAGATATCCTGAAGGGTCAAGTGAACCTAGTTGGAAGAGAACAAACTGAATGACAAGTCAAAGAGAACAAGTCCTTTTTATGTGACATTTAAAAGGACAGGGGAAAGTAACATCAAAGAAGAAGATAATGAAATCTCGTAGTTTCCCTACTGCAGGTCTATAGGGATGTAGCAGGGGCTGGCTGGGGTTAAGCTGAGCTTCACCACCCTGATAAAGTTTACATGAAATGGATGGTCTGTATTCTTCTCTTATAACATATTATTAGAAATCAAGAGTTTCTTCTTTGAAAGAACCAATTGCATTTCATCAGTTTTAAATTAGCATGAGCGATAGGGGAAGCAGAGCTAGTAATTCTCAAAATATTAGTTATAAAATGAGTTCAAAGGGTGGAATAGTCTAAAAAGCTAGCTTAGACTCGAAATTATGCCGCTATTATAGAATAGAAAACATGTCGGCAAGATGTATTAGTATCAGTGGATTTTACCTCTGGAATATAAAAAAAAAGAAAAAAATATTGCAACAAGCAATAGTTAAAAAATGAGCTTTCTATATTGCTCTTGATCTTTCTTTTCCAGCAGGAAGATACGTAATTATACAATAGGCTATCTGAATTTCTATCACTGGGTGTTTGAAATAATTGTAACATTAGACATTCTGCCTCAGAATATGCCAAAGAGTCTTAACATATATTTGAAGAGAAAATAGCATGAATTTGACTCTAGGAAAGTGTTCTAAAGACTTAGGAGGTTGTTTTGGTGTATGTTTTCAAGGGGAGTGGTAGATATTCCCAGAATGATTACATTAGACAAGTATTTTTCTCTTGGAATCAATGGAATTAAATTAATATAAAATTGCCACTTATGCCACAGGTTGCAGTTATGATACTGCGTTAGGCCTCATCCTTGGGTGGTTTATCAGCTTTCTGTGAGGGGCTACTGTGATCTGGCTTCCTTTTTCAGTCTGAAATGGAGTCAGGACTGAATGCAAGGACCAGCTCTGTCTCAGTTTCTGTAGGTAATTCTTCCTCAGTCCATCCCAATGTTACCTGAAAACTCATTGTCTTAATCTTTACATTTTAACCACCTCTTTAAATTGTCATTTCTTTGGGTGTAGTATTGTAAGGGAGGTCAAACTCCCTGAACAACTTTTAGTGAGATTAGACTTTCCTGAGGAGCAATTTTTGTGATGTTTTTAGGTTGGTTTTTTTTTTCCCCTTAGAAATTGACTGTGGGAGACAGGAAATTGTTCACATATATTTTCTGATAATTTCAGTTCAATGTCTGGTGTTTTTACAGCTCATAACATTTTATAATAATAAACAGCTGTGTTTTGTATTGCTGAAAGAAGAAAAAGGTGTATCAGTCCTGCTGTCTTACATCAGCAAAAAACCAGTGAAAACTGAAGTGCAAAGTAAAGCAAATAAAGTATCTTTTTCAGAGTTGCTTAGCAAATACATAAAAGACCTCAGGTTTTCTGATCCTCATTGTAATGCTTTTCCACTGAAGCATATTGCTTTTTAAGTAATGAGTTATCAGTTGTGCAAAGCAAGGGAAAAGGAGAGTCCAAATGTATCTCTGTAGTGTTTTTCCTTGTACAGTAGGCTTCTGTACTATAACTTAGTATCTCTGACTGTAAGAAAATGTGCAAATGTGAGTACTGTACATCAGAGCGTAGTCACCAATATTATACAGTCCATAATCTCCCTGCAGGAATATTCTGACTTCTGCTACTGATAACTTATTTGCACACATAGAAAGAATAGGAAAAAAAGTAGTTTTTCCAGGAAAAAAAAAATTTAGACGGTTCATGGATTGAATAACAAGCAAATAGCTGCTTTGGCTCAAATGTCCACTAGTTCATAAGTCTTTAGCATCATTTCACGGTATAGTGTTTGGTGACAGAAAAGTCTGAATAAACCAGCAAAAATTGTTAATAATTATGGGTTTTTTGCCTATTCCAGCTCCTCTTTGCAGATTGCAGACCAAAGTGAGAATTGTAGAAGACTGAGCCAGTGGGATCATTATTAGTCATATCCTATTCAAGATGTTGATGAATCCTGTAGGCCAGTCACCATTTTGTTATTAAATGTGTTCTTTCATCTAATGAATACATTCTGCAAGAAAGTTGTGTGAAAAATGAGGTCCACTCTCCTGTTAAAATTTCAAAGGTTTAATAAAAGACAATAAGGGACAAGATAGAGCAAAAGGTTACAACGCCCAGGATGGTGGTTGCCTTGGCACTGAGGCAAGAGCACACCTGCTATGATGAGAGACTATCTTTGTTTACTTTTCTTATTGCATCAGCCTATTGCATATTCATAGACAATTATGCATATTCAATAGTCAAACTTTCCCCCAAACTATTTTACATGTTCCAGGAGCTAGTAAGCATGGCTTCTCCTTGGGTCTGCCTTTTTAGAGCATGCGTGGTCCTTTTGGAGAGTTCAGTATCTTCCTTTGTCCATCAGTTTCCAGCAGATGGTTGTTTTTGATAGAGATGTCCTGTGGCAGGAGCCTGTCACACCCGTGTTTATCCAGCTAAGCAGGTGGTTTATTTTAACTTAGGTACATTTTAAAACAGCTGTATTAGTTATTTCTCGACTGTATCTAAATTAGAACAAAGAAAAAAGCATTTAGTAATCACTGTATTTCTATAACAAAAGCTACTTCTATAAGGATTAACATTATACACATAGTATTCATTTTTACACTTGCAACAAACCAATACTATAATATGTATTTATCACAGTTGTATAAGTTTTATTATTTTATGTAGACAGGAAATTACTTAGACTGTGTATCTTGTTCCCTCTTCCTTATTATTATTATTTAACCAGTCAGGTTAATCCATGTAATGGTGTCCCTGTTGCTAATGTTATTTAGTACATGAGAATCTTGGGGGAAATGGGAGTTAAACAGATTACAAAGCAGTATGTAACTGGAGTTCTTTTCAAGGTCCTCAGCACAATGCCTGGTTCCTTAAATACAAGTTGTCTATCATATTTTTAATAACCAAGGAGGGGAAAAAGCTTTTTAAAACCTCATGCAATTTTAGCTACTTTCTGTTAATTTTCCAAGTGGTCTCACACAGGAGAAGTACAATGAAACATGAGATGGCTGTTACTTGAAAGAATTACATGTATCTTCAGTATCCTGTCTTCTGTCTGACAGCTACAATATGTCCTATGGAAAACAGGCTGGATAGTTTTCATTGTAATCCAGTTTTGTAGTGGTTTTCAGCAAGAGGGAAACATTTTATTTTAGGAAAATAAATGCAGCCCCAAGACTTGAAAAAAATTCTTATAGGAACTGATAAATGAAGAAGGGTTTAAAACACTTTCCTTCCAGAAGAATATTAAGTGAACAATAGAAAAAAGAAAGTTCTCCAAATGGCTTGGTTACTGCTCTCAAGAGACATTTGGTAAGATGAACAACTTTCCTATGAAGCTTACAATAGAAAACAATAATTTTTTGTTTTAGAGTTTGTGGTTTACTTTGAGCTTTGTTGTTGCTTCTCAGCTCTACCTACCTCAAATGTGTCTAGCACTGTGGAGGCATTAGCCCTCTATTCCATGTCTGGCAGGAATGTGGAACGCAACTGATGGAAAATAGACTGCTGCTTATGGATCTTCACTGTTACCAATACTTGTCATATCGTTTGACTGTTCCACCAGGGCACCAGGCAGATAGTTGTATGTGATATTCAGGGACGAAACATGTGGAGTGAACCATGGCAATATGTGGAAATACTACATATTGTTTCCTTTCTGTTAATGAAAAACTCCCAATGATGAATCAGAGCTTGGTGTCATAAGCCACTTATTTATAAAAAACAATTGTAAGGGGGCAAATGCAGAATGTGCTGTTCAGCATCTTGTTTCTGTTGCTCTCAGTTCTCTGTCAACACTAATGAAAAGCCCACTCCTAATGATTCTTTTTGGTCAGTTATCCAAGCAATCAGAGCCAATGAATACTTTAAAAAAGTAATAGGCTCTCAAAAATTAATGCAAGTTTTGGCCTGAAAAGAGCAAAAGCTTTTCATTATGTTTTTAAAACAAATATCAAACATAACCCCTTTTTCATGTCTGTATAAGCCCAACGGGCATGTAATGCCTGCTTCTGGTCAAATCTGGTATTAACCGTGGCTATCACTCAGAGGAAAATTAAAACCATTTGAAGGCTCCCCATAAAATTTAAGGTTTTCTGTAGATTTATTGCAATATTGGTCCCTGGGTTTTCAGTGCATGCATGTATTCAGTGTGGCATTTCAATGACAAGCGGATCATGTGATCTTGAATGCAGTGGTCCAAGGACATAAATTTAAGCATATACACAGTGGTGCCAGAACCTAGATACGGTGGGGGTGTGTGCCAGTATGCATGTGAGAGAAAAAAATTATACAGAAGATGAGTGACTTCAACCTGGGGATTTTTACCTGTGTTTCATACAACTGTAATTTTGGTGGGTAGTTTTAAAAAGGGTTGTATTTTTATCCTGTCTTTAAGGTATTTGAAGCAGTTTTTTCTTGCCTTTGTGCTTGAGCAGGGGAAAGTGCTACTTTGTGCATGAGTGTTTTTGATGGGCACCATAAGAAGAACTACATTGATGTAAAAATGATTTAGAGTATACTACTTCACTCAGCTCTTTCAGTGCCATGACAGCAGCAGCAGTACTAACTTCAGGGGGGCTGAAGCTATGCAGAGGGAAGTTTGGTGGATAATCTGTTGCCCTGAGGTTTCCCGGTTGTAACTTTCTTATGTAGAAGGAAGCTGAAGTTTGCAGTTACTTTGGCATGAAAGTGTATATTCTGTTACTGGCTTATGCGACATTTGACCTGTAATTTTTCACTGAGTATGACCTAACTTATTTCTCAATGCCTTTATATAGCTTTACTTGCATGAAGTATGTCTGCACCTGGGAAAAGAAGAGAATGTGTTGGCTCAAACTGAACAAACCTTGCAGGATTTTAGAGTTTCTAGGTTATGGTATTTTAAAGCCAGTGATCTGAAGGCGAAAGTTGTAGTTTTCCTCACTGTGGAATCACGTTGGACTAGTATGGGCATGGCTTTTCTTTCCTCAGCCCTCACTTGCAAAGAATTCCTATTTAGGAATGCATTTACATATCTAACAAGACTTCAGATGTAAGAGTCTAGACAAAAGCAACACTGACAGAACCCTCCAAGAGTGATGGGGTACCCTCTGCATCACCATGACACTCTACTGTTTTCCCTGCAGAAAAAAGAAGCATGGTTTTAATGTATCACACAGAAAAAGGAGCATGGTTTTAATGTATCAGCTGGGATCAATGAATGCTCTGAACATCCATAAAAAGAGAAAAGGAAGAATACTGAAAGCAGAAAGATATTTGCCTTACTTGTGTTACTTCTCCCTTGCAATCCATCATGAAAGGGCGTTGATGCTAAGTATTCATTAAAACGTAGAACTAATTGACCAGAATCAAGTGATTGGTTTCATTGTGCATGCCTCCCATCTTGAAAGGCAGAGGCTTTTGTAGAAGTGTGGAAGCTGAGCCTTAGGCAGCTCTGACTGACATTCTGGCAATGCTTGCTGCTTCTTGGATTTTGCAGCCATATTGAAGTTGTCAGTGTTACAATATTGGAACATTATTCAAAAAGTTAGCAAACCTGGACAGGTTTCAGCAATGTTGGAGGGTATTAGATGGAAAAATTAATTCTATGAAACTCATCAGAGACTTTTCAGTTTAAATTGTTTTAAACTCTTTCTAATTCCAGCTCAGACAGTTAGCTGAAAAGGCTTTTCTCACAAGATTTAAAATATTAATCTTAATTGTTTTTTCTGAAACATGGTGAGAATGAGAAAAAAAGGGTGAGAGTGATGAACCTTGCTACAGATATGTGCACTTGGAAGTGGTAGCTGTTATCTATACTGTGAATTTAACGGTTTTCCATGTCCTGTATTACTTCTACATACTGTAGAATTTTATGTATTACATTTTGTTACAAAAATTAAAAGCACAGAATAAACAAATAACAAGAATCCTTGTTAATGCTGCAGTTTCATTTCAGTCTTATCTTCAGTGTTTTCATCATTTACACCTTAACTTTTTAAAGCCGAAGTTCTAATTAATTGAATTATTGTCTTCAGCACTTTTGTATCTCAGATCTGATTGCAAACAGAAACCTGGCTTATACCTGTCAAACAGTGATAGGACAAATATGAAAAGTGCATGTTCAGTCCATGCATACTGAGAAGAAAGATTTAACTTGGGAGTTTGTGGTATTAAGTTGGGATTCACACTTGAATACATGTTAATTCACAGGGATTTGACACAGATGAATGGACCGCTGGCTGATGGATTCTTGAAAATTCTCTGAATCTACATTTTTGGCTAATGGTATGTGGAGAATCACATCTCTTCCTGTACTAAGTCAGATAAAAATTTGCCAGAAGGCATTCCTCCTCTAAAATCCTGTTGGCAGTTTGGGCCAACATACAGAAATTGGGGGCCAGGATTAGCGACAAAATCTTGCCAAGAAATCCTAAAAATGGAAAGCTGAAAAATATGACTGATGTCACTTGGAAGACCTATACTCACATTTATCTTCATAGTTGTGACTTTAAATTCTGTGAAAATCACACTGCAATGAAAGCATTCTTCTGAAAGTACTTGCAGATTTAAAAAAACCTTGCAAGCATTGAGCTGTGGATGATTTTCTCCTGACTGTCCCAAGAATACAAAGTAAAATGTATAAATTATAGTACAGATATACTATATATATTTATACACAGTATAATATATAAATTATAGAGTGATTTCTCACTCCATTCCACCCCTTATACTGCCTTTTTAGGTAAGGGAATAGTTGGATTCTGGAATGCAGAGGAATTTATAGTTAAATCTCAGTTGATCCAAATATTAGTACTGAAAAGCTGGCAGCCCACGGCTTGGACAGGTGCACTCTTTGCTGGGTTAAGAGCTGGCTAGATGGCTGGGCCCAGAGAGTGGTGGGGAATGGTGCTGCATATAGTTGGCACCCAGTCACTAGTGGTGTCCCCATTATGGGATATCTGGTTGTGATGTACAAATGAGTTGCTATGGGAAGTTAAAAGATATCCTTGTGAAACTGATTTTGGAATCATGAGAAAAGTTTCACTGAAACTATGATCATTTATGAAAAGGTTGCCTCTTCCTGTATTAAGAGAGGGAAGAAGAACAAAACCCACAATGTATTAATAAACCAGGAGGAATAAATAAGTTGTTCTGTTTCTAACTAATTTGTATTATAACTTTTTTTTTCTTTAAAATAACACCCTGTTTCAGCAGACTTGAATTTTTTGTAAAAAAAACCTGTTAATGATTTCTTTCCTTTCCAGTTGTTGTAACTGTACTCTGTGATTTACTACAGGAAAGGTATTTTATTTCTGACTTCCTGCAAGTAGATCTGGTGTAATCTGGTGCCCTCCTGAAAGGCACAATTTTGGTTGCTGGTCCACCCAGCCATGCTAAATTTATATAAACAAGTTTTATATATCTAAAGATGCCAGAGAAGCGGATGTTTTATATTTGTTGATGTCTTTTGTCATCAAGCACTAAAGAACAAACTTAACACATCCAAAGCAACATACCTTTTAAAATTATACCTTTATTGGATTTTGTTAAGAATCACCCTTTTGTCAAGCAAGATATTTTACTGATTGAATTACTGATTGATAGTTGTGCAAGCAGGCTCAGTCCTGATTCTCTTTTCAGCTCTTAACAGAAGGAGAAACTGATCTTTAGCAGATATTACCGTTCCCTCTGTTTTCTTCCTACCCCTGTGTGTAACAAAACTTCTTGATTATTCTCTTGACTTTAAACCTTCAGTGACTGGGAGAGAGTAATGAAGAGAGAGGGTAGAGTATTGGGGACTCAGAAGTAGGGGCATGTTTGTATGTGGAGATTCAAAGAGGAGGGCAGAGAGCAAAGGAGATCTTGGACAGGAAGAACCAAAAGTTGGATATGAAGGCAAGAGCTGCAAAGAAAAGTGGGAGATAAGTGAAACAAAAATAGCTGAGGAAATTAAAGATGTGGTAAGAAAGAGACAGGGAGATTGAGCAAAAGATGAAAACCCAAGAAAAGATAATTTACCACAAGCTGCATAAATTTCTGTAATATATGTGTATAAGATTAAATTGATGTTCATCCAGAAGTTATGCATCTAGGCTTCCTATTTAAGTATTCCAGAAGATAATGTACTCAACCCATTTTATAATAGGCTACTATTGTAGTCAGCTGTTGGCTGACTACAGAGGGAGCTCAGAGAGTTGAAACTTGAAGGCCAGCTTTTAGCTGGCTCAAATTTGGCAAAATTATTTCTGATCACTTTTTTAAAGCTGGAATTTTTTTAAAGTGTAAAAGATGTGCTTTTCTTAGAAATAACTTGGTATTCTTATAGGATCAGAATGGAACTGTAGGTCAGCAAACTTACTTGATGGGGAAGAAAAACTGTTTATGTCAAAATTATTTAGCTTGACACATGCTTTGTTTTCTTCACCCATGTGTAAAGACTAAAAGTGTTTGGTTTGTGTTTTACTTTGTGCATCGCTAAAGAATGAACTCTAATAGCATTTTAGAGATCTTGCCAAATCGTGAGGTGTAAATATAAGTATAGAAAAGGTGTCTGAGCACCTTAGAATAGAGATTAAAAAAAATTGTGATCATATACAAAACTTAATTTCGTTAATAAGCTGTCCCTATCTTCACACTTGTAATTATGATCTAAAATTTCATGTGCCATAACTGAGAATACAAACCTGAGTCACTCTTATTCAATGTGAATTAAAGGATCTTAATATGTTTCTTCTGATTTCTTATCTAGCAGCACTGAAAGCTATGGGCTTGTCTTCCAGTTGAGAAGATGGAAGTATTACTTTGAATTCAGTTGTGTTAATCCCACATACTTGTGGAAAAAACCACTGCTAATTGTTTTTGAGGGGAGAAATGAAGAATTTTTCATATGCATGCACTTTTCCCATGTTAATTTTCTGTCTGTAAGTGCAGGTGTTTCTCAGTCCTGTTGTTTCAAAGTGAAGTATTATGAACTTGTCTTTTTGTTTCCTTAAAAAAGTCTTGAGTAGGGACCCACTAGAAGATGAGTATAAATAATTTTGCTAAATGTGGCAAATAGTCTTGGGCACTTAGGACCATCACAGGATTTAGATTCAATTGTGTACTTACTTTCAAAGTCAGAAGTATATGGTAATGTTTGCCCCAGTTGAGCAAAGGCAAAAAAAGCAATGTGGTTATTTTGCATATGTGAAAGATTAAAACATGAAAAAGAAGCATCATATAGAATATTTCCATGGGAAGTGAACGGAATAAGTAGGCAAGCAAAGTTTCACATTGAAAAGAAGAACTGCTTACTGAAATAGATGGCCTTGGGATTATATGTTTCATCTTCTTCCCAACATCTCTGAAGACTGAAATGTGCAAATGAAATTAGCACAGTACATCCTGATACAGATAGCCAAAAGTCTTTTCCATGTTTTCTGCATGACTCCACACCTATGCTTAGTAATTTTTATTATGAAGTCTGAAAAAAGTGAAATGTGTGAATGTGTGCTTGATCCTTCAAATTGAAGCTTTGTGTAACCATTTCTCAGGACACTGATGCAGCATGCTCCAGTACTCCTTGTTATGTGTGTCCTGTTTGCACAGCCAGCACCCTCATGCTGGCTCAAGCTGTGGTAGTGTTTTCTGCTGCTCAGAACAGCATCAAATTTTGTATGAACATCTGTCAGGTGCCGATACACTGACCTAATCCTGGAGGTAATAAAAATCTATAGTAGTTATTAATCAGTTAATTATATTTAATTATATAAAATATTAATATTTCTAATTAGTTATTAATTGTTAGCAACTCTATCCAACATGTGTGTTTAGAAGAGAGCACATGGTTTTTGCAGGGTTAGTGTGCCATCCGTCATCTGCTGTTGCAGGGGAGAAATGCAGCAGCAGGGTCGTCCCTGGCCGCAAGCCAGCAGCGAGTGCGCACTTGCAATCCCCTTGCTCCATTGGCACTCCCGAGGCAGGGCCACATTTCTGGGAAATATTTTAAAGTTTCAGGAAGAAGCCAGTAATTTTTACTTTTTTCTTTTTTTAACATCAGAAAGCTATCTCCTCCTCATTTTAGAACTAATAAAGTAACCTCTCATTTGAATTGTATTTCAGCATGTACACATTTACAAGGTTTCATAGCAGTTACCCATGAAGAGTTTGTGACTTGACCATCTTTCACTATTACTCCATCCTTTTCATTCTCCTTAATTAACTACCAATTCCTCTTGTTTCCCTGTGTATACTTTTACACTCCTCTTTATCCTTGTTTTTCTGGTTGACTGTGTATTTTATTTATTGTGACCAAAATAGAAGAGTAAAACCATAAAACAATCCTAGACAAACCACCTATATATAAGATAATATCTATGTAAGTCAAGAAAAGGCAATATTAAGGATGCCCATGCAAAGAACCTAAAGGAAAGCAAAACCAAAACCCAAACCCAAGCTCACCACAAAGAACAGATGCAAATATTTTTTCTCAGGCCTACAAATAACTCTTCTGTAATCTGTAGTTAGCCTAAATAAATTTATAACCTGAGAAGAAAATATCTATTTAACTTGAAGATTTCTCTGGTGAAAACAGAAATGCTGAAAAGAGAAAGTCTGGAATCTATCAGACCACAACCTGAAAAGAAATTTTATCAGTGTTTTCAGGAACAGAAATTTTTGTGATAATTATTGCTCTTGTAATATACTCCACTTTTGGTTATACCAAATATTCTTCTCTTTAGCTGTGATAAAAGCTGTCTGCACAGACATCTCCCTGGATTAAATGCAACATACCAAAGAATCTCACTAATTTTTTTCAAACTTGGAGCTATTTAAAACAGCACTACTGGAAGGCAGGGGAAGTGACTCTGAATGAATTGCAAGCGTAGAGCTATTCAGCATCACGTCTGTTTTACGACTCTTTCCAGATTGATATTTCTGCTAATTTTTAACTTATAAGCAAGCTACCTCCATAAAATAAATTGCATCATCTGACAACCTGCCTTTGTTATACATAGTGTACACAAGACTTTTCCAAGCTTCTGCTCTGCAGTTTGAAGAGTTGCACGCTGTGAATAATCCCAGGGCTCCTTCTAATACCTCTCCTTGGGCTACCATGGCCATTGCTTGAATCTAAACAATGAGCAGTCTCCATCTGCTGGTTTCTGAACATCCCTACATTTTGAATCTGTCTGTGAGTTTGACTGGTTCTTGATTTCCTTGACACTAGAAAAGGAGCAGCAAAACATTAGGGGTTACATGTTCATCACTGATGCAGAGAATCTTGTCTCAAATGTTACAGTATTTTTGTAATCTAAATGAAATGAATGAGAGATGGAAAAGCTTCTTTTTTCCTCAAGTGAGCTTGTGATTTGATTCTGCCCTTGGTTCACACAACACACAATCACAGGTTGTGAAGATTTCCTTTAGAGGCTATTGTTTAATGGTAACATCTGCTTAGAATATGAAGAAAAAGAGAAGGGGAAAACTTTGACCAATGCAGGATTCACTTAGAGGACTTCGGCTATCTTAAAGATACTGTCCCAGGTTTTCACCCAGTTTATCATCATGCTTCCAGAGGGAGAAGTAAGTGAGGGAGAATGAACCCTTGTTCACCAGGAATGGGGTGATTACAGAGCAGCTGACAAGAGGAAAGAGGAAGGCAGAGGCCAAATATATGGCAGGTTTGTGAAAGGAAGAACTGTTTTGTTGATACCTGTCCCTCTTATTGTCTGAGGACCAAGTTAAGGTTGAATTCATCTGTGGCAAACACTATTTTTTTGTACTCCAGATGCTAAAGCTTGTGTTTCTTTACTGTGGTTTGGACTGTGGAGAGTCAATTAAGTGAATGCCCTTTGGTTTGGGAAAGGAAGAAAGAGAAGAAGTAACTGCATTTAAAACAAAGGATGAACAGCAAAGTTAACTAGGTCTGTTTTCCTGAGACTTAGTGTCTTGAGGTCAGTCTCTTCAGTGCACTCAAAGTACAAGGATGTGCTCTCAGGATTGTATTGATGGAGGTGTCCCACCCCACTGTAAAGGGGGGAGTCAGGAGGATTATTTTTGGTAGATTTCTCAGATGAAAGTGAAGTGCAAATGCAACAAAATTATATCTGAGAACTGTTTCTTTATGTGGGTTTAATTTCAGATATATAATTACCAAATGTCTGACATCCCCTCCACTCCTATACTTATAAATTAGAGAGCATTCTTCAGGGCACAAGAGTTAAGGTTGCATGGTGTGCATGCTTGAGGTTTCTGAGTCAACATTTACAAACAATAAATGATCTATTTTATCTTATTTCCTTTGGGGAATATTTTGTGTAATTCAGTTAACTGATACAAGGATTTTAAGTGTGTGCCTGTGTGCGTGTATATAAATACATACCACAATTATCTCCAGGCAGAAATGCAAATAAATTGCTAAAGGTCAACAGCTGCCCTGTTGCTGAACCAGTAGTAAGAGACTCTCTGTTGATGAGCCAAGGAATTATGTTTTCGTAGTTACATTCACTCACATAAGTTAGCCAAATGTGAAAGAAGAGTCCTCTTGATGTTTATTGAGGTACTGACTAACATATCTTGAAGACATGTTTGCTGCTCATATTGTAATTTACTTCTAGAATGCATCATGGTAGTGTCCTAGGTGACCCAAAACATGTTTACTATGTTCTGTATGTCTTCTACGTCCATCTGCACAGTTTGTGTTACTGTCACTTTACGAGTCGACAACCTGGGGAATGGAACTTGTGTGTTTTACCCCAGTTCACGGAAAAGGAGGGGTCTGGGTTCCCTTTAAAAGACAGCCAACAGACGCGCAGAAACCTCTCTAGTCACTCTCTGGGCTCCCAAGGAAGTTGCTTTGGGCAGGCCTCTGATTAAAAACCTGAGAAGCTGAATTTTGCAATCCAAAACTGTTTCAGGGTGAATACCTTTCTGCAGCTGCCGTACCAAGATGGTACTGGCGGGGCCACCATTCCTTAGTGCCCCGTGGGTCTGCTTTCTTCTCCCCCCCTCCTCCCCTTTGGGACAGGGACCTGTGACAGCAGCAGCGATGCCGGCTGAGTGCAGCAGGTGGCAGGAGGAGGCAGCGAGCAGCTGCACTGACCTCACTCACACATGTCATTGAAAGGAAGCAGAGGAGCTGACACCCCAGGGCTGGAGCTCCCCAGGCAATGCCAGCATACCCTGTCTGCCACCAGAACTGGTTCCTGTTTTTTGTTCCGGGGAAAGGTTGAGCGGAGCGGGGTTTCTTTGCCATATTGTCTTTGCCTTCTGGTCTATGCAGTCTGATAATGGTGGCTGTCATCTTGGGGGAGGGTTTTTCCACCATACTGTGTTTGTCTTCTGGTCCATGCAGCATGCTACAGTGGTCGCATTCTGCGGAGGAGGGGCATCCCTCCTGTCCTGGGTAACCCAACATGTTCTTGTATTCCATATCTATTTGTGCCCAAAATTGTTACTATCTCTTTTTAAGACAGGGTGCCAGGTTTGGGGGACTGCTGGGATTCCTTTAAAAAGTCAGAGTCACCCAAGCAGACCCTCTTTTGCCTTGTCGTCTTTGCTCAAGGGAGAGGCTCTGCTTTGGGGGCTTTTTCCCCCCTCTTTTGCTCTTCTCTTGCATCTTGGACTGCCTCAAGATGAATTTTGGGAGTGCTTGACTGTGGCCAGGACATTATGCCAAGAGGAGTGGAGCAGCCCCCGCTTTGTGTGGTCCCCAGCCCACAAACAGTGCCCAGCCCTGAGGCAAGAAGGGAGAGTAGCTCCAGCCCAGCTGACCTTGCCTTACTTTGCTGTCTCCTGCCTGGCAAGAGGATGGCAAAGTCTCTTCACGAGTTCTAGCCCTTGACTGAGTACCAGCTGCTGGAGTATGCCAGCTGCCTTTGTTGATGGAATTTCCACTTCTGGAGAGATAAGGGTTCAGGTGGGAGAGCTGCATTTCTCCTGTTGTCTTTTGAGTCGTGTGCTTGTCTGCAGAGCAGCCACCTTGGTGGGAGGTGTCACTGCCGTTCTAAGTTTCTCTTTGTTTCCAGTGAAGTTGGGCAAATTTAGCAATTTTGTATCTGTGATAAATGGGTAAATGATAAATGTTGGCTTTTGCATTTACTAGTGATAATGTACTATGTAGAAATAGTGTTGTGATAAAATACAGTTAAGTAGAAACAAGATTAGGGTAAATTGTAACTTCAAGATAGTTGTGATATGTTGGGAATTGTAGTCATAAATACATAGTAATAAATGTCTTTTGAGTTGATAAATCGCAGAGCCAGGGACCAAGGCATCTTAAAGGAAACAAAGAAGATAAAACCACTTATATCCAGGAAACCGGTTATCTCAACTTACACCTCCCAAAGAAACTCAACTACAAATTAGGAGACATCAGAGGAAAAGAAGATTCCTGCCTTCAATTCTGAGCAATCCAGGCCCAAAGAGGTGGGGAGAGGGGGTGTGTGAAGTGTAAATTTTCTTCTAGGCTTAATGAATATGTAACAGTTAAAGAAAGTACTTAAACACGTTGCAAAATGAATGAAACTATGCCTCTGTCAAATACTGCTAAGTGCCCTGCACTGTTTTTTGCCGTTGTTCTACTAATAAATGTTCAATATTATTCTACTAAAATTTCAGCTTGTGAACTTGTTTTTCACATATCTAATGATTATTTACTGTTATTTTTTTCTCTGTGGCTGTTTTGCTTGTCAGTAAACTTATTTTTTCACTTACATCTACTCGTATTAATTTCTCCTTATGGGTGGCAAGGGATTGGTTAAAACTTAGGGGAGGTAACATGTTAGAGTGTCTCCCTTAAATTGTCTTAAACCAAGACACCTGGCATCTTGTTTTCTTTGTTCCTGGGGAGTCCAAGGGTTTCAGCACCTTTGTGCTTAATGGTTATTGCTGTTATCTTGGCTGTTGTTTGTTTTCTAGTAAATGGTTATTTTTTCACTTCTATCTTCTTGCATTCATGTCTCCTTATTGGTGAAAGGGGAGTGGTTAAAACTAAGGGTAGGTAGCTCATTTTGGAGTCTCCACTCCATATAATTGTCTTAAAGGCGGCCTGATAACTTGTCTTCAGATGTTCTGTGAAGCTACAAATACAACATTGGTTGGAGCATGATGCTAGTTAACCAAAGTTGCAGGTTCAATCCCTGTATGGACCAGTCACTTAAGAGCTGGACTTGATCCTTGTGGGTCTCTCCCAAATCAGTATGTTCTGTGATTATGTGAACAGCACTATGATCTCAAGATACAGCCTTTAGTGTATCTACAGTTGTTTGAGATTTTGTTGTACTTTTTTTCTGGAGGCTGTTTAAAACAGAACCTTAGAAGTCTACCAGGTTTCTTCTCCTAGACCCTCTCTCCTCCACTAAATGCATTTTTTCAGTAAGAGTTGGAAAAGAAAGGAAAAAACAGTCACAAAAATCTGAGTCATGCAGTTAGGCTACTACTGTACATCTGTCTGATCTTGGAGTAGGCATAGGAATGATCCAAAATAACTATAAATTGATCAAGCTTGAAAGAGAAATTCCCTTATTGTGAAGGAAATTTAGTGAGAGATAACATCCTTTATTTTAAGTTTAGTTCTGTTCTACATACTGAAGAGAGAAAAGCACCGTACCTAGTTCATTTCAGAGGTGCTGCTTTTAGAATGTGAGATCGGGAAGATCTGTCAGTCTGTAAATTTGATATACATTAGCTATTCTGGTGACATAGGTGAATAAATAGATATGTCTTGGCCATAGCAAGTTTCTGTAGTTCTACGCAACATCTGCCTGTAGCTTTGAGAAAGTGGATGTTCTTACCTGTACTGTTCATTTTATCTTGAATCTTGTGATAATTTGGTGCATTTATAATGTTCTGAAGATAAGTAAATAATACATTAATCCCAATTTCCTTTATTATAAGGAAGTTCCTGGTTCTGGATAAAAGCTTGAAAACATGAACTGTCCAGACTGACAAAACAGATAGCAAAGAAAGGGAAATAAAACGAAGATTATAATGGATAAAGGAGGAGTTCATCTCAGAATTTTGTCTTGCTTTACATTTTTAAGTTGTAAAGTTGGACTGGCACAGCCATGTCAACTGGGAGTCCTTTTAGGGAAAATACCTTTTTCTAAACTGATGGATCACTGCTGACAAAGCCTCAGTGGAGATGGAGGCCTCCCAGCAGAAGGGTATTTCTCTGTATGTGGTTCATATTGTTTGAATGGGTGAGATGGCTGTAGTGGCAAAAGAGATCCTGTAGACCAGTGCAAAGTAAGTCTGTGGTAGGAAGCTGTGTCAGCATAGGTGGCCCAAAAGTGTGGGACAGCACCAGTTAGTGGTTTGTAAGCTCTGCTCAAGAAGTTAAGGGTTTTCAAAGGTGCCCGAGTGAACTTAGAAGCAGCTCACGCTAGTGCTTCCTGCCACTTGTCATGAATAACTTACCAGTATCTCTACTTGTGTAAGACTGGCATAATCTAACAGGTCGGCAGAAAGCAACTTTTCAGAAACTTCTATGTGAAATGACAAATTCTAAGAAGGTTTTTGGTTTTTTTAGTTGTCTTCAGTGAGAACCATGAGACAATTTAAGCACCAAAGATGCAGTGAAATTATTAAAACATTCTCCATCCATATAACAGGTTTCAATGAAGACTTTCATTGTGTTTTATCCTGCATTTTTCTTGACTGGATACTATGCTGGTATCAAACAAGTAGACAATGCGATTCCCATGTGCTGTATAATTTTCACTATGCTAAAAGTTTTCCTCCTTGTTCAACAGTTATAGCTTTGGTTTGTCTTGCAGATTTGAATGTTAGCTCTGGGGAAATAAAACAGGCTGATTTGTGTCTTGTGTTCACTCAGAGCAATGCTGTTCCTCTGTTCTATTTTATTATAGCTCATTTAATGTATTTTCCTAATTCCTAATGTGGCTACAGTTATGTTATTACAACTCTTCTGATGTTATTGGACAGCATAAGCTCACAGCAAACTCAAAATTTGTGTCTTCTTCTCTCCCCATATGATTCGAACTGGGGAGAAAAAGACTATTTTGATTTATAAACTGGAGTGGAGGGGAAAGGATACAGGAGTTTGAAATAGGATTGGGTACCTGCAGCCTGGAGGCAGACATGTCTCAACTCACAGGAAGGTATTTTATAAAAAAATTTTGTCTTGTTGCATCTCCCTTTCGTAATATAAATTTGCAGGTTAGATTCTACTCTTTGGGGTATATTCTTTGAATCATGTCATTATGAATTAAAAAGAAAACATCATATTCCCTGAGAAGAGTAACTACCATACCTATGATTTATGTGACTCATAGATGAGCCATTCAAATCTTTAAAGCTTTTTGTACAGCTAACATTATAATGAAAGTTTAGGGATCTTCCTTAAACTGGAGGTGGTAGGGTTGTAAAAAGCAGCCAAGAGTTGAGTCGCTGGACAAAAATTTAGGCTCCTTGGGGCACAGTCATTGGTTTTACATATTACAGAGACATAGCATACTATGCTTAAGAAGGGATAATTATTACTGTATTTAGTTAAATCAATTTTCTGTTTACAGTATTGTCCTGGTTCCAGATAGGAAAGGGTTAATTTTTCCAGGAGGCAGAAGGGGGCATGGCTAAGACCATGAGGTTATTCAATACCACCTCATGTCATTGCCTAGGATGGGGGAAGGAATTCTCTGAATCACTCTCTATTTTGCAAACTTTTGTTATTAGGATTGTTACTGTTTGTTTTCTTATTTCATTGCTGTTTCCAGTAAATTGTTCTTATCTCAACCCATGATATTTACCTTTTGTGCCTCCAATTCTCCTCTCCAGCTGCCAGATGGAGAGGGGGAGTGGGAGCGAGTGAGCAGTGCCTGGGTATTGGTGGGAATACTAAATTGGGGAATACCATTCCTAAACGACAACAGGTATTTAAAGAGTGTGGCTCTATCTACCCTTATCTATAGAATCTTAACTTCAAATTAATGGTTGGAACCCAAGTTGTCTGGCTCTATGCTAGAAAACAGTGGTGGCTAACCTGCAGTCCGTGAAGGTTCTAAATGTATGTGTAACTCATGGCTACTCATCTACGAGGTGTTGTATGACTTTGCTGATAATTGGTAGCTGATACTACTGGACCATAACTAGGAGGTAGGATGCTCTGCACAGGCATGAAGAAAGCTTGCTTTCTCTTCAGTTTAAGGAAATAAATCCTCCCATGTCCACTAATAACTAGTGTACATACATACTAAGGTTATTCATAGACACGCAATACGTACAGCAGATTCTGTCTCAGAGCTGTTATCTACAGATGGTCCTGAATTGAGCTCTGTTTCACTGTATGAAAAAGGGAGGTGGAGGAAGAGAAATATATTATTTTGAAGCTCCTGTGCCATCAATAAAACTCAGCAGTCACCAATGGTTAGAATACATGGAGCAATGCACTGAGATTTGAGGAAGCATGTTGCAACATCATGCTGTAGGTTCTCTATTTCTTTTGAACTTTGTGTTGCCAGTTACAGAAACTTTTGTATGTTCTGCACTAAATTTCCAGTCATGTTACACTAAGTATATGATAGATAGCATTTGATTCAGTTGCCTCCCATCACAGGAATTCAAGAACTGTGCAACTGATCTCTGTGTGTAGAACTTCTGTTTGAGTCTTATGAGAGAACTGATTTGAGTTTTGGGAAGAGTAAAAAGCAGCAACTGTTTTACTTTTCATTTAGTTTTCTTTTCTACTGGTTTTCCCTGCATCAAATAACACATGACTTCCCTCACTCAGTATCACCAGACTTGCTTTGAAAGCACTTCTGGAGTTGGTGTTTTTTCTGGACTACAGTTGTGCTAGTATGTGTTAAACAAAGCATTAATTATACAATATATTAGAGGCTTTTCTGTGGCCTTCACAGTTTTACTTTTAAACTTGCCAATTGCAGTGTTTCTCACTAGTTTCTTATTAATGCTTCTTAATGCAAGGAAATAAAAAAGAGGAGCAGTTCTAGGAAACTGGAGAATAGTAAATGTTTACTGGAATATGTAAGGTACCAGGCATTTTTTGTTATACTACAGGGCATCAAGTATTGGATTACATGAATACACATATAGTACTCATTGTATCATAATAATATAAATGAGCCGACCTTAAAACTGCACTGTCCTGCTTTTTACCATTATTTTCATAATAACCTGCAATAACCTGCCAAAATGTAATCGTTTATTAGGAACATGATTATAGCTCGCTGGTTTTTCTGTCCAGCCTGGCGTTGCCACGACAGATTCCAGCTGGCTATATTTCCAGGAGTGCCCCTATCCCAAGGCACTCTGGCAGCGTCTCGGAGACACTTAGCCAGAAAAACTGCGGCCTGCATTGTGGTGCAGGAACGATCCAGTTTAGCTATCAGCTGAAGATGAATAATGAGAGGGCTCTTGGAATGCCTTTAATTCTGAGTGGATTTATTGCAAGGTCTTCACACAGAGGAGAGGCAGGGTCCAAGAGCGTGAGGGGCCCTCAGACACAGCCTTAAGAGTTACCACGTATCACCAATCACCAAGGGGTTTGGGGGAGTATAGGGAAGGTTCAGGGTTACTTGGTCCTATGGGATGGGTAAGGAAAGGGGCCCAGGAGATAACAGGGAATAGAACAAAGGCTCTTGGGGGGAGGGAGGATATGATGGACACCAGCAGTGGCTACTTGGGTTTGTCCTGGGTTAAACCATGGTCACTTCACTTTCCAGGGGTTTCCTATGTCCTTGGAACTTTCTCCACCAGTGATCTTTCTCCTTTTCTAAGTCTTCTCCCCCTGAGGTTTCTAAGGACACATCCACAGCAGCTACACATGATAAATCAGTACAAGGAGAAAATGTTGTAAATACTGTGCAAGATTCTTGTTCTTGTCCATTTTTATTAAAGAATCAGAGTACCAATAAGAATTAGATAATTGAGAGATTTTACTGCAGCACACTGTAGGTATGGACTGAAGTTATTTACTGTTTAGAGATTTTGTAATTTTTCTTTTGATTATGTACCAACTGAACATATCAGGAGGTTAATGCAGATTGTTGTTTTTTCTTTCCTGCACTTGTAATACAATTGCGAATGTGTTTGATAAGTCAGCAGATTTAACATTAGCATTTTAACCACCATGTATCATCTGTATCAGTAAGTCAGTGATGGAAAATAGGTCAGGTGGTTCATTCCCAGAACACAGAACATGGGGTTAAATATGATCAGTTGGTGTGGTAGCTTGAAAGTTTACAAAATGGTGACTTAGGGCCCAAATCATATGCAGGGACAATTCATAAATCTGTGGTGTGGTGTGGGTTGGAAGCCACCTTACAGATCACCAGTTCTGTCAACAGTACATGAATGAGACGATTACTTGTACAGCACTGCAGCTATAAGGATTTGTTTCGTTGAAAATGAAAAGAAACAATAAAACCGGTTACCATAGAACTCTTTTTTGCTGCAAATAAAAGTGTGGTGGTTGTTCATGCCAGAATATAGGGCTGCTGGGAAGACATTTATGAAACACTGTAAATTCTTATGCTACTGTTTATGTTACATTTGGAGCTACTTAAAGCTATTTTGTGATCTCTAACACTGAAGTCAGATTATAAATTTATATTAAATAGCCTAGTTTGAAAGATTGTACCAAGTTTTAGGAGACTTGCTCAAGGGAAACTTGGTATCTATCAAGTACTCTTGATACAAATATGACCTATATATATGCCTTATGAATAGTTATAAACATAGCATATGCCATCACCATATGTATTTTATGCACACGAAAGACTACTGTTCTGGTTTGTGTTTGTGTCATTTAAGCAAAATAGCAATAGGACTGAAACCATTTTTCTGTGCCCTGATTTCTGCATAACTTGCTCTCCACGTTCTTGGTTGCTGGTAAGAGTAGATGGTTGATTTCAACACAGCAATAACTGACTAAGCAATCCTTCTTCCTTCTGATATAAAAACTTTATTTGTTCATCTGATACACTACTCAAATTTGGTTGCTTCTGCAGAAACCAGTAAGAATAAAGCACATGAGGGCAAGTGGCAACAGTGTGTAAAAGGTATGAGTCACTACCATAACTACTCTTACTGTGGAATATTTAGAAGTGTTTGTGATGTCATTCAAGTAGAAGGCAAGACTATTTTGATAGCAGGTTAGCATAGCACACAGCAGATTCCTGAACTCAGCAAGTTTGTGTCTGAGATGAATTTTTAATGTGGTCAGTGACAACATCTCTAGGCAGGTTCAAAAACACTGAAACCTCTTTAAAACACAGACACAGTTTTTCTCCAGTTTTTCTCCTTTCCTATCCTTCCCCATTCCTAGGAAAAAACAATGAAGGGAGGAATTCACAATATAGAGGTGATAATTAAACATATAAGCTATGAACATATAAGAAGGTATTATTTACCATAGACATACTATAAAATGTAAAGAACATTTATGCTAGCCTAATGCTATGGTATTAACCCTATACACTGAACTTCCTGGCACTGAGTCTTCACATTGCAAATGTCATGCAAAAATACTTTTTTTCTTTGGCTAGTGTCATATGCAAAATATGTGCATCTGTAAGCTTGTATCTGTATATATGTGAAGTATTGCCTAAGTGCAAGCATTTCATAACCATGTGTCAGAGTGCTAAATCATGATTGTTTAAATTTTTAAAAATATGGTAATTTCTGCCTTCTCTCCTTGGAGGTCAGGTTTTGAAACTGTTGCTTGAAAGCTAGAAGGTGATTGTAATTCTGCTTTTTTTTTTGTTGATGTTGCAGGCACCTTGTCTACCTATTCCCATAATACGAAGCATTGCAAAAAACAGACTTAGCTTTGAACTTTGAAACCCATCTCTGGGATCTCTAGAGATCTCTGTTTCTTGGTGGTCCTTTGTCCTCAATGCAATGGAATTGCAAATATTAGCCACTGTATTGCCTAAATCAGCCAGGGGAAATGCCTAGTGCTAGAATAGGCTGGCTGTAAATCTAGCCTCTGAAGGTAATAAAGTAAGCTGTTTATTATTGCTTATCACTTCTATGAGCTTTTTTCTGGAACAAGCTACAACGAGGTCACATCAGTATGGACACTGTCTACATGGGATCCTAGTCATAACAGGCATATTAAAATCCTTTCCTTTGTCACTAGTAATATGTGTTCACCTCTCAAGAGAGGCCTCAGTTACCATCTGATAGTGTGTGTGTTAGCAAACTCAATCCTATTAATGAAATTCTTTTTTGGCTTCAGTTAATATTTGATTAACTGCATATATATATGCAAGGAATGGCCTCAAGTTTACCTTACTCAGCTAAATTTCAGGGTGCCTTTGGGGGTGAAATGCTACCAAAGGAAGGACATGAACTCTCATTTTTTGCATCTGGGGTGAAACCTCTGCTTTCTGAAATGTGGAGCAAAAGGACAGTACTACCTCTGTTTCCTCCCTGCCCTGCTCTTTGACTGTGTTATGTCACTGAAGTTATTCCTTATGCAAGTGGCAGCAGCTGTGAACCAGCAGGTACAGTGAACAGTGCCCTCTGTGTGTCCTGCAGGAACTACCGGGGTGGAGCTGCCCTTTCTTGAGCTACTTCAACGGAGGGGTAATTCTTGGTGTGTAAACAGCATAATTATCAGTGCAGTAAAGAATTGTACTTGCATGAACATATGTACACAGGGAATCTACAGACTTAGGTAGCATCTAAGCAGTGACTTTAAGGATTATTTTTGCATCTCTGGTGCCGTGCTGAGAAACTAATAGGTGTAGACCTCTCAGCACCCAATTGATTTTGGCCTTCCGACTCTGGCCGCTTTGCACGTGGCTGCTCATGGCTGTTAGGCTCACTCTGCCCGCAGCTACGCCAAGCTGTCCCGGAGAGGGGTAAATGCTCTTGTTCCAGGAGCTGGAACTCCTAACCTTGCCCTTAAACTCAAAGGCATCGGGGTACAGGGAGGAAAGCCCAGCCATGCAGCGCCCTAGGGGTAGCGGCCGCTCTCCTGGCCTTAAGCTCCTGCACCCTGTTCCCAAGCAGACCAGCCTTCCGAACGAGGTAGTCAGGCTGCCGCGGGAAGACGGTGCCAGGTAGCAGGCCCCATGAGGGGGCCGGTGTCGCCGCCTCAGCAAGAGGGGCAGCGAGACACAGCAAGGCTGCCCCGCACCCTCCCGCCCCACGGCGGGAGCAGTGCTACGCGCCTCTTCCCCGCCTCCTTCTCAGCCTTGATCGAGACGCTGGAGGCTTCTCACGGCGGGAGGGAGCGTAGGAAATAAAAACAAGTGTGTGCGGCGCTGGGGGAGGGGGATCTCTGCTCCCGGTCAGCAGGCGAACCGCCTTGTCCTGTCGCGGAGCCGGGAAAACGAGGTAAACTTTGTCGGCCGTCGTGATCTACGGGAATGAGAGCGCGCCCGGCCGGTGCGGCGGCGCGGGGCTTTGTTCCTAGTGGGGCAGAGAAGGAGGGGAGGGAGGCCTTTCGACGGGCGGCGGGGCCGCCGCGGTGGGGATTGAGGAGAGGCGGCGGCCCCTACAGCCGCCGTTACCGGGCGCCGAGGCTCCGCGCGCTCACCTCGGAACGCGTTAGGGAGGGAAGGGCGCAGTTCCCGGCGGTGGGACCGGGCGGGGGCTGGGGCAGTCCAGAGGGATTGGGAGCACCGTCCACTTGGACTGCGTTCTCGAGTTCATGTTACCAGGAGGGCAGAGGTGGTGGAGCGCCGCCGCAGGGAAGGCAGGATGGCGCCGGGTCTGAGGGCCGTGCCGTCCGCAGGGAGGCTCTGGCCGAGGGGACGGGAAGGTGCTCCCGTAACTCTGTAGTAAAGCTAGCTCTCTCCATGCTGGGCAGTTTAGTGGCCATGCACTCGCTTCTCTCTTATAAAGTTACTTAAACACTTGGGTTTGTCAGGCAGGGGGACCCCTGGTCTGGGGCTGAGGTGCGTCCGCCAGCGGGGAGCCGCCCCCACGCTTGGCTCCTCTAGGGACGCTGTCCACGGACAACCCCTGCTGAGACTGCCCTGGACCGCTGCAGCACATCTGTTGGTGTGTGTGATAAATGGTGTTGTCTTTGGAACCCACCCAGATCTCTCCCGGTGCCCAGCTTCTGAACTGTTGGCAGTGTCTTGCCATCACTGGCTAAAACTTCCATCTGCTTGAAACTTTCTGGTGCCTTTTTTAGATAAATGATCCTTACTGAGGATCGAGATTCACGATCTTTGTGTCTTCGGACAAACGTCCAGGTCTTAAACAGCTTTTGGCATTGGTGCTGGCCAATGGCTCAGGCTGGATGGCTCAGGCTCCACAGCTGTGATCCTCCACGTCGGGTGGTCTCCTGAATGGTAAGGAGTTGCACCTTAACCAAGAGTCACGTTTCCAAGCCTAGGATTAGGTGAGAAGTACAGTATTTTCTGTAACTTGAATTCTTTATTTATTTTTCTTTTAATGTTGAGAAATGCCTGGTGGTAGTCATCACATTTGTAATTGTGATGTTTACTTTGTACTAGGAATGAAATGAAACAGTAGTGAGAGCTGTAAGGGCTTCTGGACTATTTTATAGTTTATATTTTATGATATTTGATAGGGAATTTCTGTATGCTGCTCAACTTCGATTAAAAGAAACTGCTGCAGTTAGTCTAGGCTAAGCAGGAGCTGCTAAGCATTAGTTGCTTAAACTAAGGAGATTTTTGGTGAGGTTGAAGCTGTGAAAGAGAACCTCTGAAGTATTGAAAGCAGTGGGATTTTCATCCTACATAGCCAAATCTGGCTTTTTTTTTTTTTGGTGTAACAAAATCGATTACTTCTAATAATTAAAGTTTATTGGAAGTACATGTGCTCTTGAATCAGTGTTGCATTGCCAGGAGTTTTCTTTGAGTTAAGTTAAAATATTCTGTTTCAGCTTAGATTGTGTATGTGCCCCAGGGAATGATTATTTAGAGAAGGCAAGGGCCACAAATACTTTAATCAGTGTTCCTTGCAATCCCTGATTTAATCCAAAGTACCTTTCTGCAGGTCACACTTTGTTTTACTAAAACAGCTGTGATATTTTGGGATATCATCACCATTGGCATTGCCTTCTTTGGCCTGCTCTTGTTTTCTTGTCATTCAGAAAATATTTATATCTGGAACATAGGACCCTCAACAGGAATCTCTTTCTTTCTTTCTCTGGACTGCTTGCACGATGGCAGGTAAGTCCATTCTTCTATAACCTTTATGGCTAGCAGATCAGAAGATACCACTGAGATAGAGATATAATAATGCAGAATATTGGAAAAATACAGCAATTTCTTTTGCATTGGACAAAGCTGATGGGGAACTGCTTAATCTCTTTTGTCTGACTTTGCTTCTCTGGAGTGACCATAATGACAGAGAACGAGTTGATATTTTTGAGAGATGGGTAGCACTTATTTAGCAAAACCTTGTTAGTATAATTACCAATGTATTTTCTAAATATACTCTTTAACAAAAAGAGAGAGGTAACTAAAATAGAGCAGTTTGCAAATTTCAGAACAGGTGTAATGAAGGAAAACCAATATAAGAAAATTAATTTAGAAGTCAGTAAAAACACTATAGAAACGTAATAATTGGTTAGGCATTTAATTTTAGGGCTTACAGTTCGGTTTTATTCCTAGTGAGAATTTCTATTGGTGTTTTTCTGGCTGCCAGTTAAAGAACGGGACTGTTAACTCATTTGTGTTTTGGAAGTATCTTCTGATCCTTACTGAATACCTATTGAGAATATACAATTTCTCCTGTAGTAATCAGGGGTGAATGTGTCTTATGCATCAGCTTGACAAAACTTGTCAGAAATTTGCAGCTTTATTTATTTGCCACAATTTTGCCCTTTAAGTACAACTTAAAATATTGCATGGTTCAGTTTGTGTCCTAATTCTGGCACTGGCATCTGATATTGAGCAAAATCATGAAGATCACAATGGAAATGTTTATCTATATGTTAAGTAAAATACTCATGTGATTTAAGAGTGAAAACGTATTGTTTGAGCAAAATGGCACTGTAGAGCAATTCTTATTGTTTGCCATCTTGAAGTGTCAGACATTTTTAGCACTAGTGTGGCTCTATAGGCTAAACCTGACCAGCAACAAGGAAGTGAAGCCTAGAAAAGAAGAAACTTTGCAAGTCAACCTTAGTTCCTGTGCCTCCATGCAGAGGGCTCAACCACAGGACTGAAAATAACCAGAAGTTACTATATCATAATGAGAGTCTATGTATCAACTACACACCTGAGCTATTGCTGAAGAGTTCTCTTGGAAAATACCTCTTGATGGAGACTCTCCAGAAGGAAGATGTGTGATAGGAGAAGTGCGAGACAGCGAGTGAATGATTTAGCTTTTTTTTCCTTAAGTTTTGTTTTGGTTGGGCTGGGTTTTGGATTTTTTGTTCTGTTATTTCTCCTGGTCTTAGTACCTTTGTGGCTGGAAGGTGAGAAGCAAACCAGGTGACTGGATAGCCTCTCTGGAACTTAATTTGGTTCCTGCTTAGTTATTTCTTACACAGCAGGCCTGTAACAGGGATTCATATGTAAGTATTTGCAGGTGTTTGGCAATAGGTTATTTTAGTGAGGGGTAGGGAAAGCAAGCATCTGGGAAATGTCAAGGCTATTAGAGGTTTTGGCAGGCCGATGTCCCCAAAGTGAAGCCTGCCATTTGATGATGAATAAAAACTGAGTTTCAGAAAAACAGCCTACAATATGATATTTTACTCCTAGGGATAGAGCAAGCTGCTGTTTCTGATAAATGGGAGCCTGAGGTTTTCTTATGTTTATGGTTGTGTGAGGGAGTCTGCAGTGATAATAGTAATACACTTAATGCATGTAAGTGCCCCCTCACCCTTTTTGCCCACTTGATTTGGTAGTCTTCTGTATTGATGTATTTCACAAGGTAACTGCGCTTTTAAAGTTCCTATTTTTTCACAGCTAAAGAATATAACTGGATTTGCTTACTCAGGACTTGTAAACTTCTGCAAAAAAGTATAGCTTTTCTGTGTTTGATATATTAAGCCAGAATTTTCATAGTCTGCAGGGTCTGTTGTAGTGATCTGCCAGTGATAGGAAATTAACGTGGCCTTGCTTCATAGGGATTAGGTGTCCACCTTTCTTTTTTCTTTTGCTCACTACTCCCTCTTTCATCTTGCCCACCCCACCATGCTTCTATCTAATTATCCTGTGGGTACAGACTTCTGTGATAACAGAATTGAGATAATGAATTGCTTGAGGCATAAGGTGGCAGATTGATATGCAGCAATCTAATGGGCAGATATGTTGATGCAGGCTGCTTTCAGTGTACGTCCACTGAAAAGGATCTGAGGACATTAAGCAGCCTCAAAGACAGAGGAAGGAAAGATGCTGTTATGTCTTTGAAGTTCTGTGACCTGCACAGACACTCTCTTAGCTTTTGGAGATGGCAGAATCCATTTAGGAATGTATTCATTTGTGATTTGGGGAATAAGAAAAAGAATGGTGGTGTTTGGAGAACAGTCTATTAGGTTTTCTATATTCAGAAGAAACCTCTAGAGCTAAGCTTTTTAAATTTAACTTTCTGTTTTGCATTAATTTACTGAAAAAACAAAACTTTGATTATGATGTCTTTTAAGCCTTAACCACAGAAATAAAAAAAGCAGAGTAGAGGCCATCTTTTTTCCTCCTCATTTGGTCCAATCTATATGCTTGCAGGCAGAGTGAAAAGGTGATTGTAGACATGATTTTACTTTCAATTATAATGCTGTATTACTGTTTTTCTTGAAGGAGATAATTTTAGTTGGGAAAGCTGTGGAATCCTGTGATGTGAGTTTCAATACAAGGAAGAATGTACATTAGACCATATATAAAATTTTCAATGTACCGTGCTACCTTGTGTACCATTTCTCAGACTCTATGCTTTGCAAGCACATTCTCATTGATCAATAGAAGAAGTGTATTTACAGCTGTCTTTTTAGTTGAAGTAAAAAGGATGGCCTTCTTTTTCCATGGGTCTTTCTGTACTTGTTCTTTTTCTGCAGCTAGTGCTATTAAAATTCTTTTGAGGAGATAAGGTAAAAAGAAATCAGTAGTGTGTAATTTGATGAGGGATAATTATTTTTGTGCAATATTGCCTGGTTGGATACCAGGCTCTGTGCTGAAATATTTTCTCTATCAGTGTTTCTTTGTGCCATGTAAAGGTTTCCGTATCTTGTTTTAGTGATTCAGCAAGTTGCTGCAATTGAAAGTGACCCAGAGGATGCTTCCATCTGGTTTGCCACCTGTTCTCTTGAGGGAATGAGGAGGGCCCAGAGAGCTGCGTTCTGCTTTCTGTACCTGCTGATCATGTCAGGATGCTGCTGTTGCTTATTGTCCTTGCAGAAGTGGTTATATCCTCCTTCTCCAGTCCTCTGGCAGCAGTAGCATCAGTAGCTCAATCCTCTGAAATACTGAGTTTTTTTTTCCTGTTTTAAGGCCGTGGCTGAGTTTGTATGGTTAGCTGAGATTGCTTGCTGCTGTTAGACAGGTAAGTTGATAGTTTAGCAGCATGGGAGGAATTGAGGGCAACCCACTGTGAAGAAGGATGTGTAAAATTGGTGTTGGAATCTGAGACTAGACCATTGTGGTAAATAATCCAGTATTCAAAGAGCCAAGAAGAGACAGATACCACAGCACTCTGAGGTGCTCATCTGCAATCTGGAAGAAAAGGTGAGAAGGAGCTTGAAGGTGAGCCTTCCCCGTCGGAGGACAGTACTGGCTTAGAGGTCTTCCAGTCTTGCCTCTTTGAATGCTGTACGTGCAGATTATCCCCTTCCTGCTTCAGTGCTTTAGTATGAAGTACAGTTGCTGTAACAGAAGAGATTGAGATGTGCTCAGGTCAGGCATTTTTGGCTGTTTTATACCAACCACAAGCTAATGGATTACTCTATTAAAGGTTTCTTCCAGAGGTGGGTGGTTTGTAACCCCTAGCTTTAGCAGTGTTAGCTTCTGTACCACATCGTGAGGATCCTTGTTTTCTGCCTCTCATGGAGCTACAAGAGGGAGACATGATCTCATGTGTTCCGCAGCCTGGTGTGACTTTTCCCCTAGTTGTAAATGAGTTAGTAATGGAAGTACAGCTTGTGTGCATGCAAGCTTTTGTTTTCTCTGGCTTTAAAGATGACTAGGTGATAGTGACTTGTTACAGGATACTTTTATAACAGTCAGTGTCCTGGAAATAGTAGCTATGACTGCAAAGAATACCTTTGTGTACTTTTGGGAATATCTGATTTTCTGAAAATATGTGCTAGGTTTTGTTTACGTGGTGGATCTGAACTTTTTTGTAGTGTTTGCAGTTGAAATGTAATATTTAACAAATTGTTGGTATTGTATGTCTGCCAGGTTATGGGTAATTTGCCATTTTAAAATTCATTATATGAACATGAAGAAACTTTAGCTGCCTGGATTTTGGTATCAAACTGTTCCTTCTGGCTTTGATGAATAAGTTGTTACCTGATTATAGGTAATAAACACATAGAACTGTTGTAGTAGTCAAGAAATTATAACCTAGGTCTATGGTTAAATTAATTGCTGTTGATTTTAGTATGTAGGCAATGGAATTTGTGCTTGAAAAACCTCTGAAAACACGTTGTCCTGGTTTGAAGGACAGGTGTCTGTTAAGGAAGGCTTGTGCTTGAAAAACCTCTGAAAACACGTCCTGTAAGAAAACAGAGTATTTCACTAAATTAGAAATAAGCCATCCCTGAGGCATGCTATATTTTTTTTTTGCAATCATTCAGTTATTCTTGCAGTTATCAGCCACACTCAGCCTGTAGGACTATTTTTATGTTCAGTTGAGATGGATTTGATTTGGAAAATGAAAAGTCAAGTAAACCTGTTACTGCAGTTTCTGGGAAACCTGGAATTTCCAGTGGCAAATTCAGTAGGTTAGGGTGTTTAAGATCAAACTGAGAGGCAAAATGTAGGATGTTTTTAGTAGCAGACTGGACTTTAAGTAATAAATGTTTAGATTAGTAGATTTCAGTTGAACCACTGAGATTGTTATTAGCCTGTTTCCTAAAAGTTCTCTCTGTTTTGTCTGGTCTAGCCCCAATATTGGATTTTTTTGATTTGTAAGGTTATAAGCATCTAAAAAGACCCTGCTATTCTATTTTTAGTGCCCTTGCTCTTTGAGTATGGTTTGTTGAAATAAAAACACTTTCAAATATCAGAAATATGCATGTTTTAGAAGTGTATCTTCAATCCATAAGTAAAATACAGCACATAAATATGGGCAAGTCTTATATACTTTCTAAGTTATAGCTGTGGAAAGAAATGACTGACAAATCTGTAGTTGTTTTCAAAGGAGTTGCATGTTTTGTGCTTTTTGTAACCTTGCAGGTGTTCCCTTTCAATAGATATTCAGCAGTGGCCTTGCTGCAGTTGATTCCAGCTGTTCTGTGTTATTTTGAGAGCCTTTTGTGTTCTGCAGTATTTTATGGAAGCCAATATTCTTTTACTTGTCTAATTTCTTTCTGTCTTATATACTGTGGCTACGTAAAATATTTTGGTGCTGTCCTGCTGCTCCTTTGCCTGCCCGCCTTTCAAAAGTGCATTTAAATGTGTAAGCTTAAATCTTACGTTAAAATTTATCTGTCTATGTTAAATTACTTATGTGCTTCAAGATGCTTAATGATGGGGCAGAGGAGGAAATAGGTTTAATTCTGGCTTGACACTTAATATTCTTCCATAGAGTTCTTGCCTTTTGTGGCTTAAAAGTTCTGCATTTTCAGTTTATAATTTTGCTTTTACTTCTGTGCTGCTCTCTGGAATGTGCTTAATTTGTGATATTTTCTCCCCCTTCCCCCCACCCCCAGCCTTGGTAAGCACTGGACTTTTCTCCAAGGAGTGGCTTTGCTCAAGCACAGTAGTTTTATTGTTAGCGTTGATAAAGTGCATCATGGGATTTATAGTTCCACCTAGGAAATTAACCTCTAGAGGTGTTATGCTAGAAGCCAGTTAAAACTCCATTCCCCAGGAAGCGCAAGAGTAACGTGTCAAAATCTTGTAGCTTTTGCTCGAAGTATTCTTCTGTTCAACACCTGCTCTCTCTGCTGTGTGAAGGTACTTTGAAGAAAACTAATTTTAAAAAATTGCAGTTTTAACTTTTTAATTCTATGTCATTAAAACACTTTGACTATTCCCTATGTGTATACATGCTGTTACTCTATTTTATTTTGAAATGCAGGTGCTCATTCTGCCCTGAAAAGAGAATAGCTATTCTCTTTGTATGTTAGGGTCATGTAGTGTGTCAACAAACTGACCTTTCCTGAAAGCTGGAGACAAGTTAATGAGACACTCTAGCTTTCATTATGGCCTGCAGGAGATAGTATACCACTTACCTAGAAAGAGGATTTGGGGGCTAATTGGTAAAGAGTGACTGTGTTCAGCTGTGACATCTTGAATCTACAAGTACAGAACAATACTTCTGTGGAAAACCAGGACCGAAACATTGATTCTCAGCCTACTTTAAGACAATAGATTCAAAATGGTCAATGATCATGTGGTGGAAGATCACGTGTTGCTGGAAGGAACTGGTAAATACTCAGAAGAATCTTAGAGAATTGTTTTCTAGTGGCTTGTGCTCATTTGTGAAGAAGACAGCCCCTAGTTCAGTGAATTAACACTTCATAGAAATAGCCAGTTGTCCTGGTTAGTGCCTTTATCTGTGTTATGCACAGATAAAGTGTGACTATGTCCCCTGCAGGTATGAGATTTTGTGAAAGCATAGTTATTCTGCTTAATGCAGAAAACATAGTTAGGCTGAGCTGAAATGTGAGTAAAGTTGTGTTGGTTTTGCATGGCCTGGTTTTTGGTAGAGGGGGGGTCACAGAGGTGGCTTCTCTGAGAAGCTGCTAGAAGCTTCCATCATGTCCATCTTCAGACCCATAAGAGATTGGCCCTGCTGGACATGTCGCTGACCAAAGCTGGGCCAGTTAGAGATGCTGGTAATGCCTCTGTGATAACACATTTAAGAAGAAAATCAAAACAAAGTGGGGTACAGTTTTTTCCTAGCCAGAAAAGAGGAGGAGGTGTGAGGGAAACATGTGAGAACATGTGACACCAAGGTCAGCAGAGAAGGAGGGGGAGGAGGTGCTCTGGGTGCCAGAGCTGAGATTCCTCTGCAGGCTGTGGTGATGACCATGGTGAATCAACTGTTTTCCCGCAGCCCATGGGTCCATGGGGGATGCAGAGGTCCGTCGGTGACCTATGGGGGAGATGACCACGCCAGAGTGCATGGATTTCTGGAGGAGACTGTGATCCAGTGGAAGACCCAGTGGAGAGGGGGGGCACCTGCTTCCAAGCTGGAGCAGCCTGTCCTTTGTGGACCACCTCTGGAAGAGTGACCCACATCACAGCAGTTTTTGGAGGACTCTTTGCCTGTAGGAGGGACTCACATTGCAGCAGTTTTGGGAAGACTGCTGCTTGTGAGGTTGGAACCACATTGGAGAAGTTAATGGAGAACTGTCCATTAACAATTGGAAGGGACATAGGAAGTGTAGCAGGGGAAGGACTTCTCTCCCAGAGCAGTGGAAGAAGATCTGGGATGATGTACTGTCCAAAACCTGCCCCCCCCCCCCCCATCTCTTTGTGCTGTCGGTGGGAAGGAGGGAGGTGTTGGGGGGGGAAAAAGTGGTTTTAAGGGCTTGTTTTACTTCTCATAATTCTCCTCTGATTTTGTTAGTAATGAATTTACTTTGTACTTCTAAGTTGAGCCTGTTTTCCTTTGAAGTATTTTCTCCTGGTCCTTAGCTCATGGATGCTTCGTTTAATTTTTTCCTCTCCTCTGCCCATCTGTAGTAGGGGAGGGCAAGGGTTAGGTTCCTTCCTTATAACAGATTTTTTGATTTGATTTCATTTTGTTTTTAAAGAATGTGGTGACTAACATTTGGAGTACAGGACTGACATATAAGCAAAGCAGACTTTACTGTCACATGTTCTTGCTGTTCTAACTTATACTAAGATAGTCATCACTAACATAGCTTGAAAAGTAAAATTATTCAAAGGAAAAGAGTTTGATGCAGCCTTCTTGAATCCATTTTCTGTCTTTTGGGATTTGATTACTATTTCTGACCTCTTGCAAAGCAACTTCAGTTTCTCAGGTGTCATTTGCATGGTGCTTAATAACATTTAGATGTTTCTTAACCAGGTGGAATTGTGCATCCTGTGCTTAGAGCAAGGCTGTGGATGTTGCTGCTGTGGGAGAAGTCTTCAAGGAAATGGATACTTCTTTTACAGTGCTAGTAGAGGTTGCAATGACTGTATTAACATTTTTGGGCTGTTCAGTTTACTTGCTTTGGCTTAGGCATGTGGATGCTGTTACAGCTACATATAATGTTGTGAAGACTTGTAGACCTGAGAAGGAAAAACATCTTAAAACAGTTGGAATGTTTGAGCAGGCATGTTTGTTCGCTTCATTATTATTGAAGTGGTGAGAGAAATGAAGTATGTCAGTGGAGCAAGTCAAGGTCTTTCTGTGAGTCATGAAGTAATCGTGAACTTACAACAGTTCTCAACAGTGGTGCACTTGCTTGATTTGTTTTTTTAATGACACCAAATTGGGCACCAGTTGTATTTGTTTACTATGACCATGAAATTTTCTGTACATGCTGATAGATTTGGGAGTTTCAGTTCAAGTAACTGATGTACTGTATTCAGAACTTAAGTTCGCCTGCACTTTCTGAAGGACTGTTATGTTCATGTGGAGATTTGAGTGTGACCTCAGTGTGAGAGGGAGCTGATATAATGAAGTATTTCAGGTATAGCTGGATCTATTAGCTAATGAAATGTGATGATTTCTGGAATGGTACACTCTTCAGTACAGTGGAGCTGATGAATGTAACATGGATGATAGGGTAGATTTGCTTGTAAATTCACAGGAGCGTTGCCTCCCTCATTGAGCCAGTGTTCTTATGCAGTGGGAATTTGCTGTATTTCTGATATTCTAGCTCTAACCAACTGGAGCAACTACTAGATACCCTGTTTCTAACACCTGTTCTGAAAAATGGGAATTTTGATTCTTCTGTAGGAATGAAAATGGACTGTTTATATTAACAATGAGCTTCTTTAGAAGTTTTTTGCAAGTATGTAGCTCTTTTGTCCAGTTTAGCAGAGCAAGAATCTCTTTTGAAGGCCTTCTCCAAATAAAGATAGTTTTCAGCTTGCCTAAGAGAAAGAGGCAAAAGAATTTGACATCTAAGGTATTGTGTAAAGTGTACTTGAGCAGTGGCAGCTCAAATGTCAATATTAGAACTACCTCTCTTAATTTGTGTATTTGCTTTTCCTAATATACTTAGCTTCTCACACTTTTTTCCTTTTTATAAAGTAATTTTGCTTCAAAGAGTCTGTGTTAGAGATTATAAATATTACTTTTGCTATTTTAGTATTTGGAAAAGACAGACATATGAAAATGACACTTGTGTGATGTAGGTGCCATTTCCAATCTGAACCTGCAGTGGATCTTTTTGATGAATCATAATATCATGTTTGATAGAGAATGGGTATAAGCTATCAGCTATCTGCATGTGCATGTCTGGGGATGGAAAGGGATGACACATAGTCCCTCAAAGAGAAACAAGGTGTGTGTTTTGAGAGGAATGCTGCTCATGAGACTGGAACTATTCTGGGGAAGTTCATGGAGAGCTGTCTCCCATGGAAAGGGACCCTACAGCATAGCACGGGAAGGATTCCTCCTCCTGTGCAGTGGAAAAAAACCTCGGGTGATGAATAGACCAAAACCCCCACCCCCCGTCTTCCTCTGCTGTTGGTGGGAAGGAGGGAGGTGTTGGGGGAAGAGAAACTGTTTTTAAGGGCTTGTTTTACTTCTCATTATCCTTCTCTGATTTTGTTAATAATAAACTTACTTTGTATCTCTGAGCTGAGCCTGTTTTGCCCTTGGACTGTTTTCTCCCGGTCCTCAGCTCATGAACCCTTTGTTGAATTTTTTTCTCTCCTCTGCCCAGCTGTAGCAGGGGAGGGTGAGTGAGTGAGTGGCTTTTATGGGTTCCTGGCATTTGGCCAGCATCAAACCACGACAGTATTCTGGGCAATCATTCTAATTTCAAAGACTTTGACTTTTTGCTTTGGGAGGGACTGGAGGGATATATTATGTGTGGATGGGAAGTGGTGAACATTCCTGAAGGGGATTAATTTTGAGGTGGCTTAGACACTTTGATCCTTTCGGTCTGCAGGTTGGCTTGTTTTAGCTTGCTAATATAGGGATAGCAAATTCCCGCTTTCCTTTTATGTTTGGAAAATTGCTTATAGCCCACACATGACTCTGTAATTGGGGAGAGATTGTTCATTCTTGCCTGCAGGAAGACAGTTCTCTGTCTGCTGACACGGAGTTCCAGAGTAGATAGATGGACTGCAAGAAGAATGTAGATGGGAAGCAGGGCTGTGCAACTCCTAAGCTACAACTCTTGAAGAAATTGACACTAATTGTCCAGAACAACATCATGAATTCTGCAGGATGAGGGAAGTGAAATTGCTCAGTAGCAGTGAGCCTCCTCTGTGTCTCAGTGTATAATGTTGTGGTTGTCTGTAGTACTTGGTTACTGTGTAGAAACTTTAGTGAGTTTAGGAAACTTTTATTTATTGGCAATCCACAATAGTTCACTCTCATAGGCATGTTTTTCTTGTTTATTTCAACTTTAGACTTCTTAAATGTGGGTAGAAGGGATCATACACATTTAAGTGACCTGAAAATAGACAGGGGGCTGGTAATAGCAAGTTTTATGCTCTCCTTCTCAACCAAATATCTTAAAGACTGTTAAGCTTGTTCTCTGTTGAACTTGTATTGCCCTGCCTTCTCTCAAGTTGCTCTTTTAAGTCAAGATTTTCCAAAAGAATGAGGATTTTCTTTGCATTGTATTTTCTCAGAATTCTGCTTGGGTGCTTATCTTGCAGCTAAGATAGCATTGGTCGGGTTACAGAGAGATATAACCCCCTACCTCTTCCCCAGTGCAGAAGACACTTGGAAAAGTTTTGTATATGCACATGTGTCATTTGGAACTTTTTATCTCTCTGAGGGTATTTATTTCTTATTAAGACAGAAACTAGCAGCACATAAGTCGGAGTCCTGGCATAAACTTATAGTGTTTTTTTAGTGGAATTTCCTCCAGTGTTGCTTCTGCATTTAAAGATTTTAGGAGTTTGCTTTGGATTGGGATCACAGTTTGATTACTTTAAGATCTCACAGAATTTTGTTCAAAAATGTGTTTGACAAAGGTCGTGTTCTAGGATGAATAAATGTAATCTGTGCATCTTTGATTAGATGACTTACCTTGATGCTTTTATAGTTTGTGGCACATTCTAGGTGCTTTGGGGTCCTAAGGAAAGAATATTAAACACTCTTCTCACCCACCTCACAGGGGTCTTTTTAAAAGAAACCAGCAGCAGTTGAAACCCCCTGAACTCACAGTGATTGTCACCTGCTGGTAACTGGGCCTCTGCTAACAGGAGCTTGTGTATTTGAGATTAAATTTGAGTAAACTGAGGAAAGCATGGTTTGTTTTTTTTTTTTTTTGTGTTTGAGAGATCTTGGGTGGTATAGTGTTAAAAAAATTAAAATAATTGGCAATTTTGCCATCTGCTACCATTTTTTAGGAGCAGTAAGTGGTTTCTAGTAATTGAATTGCTTTCTTAACAAATGTTTCTTTAAAAAAGAAGCTGATGGCTAAAGAAAGTAGAGTGAGTCAAAAAAATGAACTGTGCAATACCTGTAAAAATGTTTGGTTTTTTTTGGTTTTTTTTTTTTTTTTTTTTTTTTTTTTTGAGACCTGTGTTAGATACTGGAACTTACTAGATAAGGACCTTTGGGGAACCTTGGAGGATAATGTTGCTGTCTCTGTGGAAGTATTTGCTTCTAGATTTAGATAGGTCAGTTAGTGGTGAAGAGGAAGACTTAGCATAGGTCATGATGCAAGTAAGCATTGCAGTAGATTATGAACTATGCAAGCTTATACTGATTGGAATGCTTGGAAATGATGGCATGAGTTGGATAACTGTAAGTCTAAATTCCAGGTCATCTGATTCTGCTAGAAATTTTCACTTAGATGACCTTGTAGGATCACCTTGCTTTCTGGAGACTGAGCTCACTGGAACACTTAGTTACATGAATGAAATCTTAATCTCTGTTTAGGCAGTCTGACGTTTGGAGGATACTTCGCATAAACCAAGAAGTCTCTAAGGGGTTCTCTCCTTTTCACGAAGCATATTCAGTCACAGAGAGACAGTTAAACACAGCCATCCTTCAAGAGGCAAAAGTAATAGAAAGATAATAAATTTTCTGCAAAGTGTTACTATGACAACTCATCATTATTAGTCTGAAGACATCTGTCTGTGCTTGCAGCACCTGCAAGCAGTAAGAGCTAAAAGGGCATCTATATGTTGTGATACAGGAATTATACAATTAATAAGTTGTGTATATGTGCATGTTTTGCATGGAAAAGATCAATTTGTCATGGTTGAGTGAATAGAATACAGTAGTTCAGGTTACTAAATTGCAGAGTTTGGTTTGGCTTAACTTTAAAGAATTTTATCACTTATTCTAAGAAAAATAAATCATCCTTTATTTGCTTACAAAATGGTATTTCTGTGTTTAAAAATATCTGCACTGGTATTGATGTCTTACTACCTGTTCTATCAGCAGTAAATTTTGATTTCTGGAGTTCAAGTTGCTATCATATATAAACACAGCATGCTTGTGACTGTATGGAGGACATTGTGGAGGCAGGTTGGAGTCTCAGGTGCACATGGTGAACTGTGGTGTGTTAGATTGCTCAAAGTGGTGAAAGAATAACTGGAAAGCAAAAAGGTGGACAATTAATTACAGCTAGGGGAAGGTGACAGTTGCAGTCAGTATAATAACAGGCTGTGAATTGAACTTACGCTGAACTGAAAACTGGTTTGAACAGCTGTCTGGCATTTTGCTTTCCTTTATGCATTTCCCCCTCTGCCACCACCCTTCCTTCTGCCCTCTGTCAAAAACTTCAGAGCTAGTGGGATCTGATACAGGTCTGAAGTGAAATATTGCTTTCATCTCTGGTAATAATATTGGTAAGCTTTTTCAGATGCTTTGGTAAACATTTTTATTTCTCACTTACCTGCTTTTTTGATGTACAGAGGAGAAATGGATGTACTTGGAGCATACCTATGTAGCTGTGTAGGTGTTAAGTGCTATATAAAATTTGTTTTAATGAGGGGAAAAAGGTTTCTAACTGTAGTGAAGTATTTTTGGAATTTGCCCTGTCAGTTAGTAATATTTCACTAATTAAAGCAACCCTTTATTTAAAGCAGGCTCACAACAGTTCATCTGGGGAATTGGATCGTGGACAAACTGAGGTATGTTCATTCATCAGTGATTCAACATATTTTATATGCTGATGCTTCTGAAGTAATGCTTTTAACTTGGAAGCAGGTAATCACATCTGTGCATTCCTTGTGATTTCTGTACTGCTGAGGGTTGTAGCTTATAAAAAATTTTACTGCCTTACAATCTTGTGTGTAGTGAAAATTAAAAAACAAAACAAGCATATAGTCACTAGGCTCTCTTTGGCTGTTAGTATCAGGTTTGTTTGGCAACATTAAGGGGTTATAAATCTTTGCTGAAAGAATGTTATCAAGAGGCAGTTCTCTCCTTTTCTGTGCCTCTTATGTACACTTTTGCTTGGTAGAACAGTGTGTATTCTGACTGTAGTTTGCTCAATATACTTGTATGTATCTGTAGAAAAGTGAGTTCTTGTTTGGAAATTCTGCTTTTGTTGTAAAGGAAAGGACAGGGCCTATCTTGATGTACAGTGATATTTGAAAAATGTTACAAATTTTCCTGCCCTAAACTGCATTATACAAAGAAATTTGCATAATTCTAAAAGGTCAACATACAAATCTTGAATAGCTAACTGTACGCTTGCAGGTCATGGTTCCCAATACTGCAGAATCACTGCTTGCTCTTGGTTGCTTGGTTTTGTCAAATGGTTTGCTGCTTGTTAAGAAGTCTACTATGCCAGATAAAAAGATTTTGAAAGAGTAAAACCCCTGACCATCTGGCTTTTTGGGTGAAATCTGTTGAGTGATGAAGACCTGCTAATACTATTGGCTGGAATGAGACTTGGTAGCTTTTTTACACATCTCAGGTTTTGAAAAACCAATATTCGTGCTTTCCCTTCGCAACATTTATAAAAATACCAACCTGCAGATCTGCCTTGTCAACAGACCTGCAAACAAACACATCCAGGCAATAAAGATGCTTCAGAAATTGATGTCAACACCAATATTGATACACTACATGATGTACTCTATAATAATGATGTTACTGGAATAATTGGGTGTCAAAACTAACTAAGCCTTTTAAATAAGCATTCTACAGCTCTCAAATGTTTTTTGTTATAAATTTCCATGAAATTGCAAATTTCAGCAAGTGTATCATGGGACTATTGCTTTTGTAAATTGCTGTGATCTAGAAAATTACTTTATTTGAAGAATCTTTTCTAGAAGTGCTTTAGGTTTGTTTTTTTTCTTTTCTCCTGTGAGGCAGAAGGAGTAGTAACTGCTCTGATAATGAATGAAATCCTCTAAAAGTTCAAAAGAAATCTAACCTATGATAAAGTAGAAATTATGAAGGCTTTAAAGGAAACTTGTTTTCTGAGAAAAGAGTGAAAAAGCAGAGTACTTTTCCAGTGTGCCAGTGTGAAATTACCCTTGGTGCCATAGATGTGAATGAAAACTGAAGATGCCTGATGAAGTGATACTGATGAGATTGGAGCGTATTTGATTAAAAGAGTAAGGGTTTGTGGAGCTTTATGGTTGGTAGAAGGAAGACGTTAGTGTTTCAAGTGGATTCTTTAGGCCTTTGAAAAGGATCATGAAAATCAAGTTAAGCATATGTCTTGGTAGTTTTTTTTTTATTTGCTGTGATAAGAGATCCTGATTTTAGTGCCAGAGAAATAACTAGGATAGCTATTTAGAAATTTAAAGTGCATAGTTTTTTGAGCCAAAAGAAAAGAACAGGTCAGTTGAGTTAAGCAACATTTGCATTTTATATAATTGTTTTTCTTGATGTAATAGTTTAACTATTTGTCCTTGGGTGAGTGACCAAGTTAATCAGCTACAGAGCAGCCACCGTATATTAACTCCATAAATGTCTATTGTGTTTGAATTTCATTTCCACAAGAGCTTTAGGTCTTGTAGCTGAATATGATCCTTGTACTTACGCCATTTTACATTACTCTGGTTCATTCATATGGCACAGGAGAGGAACTGAAGTTCCAAGCCTCAGGCCAGTAGCAACAAATCTTTCCCTGGCTGGATGAGAACATAGAACGGTTCCAGTTGGTTGCAGCCTGCACTAATCAATGACCTGAATTTATGAAATTTGTCAAGATGGCTGTTTTGTTGTACTCTTGCTAGAGGTTAACATTTGAATGGAAATAGCTAACTGAAAAGGTGAAGACCATTTGGATAGGCAGGCAGGCAGGATGTTATCCTGTCTCCAGCCTGTGACTGAAGTGACTCTGAAAATGATTATATTAATAAGGTGGGATTAAGGTTAACTTAATTCTTTCATGCATAAAAATCTGAGGTTCAGCAGAAGTAGGTATAATTATGATTATTAGCTTGCTATTGATGCATTCTTTTACCATAACCTGGTACACTTTGCTGCTAAATTTTTCTTACATTTCCTCTCTCAAATAGAGGTAAAGGTTGAACCTGACATGGCAAGTGCTTTCCCTTTCTGTATGGCAACGTGTGAGTGTGAGTGCATCTTGTGCTCAGCATGTCTGCCAAAGCCTGAACAGGCCACTTTCCATAGTTCTGATTCAGGTACCAGAGTGTAAAGAATGGTTAGATCTGGAAGCGGTGTGTGGATTGGAAGAGGAGCCTTATTTTGCTGTTTGTCACAGTGAGCAATGTATCTGTTACCATTAGGTTAGCATGGGTTCCTCTTTAGCATTTTTAAAAATAGTTGTACATCATGAAAGTGTTGTCATAATATGAATGATAGTTTTAACCAGGAAGCTTTGACACTACTGCTTGCTGTTTTTTGTTTGTTTGGGGTTTTTTTTTTGGTGTGTTATTCATGTTCTTCAGTAAAAAATACAAGCCTACCTAGTACCTGCACTATCTCAAAGTTTCCTCTGATTTGTTTAGGTGGTGAGTGTGGGTTCTGTATATTATCTGTGGTTAGTAGCAATAAGGTAATATGATCGAGACTTTGATCCAGTGTACTGTTTAAACATGAAAGACTTGTGTTCAGTGGTTGGTACCACCAATCTTGTAATATTAAAAATAAAAAAAAATAGAAGGTATGTAAAATCTACAGTTAGAGTGTTTTTCATCAGCTTGTGTTTTCAAAGACCACACAGGGACATCAGGATAAATACAAAGTAAATGACTAACCGCAGGTTGTCTGCTCTCCAGTGAAAGTAATGAATTTGTATCCTGGAGCAGGATTGTTGAGTAAACATTTCTGATTTTTGAAGTGGCACCCTGTAATTTTTTTGTAGAAGTCTGTGTAATGCTAGTTAGATTCTGTTTCCTGAAAATGGTTGATTATAACTTGATGGAAAAAAATTGTCAAAGTTTCAGTAAAAGAGCAGGAGAAAGTAAAACTAGATGTTAGGAAAGAAATTAGGCTTTACCCAAAAGTGCACAATGAAGATTTTAATTTTCCACCTGCTTCTTCTGCTTCTTAAATTACTGAATACAAAATTTTGTAAGCAAAAAATTTTGAGTCCTCAGGTTTAATGAAATGCAAAAAAATGTTTATATTTTAAATTGTTATATAAAATATGTTGGTTTAGATTACTGTTTGGAACAGTCTTAACTACATTAAGTAAGATAAATTTATAAAAAGAAGGAATAGATAAGGATATCATTCCAGGCATATACATAGAGTGTTGTTTTCAATATGAGTTACTATCATTAGTGCAGATGGTAATCTGTATGGAGTTGCTTTTTTAACTAGAGCTGTTTACACACTGGAACAGGAGTGTTCGGAATATCATTGCTTCTGACCTAGAGGAATAAATTGAAGTGCCTGCTTTGGTGTAAGGAACACAGGTGTTGAGTGAAGATGTTTTGGCCACAGATACTGGTCTGCACTCTGTTCCTTGCTTAATATAACTTCAGCCTTTCAAAGTACAACAGCCAGGTAGACTTCATGCAGTCATCAATACTGTCTTTGTCAGTAGGTCCTATGAGCCATGCTGATAGTCTAGATTAAAATAAAGTAGGAAAATAAGGATATGTGTTGGGAGAGGAGGAAACTGAACTAAGATTGCCATTTCTTCGTCCTGCTGAGTACCTTTAATGAGATCTTCCAACAGACTTGGAGAGCTTGTTACCTTCTGCTTTTGAAGATGTAATAACCTGACTGATGACCTCCCTGATAAATGCTCTTTCAGTGTTTGTGCTTCCTTAGTACAGCAGCTGCTGAATGCACATATATATATGCAGTATGCAACTGTCATCTTCCTTACCTCTGACTTCTTCTATCCCGGATGCTGATTTTTTTCTGGAGGATAGGGGGTAGAAAAGATATATCTGAAAGATATCACTTATGTGCTGCACACATTACCTGCTTGAAGTGTTAAATTGAGTATTTAGTAGTGTAGCACACCTGTCTCAAGCAGGATTGTCATGGTAGGAGAGAAAATTCAAGCTGTGAGCCTATATGAAATGGATAAAAATACTCACTGCATTAGTATCAGTATTATTTCTTCTACTTCTTAGTGACTGATTTAGTGATATACATCATTCGTCTCGGGTTTTTTTTTCTGGCCAGTGTTCTGACACATAGCTGCTTCTGTCTGTCCTTTTTCTAGTGCAGGTCTGACCTCTTCTTTTGCTTTCCCTCCTTTCATTGCAGAATTTGGTAAATTTCCTGGTTGCTCCTTGTTAGATTGTTCCTAGTGATTTCCTTGGTAGATTTTCTGGTTTGTTTTTTCTTTTTTTTTTTTTTTTTTTTTTTTTTGGTTTTTTTGGTGATTTTTGTTTTAAATTATTGTTTTGTTTGCTTTTAATGTCTGGTTCTTACCACATGAGAAATTACTACAAGCAAACTTTTGGTAGCTCTTTGGTATTTGGCCTTATATCTGCATTATGTCACAAGAAGATTAGGTTGCCATTGCTGCAGTCCTTTACTTCTGGAAACTGGTTTATTAGGGACTGTCAAGACAGAGAGAGGAAACATGCATGTAAGCTCAATGTGTTTGTGCAAGAATTCATCTACAGTGGGAAAAGATTTGACTGGAGATTCTGTGTGTAAGATGATTTTAAAAAAATATTAGCTGGCAGCATTTTGAGGGTAGATGGCTGATGTGTCTGAATTTTAACTTATGCTCTTAATTTTTTTTTTGTGAATCGAATAAACCAAGTATGTGCCTTTCCCCCCCCGTTATTTAAATATGTGAATTGTAGTCTTCAGCCATCTAGTTCTGACTGTGTAGGAGTTCCAGTCATTATGTAATAAAAGCAGTGTTACAGTGACAGAGAAGACAAGATCAGTTCATTTAACAAAGAAGAAAAATAGCCATGGACAAACACTGAAGTTTCGTGAAAAGCAAAGCACAGTCCTTTGCTGCTTTCAGGCATTTCCTTTCTATGGTATTTTCCCATACAGAACAAAGTGTTGGTCTGCCAGTGAGATGAAGATAAAATAGACATGTTTTTCAGTGTCTGGAGTAATGATTGTCTTAATGGACTGTCCATCTGTCCCCTAATTGCTATTCCACTTATACAGATGCATGAGCAGTGGAGAAATGGAGGTGTTGAAACAAAAATGCAAAGAAATCATGAAAAGATGTGAGATCCGCTACTGTTTTATGCGAGAGGAGTCACCTCAGGCTCCCCTGTTTGTTCCTGTTGGGAGGAGAGGGAGTGAACCGCTGCTCTGTACAGGTGACTGATTCCTAGGAATATTAGGATAAAATGAGAGCAGTGAGGATTTGGCTGGAGAAAGGCAAGAAGGTTGCCTCTCTCCAGCAGGTGTGTCGCTCTGGCTGCATTCTGCTGGAAGGAATGTTGGGCTACTAATGGGCATACATTCAGACAACCCTGTGTGCTGTTTTTCTTCAGCAGGTGTTACCCACCTCTGTGCAGATCTGGATCTATTATTTTCTGGGCTGAAGTCTCAACTGAATCATAAGGGGAAGAACTTCCTGGAAAATTGCAAACATGAAGTTTCTGTTTGTTGTTTTAAGTTGGAGGTGGCCAACTTCAAAGTTTAAAAAGGGAAAAGAAATTTAGTTACGAGCCCTTGTCAAACACTTTATTCTCTTATATTACCTTTGCATCTTGTAGAAATCATTTTTTGAAGAAAGCTGATAGTGTTGTGCCTCAAGAATTTAAAACGGTGAGAAGAGCACATGCAGGACCTCGATGAAGGACCTAGATGATCTAGATGAAGGACCTCCTCTGAGATGAACTATCAACAAAGGACAAATGTGCCTGAAAGAATAGTACATGAGACATAGATCCTCTCTCTTATTAGGGAGTAGTGACATTGCTGTTACATTCAATCATGGCTCTCTCTGGACAGGTCACTTGGTAGGGTGGCTAAGGCTTCAGACCCACATTCCAGAACCCATTGCAAGACTAGGTTTGTGCTGCTGCTTCTCTATTGCATTTTGCGCTGCCTTGTGTCTATCTGGCTTTTAACTTGTTATTTCAGAGCTGTTAGTGAGAGAGCTGAGGTGAAGAGCTTTGTCTGTGAGGGTCAATATAATTTTCCTTTCAGCTACCAAGTTGTTTTTTTAGTTCTGGCAGCAGGAATTAGAAGCAGCTGTGTCTGGAAATCTGTATCTGGAGTACTAGGCTCTATGAATAGGCTGTGGAGCAAATCTATCCTTTTGGATTGTTAACTTGAAACTTTGAAGTATGTATCAGATCCCAGCCTGTATAAAAGCATGCGGTAGGATGACAAATGGTCAAGGGGATGGAACAGCTGCTTTTTGGGAAGGGCCTGAAAAGATGGGGACTCCTCACTTTGGTTTTCCAAAAACATGAAGATGTTGGGTAGGTTAACATACAGAGCTAGTTATGCAGTCCCATAATGCAGAAACTAGTAAGTGTCAGACATGGTCGGAGTTTACTTCAAAATGAACAAATGAAGGTATTTTAAACAAAGGAGAGTATGACTTTTGGACCATGCTGCTGTAGAATATTGTGGGGCAGACAGTACCAACATGTTCAAAGCAGGAGTTTGACAGAGCTAGTGGGAAATGGGTCCAGTTAGCACAAACTGGGAGGATGGGTCTGTGATGGATCTTCCAGCATCCATGTACATGCAGGAGCATGAAGGGAGTGGGACACAGAAAGGATGGGGCTGGCTTGCTCTGCTTGTATAGTGTCTCCCTGAAACAACAATGAATTACTTGGGTGAAGGAGGTGGATTTTGTGCTAAGTAAGGCATAGTTTGTGTTTCGAGCCATGTCTTTTACAGCTGACTGTTGATACACTGAATAAACATTAAATGTTGGTGCTTTTCACTTCTGACTTTTTTCTTTAAATCTGTATGACTTGTAAGGTCATTTGGACAGAAACTTGCTTTTTAGAGGCTTTTTTTTTTTGTTCGTTCCTTTTGCTTGTTTGTTTTTTGATAAGTGTATAGGTTTAGAACCCTGGTACCTGGGCAGAATTTCTTATTAAAATAATGAAGACCTGGGATTTCTTTAGTGGAGCGACTGAGACATGAACCCAGACCGTCAGGCAATCTGAATAGTTTATTCAAAGAAACAAGCTGGTTTTATACACTTTTTAAGGCACAGTTTGTCCTTAGGTGGTAATTCTCACTACGTGACCTATCACATGTTGCCATGCCAGCAACATGCCTACTAAATGTCCTTCTATGGAGTGATCACATGCTGTTCAGGGATCTGTCAGCTTCTGACAGGCTCCTCTCTGCAGGGCTCTGTTGTGTGACACCTTCTGCCCCCAAGATCAGATGGACACAAACCTCTCTGTTCTGCCATGCACTCCTTTGTGCTGCTCTATGTTTCTGCAGGAGTGTCCCACAATCTGCAACTCAGTTCTATCCTGTCTCTTCCCACACTTTAGTCTCAGAAACTACAAAGACCTCTGCTGCTTAAAATTGTAATACCAAATATTTTCAGCATGGTGGGAAAAAAGTACTTTCTGTCATTTTTTGTGACTTTTTTGACCCCTTATGCTTGTACAGTTTTGTACTACCAAATGACATGATTTTTTTCTTTTTGACATGAACTTTACTCAACTGATTTGGTGAGACATTTTTTTCCTCACTAACTTCTCCATGTACTCTCACTTGAATCACGAGTCAGGAGCAGACTCCACTTGGAGACATATTGCTGATTCAGGCTTCGTGATCCTAAGTCATATCTTTCTTCTTTAGCTTAGTCTACTTGTTTGCCTTTCTGTGAAATGCCTTGAATGAATGAGGAGGAAATGGGGTGTTAACAAACAACAAATACTCCATTGTCTTTGAAATTCCTCTGAAGTTATTTGGTAGTAGTGTTAGTGTTAGTAGTATAACTAGCTATTTGTGTACATTTTAGGATGTGTGTGTAAAAAAATTATACTTATATATACAAATATATACATATAAATATATTTATACATATATATGCTATGTCTGTCACTGTAGAAATAATCTTTGTGAGTGAAACAGCCAGAAATGCTTTATTTCAGCCAGTGTAAAAATACTTTGGTGTTCTAATTCTTTCGCCACCATCCCATATTATTGTCATGTAACATCAGTTCTGCAATATTTATATATCTACTGGTGGTACTTGTGGATGTACTTAAATGTGTGTGATAGGTTTAGTAAATGTCATTTGGCTAAAAAACAGTGCTGCTTTTGAAGCAATAATGTTTTCCAAGACATTCTCATATACGACAGCTACAGAGAATCTAATATGCTATGCTCTGCTATTTCTGGGAAGTTCTTCATTGTATATTTGTATTATCCCCGTGTGAGACTTTTGACATAATCACTTTTTATAGTCACCAAGAAATTGTGGTCAGCCCTGTTCTAAAAGCCAGGTTTACAGGGGAGAAGGATAAGATATTACTTGGTCTGTATGCACAGTAGGCGTTCTTAAATATTTTTCTGGGAACAAAACCTGCAGCAAATGTGGAGTACCAGTTCAAGAGCAGGAAAGTTAAAAAATGCTCTTTTGCTGCGTGGACAGGAGAGAAATGCAAAACTATTTTTAGTTCATCAGTATAATACCAACTGTTGTATTCTGGGCAACGCTATCACATCAGTATTTGCTTGAGGAATGCTAGTTATGGGAAAGTGTGGGTAACCTGACGGAATTTTGTTCTTTGGTGTTGAAGGTTGGATTTAGTTCTTTTCCTCAGGAATTTTTCTCTCATGGGTTGCTAAGACACAAATGACTGAGTACTTAAGAGAAACAAAGCACAAGGCTAGAGCCTTTCTCCTTGGCAGGGTGGGGTAGAATTGCCCCTCATGGAAGCAGGGCCTGACAACGCGAGATTTGAGAGACTGAAAAGCAAGGGCAGGGGGGAGGTCACGCTCTCTTGCTCGGGACCCTCGGAGCTGGACGGTCGGAGCTGCTGTCTGCTGAACCCACGGCCCCTGAGAAGCCAGCGCGGAGCTGCCGGTCTGTCTGCTGTGAGTCTCTGCCCTCTGCCCCATCCGGAGCCGACCTGCCTGCCACCAGCCCGCTCTGAGTTTTCTCCGCTACATTGTAGCGGGGTTTCCCCCTGCACGTGGAGACCTCTTACCGTCCCAGCTCCCTGTGTCCGGGGATCCTGCTGTGGCACCGACACCAGCTGCCCTCCGAGGGTCTGTGGAGCAAGGGCTCTCCTCCATCCCTCCGTGCTCGGGCAGCTGCCATTGCCGTGTGCTACCTGAGCTCACGCCGGAGCGCCCCCTGCAGCCACCGGGGAATCATCACACCCAGAGCGCCTGCAGCCACCGGGGAATCAGCACCCAGAGCGCCCCTGCAGGCTGTGACTGGAACTGCACCAAAGGAAAAAGGTGCCTGAAGCCGAGCAGGCTGCCACTGGGTTTCTGGTTCTGTTTGTTGGTTAACGTTATAGTTGTTGTTATTTGTTATCTTTGTTTTAGATATTAGTAAAGAACTGTTATTCCTATTCCCATATCTTTGCCTGAGAGCCTCTTGATTTCAAATTTATAATAATTCAGAGGGAGAGGGGTTACACTTTCCCATTCCAAGGGAGGCTCCTGCCTTCCTTAACAGACACCTGTCCTTCAAACCAGGACATTTGGTTTTTCCCTGGGATCTTTAAGTAACTGAGCAGAAATTATGTGACTTCTGCAGTGCACTTCAAGTAAGAGGGAAGAGAGAAAGTGGAGAAGTAACAGAAGTAACAATGAGCAAACTTAACAGAAAGGGCTGAGAGGTGACATTCCTGTGTTTGGTGTGCTGTTTTTTTGTTAGTCATGTGATTTATTTATATGGCTTAGTTTTGCAAAAGCTTCCTTTTCTTTACTGGGGCTGAGCCTTTTCATGAAGACTTCTTTCAGTCATCTCTTATCTGAACCTTTCTTTTGGACATCACCTATGGGCATTTCTATAGCCTATAAAAGGTGGTGAAATACCTATTCTGCTAATACATTGCTGGCCCCTCCCTCCGTGTATTTAAAATAATAGTTGTAAGCATTATATCATCCAATGGATTTAAAGCTACCTTGGAGAGTAGAAGACTGCACAAGGAGAATCCTAGGAAATTGCAGTATAGGTTGGTAAGTCAGAGGATAAGGAAAAGGAATCATATTTTTGTGACCACAGGTGGGAAGTGAGAAAAACATGTGATTCTGCTGTTATGCTAAAAGGCCATGTGAAATTCAGTAGGAGTAGAGCGTGCCATAGGAAAAGTTAATAGGGCTTTGTATGTAGGTTTCTAATTTTCTTTTAGCTGGAGTGTGACATGGATTTTTACAAGTTTTGGAGATGGCAAAATAATGAAAAAGAGGTTTTGGCTTCCCCATTTTTGTTGAGATTTGTATTTTCTCATAAATATGACTTAGTCACTGTCTGGATGACTTTGTAGGGAGCCTTTTTGTTTTTGTTTGTTTTTAATGGAGCATGTATATGTATGAATATTGTTATATAGTTTTCTTGAAGATTGTTTGAAAGGGTTTAATTTTAAAATATTTCCTTGATAATTGAATAAAAGATCTAAACCCTCTGACTGCGTCTTTAAAGGATGAACTGTTACCACAATTTGCAGATTACGTGTTGAAAACATGAAAACATGAAGTTGAAATAAACTAATGTTGGTTAGGTCTGTTATTCGTTGAATCATTAACTGATATGATGTGATATGATATTTGGGAATAATATTAAGAATACCTATTCCATGGGTGTAATGAACCAGTGCTAAGTCTCTGTCAAGAAGGAATTGCCAAAAACAAAGTTGTGGATCTTGACTGTTGTAATCTGTATTGGCTTAGTTTCAGTCTGGAGGGCTTTTTGTGTAAACTGCCTTTGATAGAGTTGCTGTAAATTTTGCATCTGATGATGTTTAGCCTGTAGCCACCTAATGAAAATGCTCAGTGATGAGTAGTATTTGAAATTCATCATAGCTTAGGATGCATCTGTAAGCTTTTACACGGTCTGCCAACTTACGTTTCTGTAAGTCTGGGATGGAGCTCCAGCTTCATCAGGTTTCTACATGCCACAGAGAGCACAGCATGGCAAAATATTTCCAGAGTAATTTTCATAGCACTGTCAACTGAGACCACATGTAATTACAGCCTTGTCTTTGGACAAAACCTGAGTCTCTAGTCTGTGGTTCTGCACTGTTTTCCTCCAGTTTTCGCTCCTAACAATTATATGCACTTTAGATTCCAGTCTTGTACCTCATGAAAGTTACATTGCTTGCTGGTGTGTTTGCTTTGCCTTCACCCACTCCCCCACCCCTTTCCTTCTTTTTATATATTTTTCTTTCTGTTTCCTTGGTGTCTTTCTTTGTGGTTCTCCACTAAAAGTGTAGCAGGTGACAACAAAGAAACCTTTGTCTAGGCTTCTGTAGATTTCACAGTAGGTTATGCCACGTTCTTGTATAAGGACACTTTAAGTTGTGGGTACTGAATTTCCTGAATGTTTAACTGAATTGCTTGGAGAGCCCATAGTACCTAAAATGAATAACAGGGAACAAAACATGCACATTTTTAAATGCAGATGCAAAGGCTGCAATGCAGAATATTTCCTAAATGCCACAGAGAAAAATTGCATTAGATGTTTATGTTATAAATTTATGTTATAAATTAAATGGACAGATTGACTAGTTGATCAACTAATGTCAAGACCTACTTAAACTAAACTCCAGTATTAAACTGAGTCCTTATGACAGTTGTCTTTCTTTGTAATAATGCAAGTGCCAAGGTTTGCAAAGAAGTGTTTGTTAGGTAGGAAATAAGGAGAAGCAGGCCTAGCTACAGAATAAATTTACAGTCAAGTTTATCCATTAATTTCTTCAAAAGTGCAAGCTCTGCTAAACTCATTTTCAGAAGAGTCACAAACATGTCCCAAAAGTAGGGAAGAAGGGAAGATAAATCTAAAATGATAATTTTGGTTTTTTGTTTGTAAGCTTACAAAGAGAAACTGCAGCATCCAGTGGAAATTGCTACTGGTGGGGTTTTTTTTGGTTTTTCTTGTGGTTTTTTGCTTGTTTTGTTTTGTTTTGTTTTGTTAACATAGAAGGGGCTGTGGAAATGAGGAACTCCCAGCTCTTTGGGAAAAATGCCCAAACCCAGTATGGCACAGAACCTCTTTGTGTTGGATTAGAGAAGTTTACCTGCACGTAATGACACTTTTTCTTCCTCCTAGACACCTGTCTCTTTAAAAGCATCTCCTGTAGTTTCAGAGACAAAAGACCCAATCATGACAGAGATTTTTCAAAACTAATAACTTTGATCTATTTGCCATCCACTATATTCCTGTGTAATTCTGGAGTTCAGCTGTTTTTTTTCTTTATTGTTTATTTTTGATATGAATCATGCTTCTGACAACATTTTCCAATTTAATCTGAAATAACATGCTGCAAATGTCATATAGGGGAATTCGTGCCTTTGATTTCTACGAAGTGTCTAATTACTCTGGTTTTAGCTAGGGTAGAGTTAATTTCTTCTCAGTAGCTGTTACAGTGCTGTGTTTTGGATTTGGTATGAAATGGTGTTTTGTGTTTTGCTAAGTTGTGTTTATACTAAGTCAAGGACTTTTTTCTCCCCATTGTCTCATGCTCTGCTGGTGAGGAGGTGAGTAAAACAATCTGGGAGGGAGCATAGCTGGGATAGGTGACCTGAATTGACCAAAGGGATATTCCACACCATAAAATATCATGCCATATATATATATATATATGTAAACTGGGACAAATTACTGAAAGGGTGGCTGATCTGCATTTGGGAAGGGTGGTCTGGCATCAGTCAGCAGGTAGTGAGTAATTGCATTGTGCATCACTTACTGTTTCCTTTTTATTATCATTATTATTTACCATTGAAAATAAAATAAGATACAATAATAATTATGAAATTGTTCTTATTTCAATGTACAAGTTTCACATCAATTCTCCCCATTCCATTTGGGGTGGAGGGGGGAAGAAAGAGGGGAGCTGACTGAGCAGCTGTGTGGTACTTAATTGCTGTCTCAGCTTAAACCACAGCAGACCCCTTTCTGGGTTTTGGCACCAAAAAGACTGTAGCAGGTTGACCCTGACTGGATGTCAGGCCCCCACCAAAACTTCTCTATCACTTTTCTCTGCAACTGGATAGGGAAGGACTCATGAGTTGAGGTAAGGACGGAGTGGGATTACTCACCAAATGCCATCATAGGCAAACCAGACTCAAATTAGAGATACTAATTGAATTTATTGCTAACAAAATGAGAGCAGGCTAATGAAAAATAAAGTTAGACCTTAAAAATACCTTTCCCCACCCCTAGGTTTCTCCCAGCTCTACCTCCTCCCCCGTAACAGTGCAGGAAGGTGGGGAATGGGAATTAACATCAATTAAGGACAAGTTGTTTCTGCTGCTGCTCAGGGAGAGGAGTCCTTCCCCTGCCTCCAGCATGAGTTCCCTCCCATGGAAGACAGTGCTCCACAGACTCCTCTGCTGAGAATCCATCCTACAAGCTACCATAAACTGCTGCAATGTGGGTCACTATTCTATGGGTCCTTTGAGAACAGCCTGCTCCAGTGTGGGTCCTCCATGGGGTCACAAGTCATAATAGGAAACCTGCTCCCGCATGGGCTCCTCTGCATGGGTCTGCAGACTCCTGCCAGGAGCTTGTTCCAGCGCAGGCCTCCCACAGGTTCACAGCCACCTGCTCCAGCGTGGGTCTCCTCCATGGGCTGCAGGTGGATTTCTGCATCCCTGTGGTCCTCCATGGGCTGCAAAGGGACAGCTGCTTCTCCACAGTCTTCACCTGCAGAGGAATCTCAGCTCCTGTGCCTGGAACACCTCTGCCCCCTCCATCTCCACTGACCTTGGTATCTGCAGAGTAGTTCCTCACTTATTTTCACCCTGCTCTTCTCTGGCCAAAATTATATCTGCACAATAACTTTTTTCTTCTTGAATATGTTATCATAGAGGCATTACTACCAATTTTGATTGGCCCAGTCTTGGCCAGCAGTGGCTGTCTTTGAGCCAGCTGGCATTGGCTGTGCTTGACATGGAGTAAACTTCTGTCAGTTCCTCATAGAAGCCACTGCTGTAGCCACCCTGCCCACCAAAACCTGGCCAGGCAAACCCAATACACTATGAAGCACTGTATACAATTCAGTTTTATTTTTCAAATGTTTCATCTCCTGTTTCAGACTTCCAAGGATGTGGACTAGTAGATTATTTCTCTCACTAATTTCTGCTGATTAATACATCATTGGAAAGATTTTCCTGGAAGTCCAGACTAAAGTTTATTCCTGTAGTCTCTAATTTATTGTTTATGAACGTAAGTGAATTATCTTGGCTTTACACTGTGGGTAAGACCAACAATATTTCGTGAAGGTATTCTTAATTTCAATCTGAAATCCCCACTGGGGATGGCCTCTGAGCCCCCAGACTGCTCTGTGTGGTCAGTTGTTGCAATTTGTGTTTCTCAGGACTTCTGTGGAGTTTTGGATAGGCCCACGGGGAGGCTGTACTTGAGAAGTGTCATTGATTTTTATGACTGTTCTTGTGCCTGTCATGTAGTTGTGTTGTAGTTATTTTTGGAGTCAGTAAACCTTTTGCCTAGAGCCATGTTGAGATGCTTAAAGCCACAACAAAATCTTGTGATACCTCATTACCAGGTTATCTTGTGCATTGCACCATGCTGGGAAACTTTCTCAACTGACATGTGGATGGAAGTCTGGTGCTGCAGTGGTCCAGCCGTGGGGCAGCTTTCTGCTTCTAGACACTTGTGCTGCTGAAGCTCAGCACGGGTGTTAATGTTAAATGCAGGCTGGTTTGCAGTATTTTAAGGACAGTAAGGTGCAAATGTGAAGTGAAAATGAGGAAATGTGAAGAGCATTTGAGGATTTTTATGATCTGGTGAAATGTATTTTTGTTTCTGAATAGGTGACTGATATTTCCAAAAGGTCTCCCAATGAACATGAGTGTTGTTCTGCACCTTCTAGAAAAGATAATGGCTGTCAAAGGCTTTTGGTAGCCTCCTCTGTTTTTCCACCTCAATGTTTCCTAAGTTATAGAGGCCATAAAATACCCGTTGCAAAGACAGTATTGACTTTTTGAATTCTGTCCCCAGTTAAAAATTTCATAATTGCATTATATTTCAATATGATATTTCAGCTACTGTGTAAATAATGGTACTTTAAACTAGTGTATGTTTCTTACGCAGGCAAGAAACAAAGGGATTTTTAAGTTAGCTTTAGTTAAATTTGCTACTGTGATAGACCAGTACTTACAATATTTTTAACCAGTTTAAACTGAATCAATGCTAGTTTTTATGTAGATAAGACCTTAGATCAGAAGACTGTTGGGTCATATCATAAACATTATTCTGTATTTCCTCTTAAAAAGATAAGTTATAGAGTGACTTGTGAAATTATGATAAAAAATGAATTACAGTGGCCATGTCCTGATGTGCAAGAGGTTCCTCACATTCTGTTGTCTCCCACACGTGAGAGTGGAAAGCTTATGTTACACAACAAGAGCGAGGATGAGAGAGCAAATGAGAGTACTTTCATGTTACTATTGTACTGCTAAATATAATACGACTGTTAAATTGTACTGTATACAAAAGTACACTGTTAAATTAGGTTATATATACACACTACTATATGTAACACCACTGTTATTTTTATGTTAAAATTATTTAAAAATTTAAAACTTAAAATTATTTCCCTTAAAATTATGACTCAAAAGGCTAGTGAAGGTCTGATGTTATTCTCCTTGTTTCCAGCCTCAAGAAACAGCTCCAAGATCTCACACCTTCAAAAAGAAGTCTTTTAAGAAATCCAGTGGAATCTGCAAACAAGTAATTGATAGCCAAGGAATTTCCTGCAGAGGTGAGTCATACATGATGTGGTGTTTACTTTCTTGCTTTGTTAAGAAAATTAGTTTTATATTCATGTTAAAGTTTCTAGGAGTCCATGTTTCTGGTAATTCCCCTTGGGCCGTTACCTTCCTTTGTACAATAATGTTCCCTGCTACTGTCAGGAAATAGGGTGCTCTAGTACGTAATTTGACTTGTATAATCATGTGCTTTTACTACTATGCTATTCAGACATAATAAGGCAGTGCCTGCAGAGGATCTGTGAGGGGCATGTGTGTGATGTGTGCACACTGAATGACACATGTCTCTGGAATTCAGTCTACAAATGAGGAAGTGTGTGACCCTTGCTCTCTGAGGCATGAAGGATTTATGTTAATTTGCAGAAGAGCAGCTGTCTATTTACTTTAATTTTTCCATTTGCATTAAGTGCTGTCTAATTCTTAGTCCTTTAGTCTAATCACTCGCAGAAAGAATAAAGATCTCCTGGATAACACAGACTGGAGATTTTCTGCCTGCAGCATTCCTGCCTGCACCTTACTACTGTTTCCCCTCACTCTTCTCCCTTGCTGTGTAGAATTGCATATCCTTTCCTCCTCTCCATGGGATACCTGCGATAAAATTAAATATTGGGAAAACTCAGCAGATCTTTTCTTCAAGTTGACTAGGGATAGGGCTTTTGATCTCCTGGTTCTGCCTGGTTAATGTTTGACTCCTGTTATTCTATGTTAATCAAACAATTTCTTTACTTGCTATATGCATGGTTTACTTCCCACAATGAGAATGTTATTGTCTGTTCATCTAAAAAGTAGTTGCTGTTTTCACTTAGAGATGCTTGCACCAACTTGAGGTTCTAGATGGATCTTCTTCTCCCATCTCCCCCCTTCCATATTCTTCAGACACTTTAGGATCCCTCTGAGGGTTTGAGAGAGAGGTGTGAGAGGATGTGGAAGGAATGTGGCCATTTTCTGAGCTATGGTGCAGACTGCAGATGAACAGCTATATATTCAGCATTATAGCTATCATCAAAGGAGTGGTAATTATGTATGCATTTCTTTAAAATTTTCTTCTGTCTGTCTTTCTGGAGATTGGTTCCAAAGTTCTTAGGATTTAATTGTTTTAAATGTAGCAGAAATAGTATTTTTGGAAGGAAGACTGTTTAGTGAAGGAACTGCCTAAAGACCCTCTTGAGCAGCTTCAGTGTAAAACGTACTGTACCAGGAGAGAACCAGAACTTTGATTCATAGAATCATTTAGGCTGGCATCGAGTCCAAGTGCTAACCCATCACTTCCAAGTACAACACTAAACCATGTCCTAAAGGGCCACATCTATGTGTCTTTTAAGTGCTACTTCCCTACAACTCACTCCCCATTCAAATACATTAATGTCTATGATATATCTGTGTCTATATCTAAGTCAGTTTGGGATAATCTTCTCTAGGTTTCTGGGTGCAATTTTCAAAAGGACACCATTGACTTTCTTACCTAGCCTCCTTTGATGATGTGAGCATCAGGCAGACCCACCATTCTTCTTTGCTACTGTTACATTTTGATTGATGGTTGTGTGGTATTTACCTGTGGGATGGGAGCAAACAGAAATTAGACAGTGAAGAGATGATTCCAAGTAGTTTCAATTTAATGAGAATCCATTTGTATTTTAACTTACAGCATGGACTTCATAAAGCATCGTTTTGGAAAAGCAAGAACTAAGAGTGGTCTCTTTCCTTGCCAGCACTGCAATGCATTCTAGTACTCTGAAACTCTTATTAACATGAAGAAAAATAAACTAGCTGTTTCAGAGCCAAATCTTGGTGCTGCTCTGCTGCTTCTGGTAAATTCTCCTTGATGTTGCAAGTTTGCATTGCAGGGAGGGGAGGAAGAAGAAAAGCTTATAGTTAAGAAATAGTTTCTTTGTCTGTGAATGAGAAAATCTTCCCTTTTAACAGTTTCCTCTCAAAAAATGACAGCTCTTTGTTCAGACTGGAGCTTCCTTTCAGACTATATCTTACCAGTTAAAGGAAAGTTACATGTAAGTGAAATGAGATAAGGGGAGAGCTCCAGATTGGTCAGTATGTAGTGTTTGCTATTTTGTAGCAATGAATTATCTACAGCCGTAACAGGGTGTTGTGTAGGTTTTTAGTAGTATGTGGTAGTCATTTTGGGGGGTGTGTTTTTTAGCCCTGTCTTGCAAATGTGGTGCATAAAAACTTTCAGTGAGCAATGAACATTTGAATGGAAGATACCCTTGAATGGTGTCCCTTCATCCTTTCATACTTAAGTCCATCCCAGTAAAGCATACTCAGAGTTTTTTTCACAAAAGCAGTGGCAAAAAGGAAAGAGAGAATTGAAGAAGGGGAGGCTCCTGGTTCCTTTTCTGTGTGGTGTGTTTGTCTTTGATACAGATTTTCATTATGAAGGACAAACAGCTGTTGATTGATTTTGACAGTACCTGCATATCTTGCAGTAAGCCGAGGACCGCATGACTCCCCATGTCTCTTCAGCACTACCTCAAACTTGAATGCTCTGATTTATTTTCCCTGAAGTACGGTATAATTTAATGAATGGCTAAGCAAATAATACATAATAATCTTGTGTGTTCACATGGTTAGCAAAAAAGCCACTATTAGTTACAGAAGCATTTTGTTTTTTTTTTTTTTTTGTTACTTGCCCTAAATGTTGAATGTTCAGTATTTTACTTTATTTGTAAGCAAGCTGTCATAAGGATGTAATTTCTGTCTTTACATGTGAATATCTATTTTATTATTTTTGTTTTATATTTTATATATATAAAATAGATGTTAAAAAATTCTTTTATTTTTTTTTCCTTTTAAAAATTATGTTAAAATAATTTGTTGTGTTGTGATTAAATAATTTTTAGTGTAGAACAGAGAGCTCTGAATCTCTAGACATTCTGGCAATTAAAAAAACTGGAGACCAGATTTGGGAGATTTGAGTAATTTTAAATAATAAAGTATTATTTCACAGCTCTTAGAACATTGATGTGATGGGTGAAATATGTGTGAAAAGTTGAAACTCTGTACAGATGTCTTTTGATGAAACGTCCCTCATCTCCAGTTGACAATTAAGTTACCTAGTTTAGGTTTAGCTGCTAATGAGGCTTTGCATGCAATACAAAGCCTTCCATAAACTAATTTTTGAACTTAAAGCAATTAATGGTTTTTTGAATGAACTAAGCATCTTTTTGTTAATCGAATGTAGCTATGAATGCGTTGTTTTTGGAAATATATATGTTGGAGTAATCCAAATAGGAGTTCTTGTAGAATTTTAGTTCCTCTGTTTTTTGGGTTTTTTTTCTGAAAACCTTTTTCCTAGATGCTTTGGCTACATTTGAGTTTTGCTTTCTTCCTTTGAAACTTTCTTTCTTTAAACTATGTATAATGTTAGCCAGATGTCTCGGTTTAAGGCAATTCAGGAGGAAACATCCTGAAATGAATGTGTCTTCTAATAGATGGCAGGTTTCAGCAACCCATCCCCCATAGGTTCAAAAGGAATTTTCTTGGACGAAAATGAAAAAAACCTATTTATTTAACAAGCAGGGTGCACATAGGCACAAGCGAAAAAAAGGAATAATGTTAGATAATAAACCTTCATGTTGTAGAGAAGAGCTAGATTCAGAGTAGGTTCATGTGGTAGATTCAGAGACCTTTCTGTAGGTGTGGCTTGACTCCCTCCAAGATCGGGAGCTGGCCTCCAGGCCACAGTGTGGGGTGGCCCCCGGCAGTGTTCCAGTATTTTGGACTGGGAAAAAGCTGAACAGTTCCAGAAGAAGAAGAAGAAGCCACAGTCCCAGGAAAAACTTCTTGCCTCAGCTAACAAACAAAAAGCTAGGTAAAAGCAAAGAATTTTAGCTGTCTCTCTCCTGAGAAAAGAACCAAGAGCTGGGGAAAAACTGAGGGAGTTGCATAGAAAACCCACCGCTGCTCTGACAGCACAGGTGTGTGAATTGAAGGAGGGCAAGACTCGGGAAGTTCGAGAGGTCTCGATGGGTGCAAGGGATCCCATGTTGCACTCCCAGATGAACCCAGTCTGATCTACCTGCTTGTTGTTTTGGTGCTCCTCATTAGCCCTACTCTTGGGCATCTACGTGGCAGATCTTCACAGGTAGCTTTTCTACTCGGGCAGCGATGTCTTTCCACTCTTCAGCAGCCCAAACTGGTTTTCCCCTATGCTGCCAATTAGACTTTTTTCACTTTTCCAGCCATCCCCACAGAGCACTGGCTACCATCCATGAATTACTGTAGAGGTATAGCTTTGGCCACTTCTCTCTTTCAGCAATATCCAGGGCCAGCTGAACGTCTTTGAGTTCAACAAGTTGGCTCAATTCACCTTCTCCCTTAGTAACTTCTGTGACCTGTTGTGTGGGGCTCCATACAGCTACTTTCCACTTTTGTTTCATCCCTACATTGTGACAGGAACTGTCAGTGAAAAGAGCGTAGCACGTTTCTTCTGCTGGCAATTTGTTGTACAGTGGAGCTTCCTCAGAGCTTGTCACTTGTTCCTGCTCCTCTTTGTCAGCAAGACCAAAGTTTTCACCTTCAGACCAATCTGTAATTAGTTCCAAGATCCCAGGGCGATTCAGTTTTCCAATACAGGTGCACTGTTATGAGGAGGGCACTTACTCCATGTGGCATTTGTGGCATCGGTGGCATGGTGGGTAGAGGGAACCTTTGCTTTGAACATCCACCCCAGCTCTGGTAGTCGGCCAAGACGAGTTGTGCTTCAGTGCCTGTTACCTCTGAGGCGGCTTGGACTCCTTCATAGACTGCCAAGATTTCCTTCTCTTTTGGAGTGTAGTTAGCTTCAGACCCTTTGAAGTTTCAACTCCAGAATCCTAGTGGTCAACGCAGAGTCTCTCCAGGCACCTTCTGCCAAAGGTTCCAGGACAGACCATGGCTCCTGGCTGCAGAGTAGAGCACGTTCTTCACTTCTGGTCCTGTCCTGACTGGGCCAAAGGCTACTGCATGAACGATCTCCTGCTTGATCTGGGCAAAGGCTTGTTGCTGTTCAGGACCCCACTGGAAGTTGTTCTTTTTCCGGGTAACCAGGTAGAGCGGGCTCACAATCTGGCTGTACTCTGGAATATGCATTCTCCAAAAGCCTATGGCCCCTAGGAAGGCTTGTGTTTCCTTCATGTTAGTTGGCGGAGACATGGCAGTGATCTTATTGATGACCTCGGCGGAAATCTGATGCCGTTCGTCTTGCCGCTTCGCTCCCAGGAACTGGATCTCTTGAGCAGGTTCCTTGACTTTGCTTTTCTTGATGGCAAAACCAGTTTCCAGGAGAATCTGGATGATTTTGTCTCCTTTCTCAAACACTTCTGCTGCCGTGTTCCCCCACACAATGATGTCAATGTACTGGAGATGTTCTGGAGCCTCACCCTTTTCCAGTGCAGCCTGGATCATTCCGAGGCAGATGGTGGGGCTGTGCTTCCACCCCTGGGGCAGCTAATTCCAGGTGTACTGCACACCCCTCCAGGTGAAAGCAAACTGAGGCCTGCACTCCACTGCCAGAGGAATGGAGGATGATGCATTGGCGATGTCAATAGTGACGTACCACTTTGCTGCTTTGGACTCCAGCTCATACTGGAGCTTCAACATGTCTGGCACAGCAGTGCTTAGTGGTGGAGTCACTTCATTCAAGGTACACATTCTCCTTCAGATTTGTGCACAGGCTGGATGGGACTGTTGAAGAGTGAGTGGGCCTTGCTGACCACTCCTTGGCTGTCTAGCTCATGGTTCATCTTGTGGCTGGGAATCACAGCATCTTGAGTTGTCCAGTACTGCTGGTGGTACACTGTTGTAGTGGCGGTTGGTACTCATTGTTCTTCCCCCTTCGGAAGGCCTACTGTAAATGAGTTCTCTGATAGTCCAGGCAAGGTGTTCAATTGCTTAATGCCCTCTATCTCCACAGCAGCTATCCCAAATGCCCACCTGAGTCCCTTTGGGTCCTTGAAATACCCAATTCGGAGGAAGTCTATGCCAGAATTTACAGGGCCTCTGAGCCAGTCACAATGGGATGTTTCTTCCACTCATTTCCAGGCAGGCTCACCTCAGCTTCCACCAGGGTCAAATCCTGCGATCCCCCTGTCATGCCAGCAATAGAAACAGATTCTGCCCCTGCATGTCACAATGGGATTAGTGTGCACCACGTACCAGTGTTGACCAAGGCCTCATATTTTTGCGGTTCTGATGTGCCAGGCCAATGAATCCACACTGTCCAAAAGACGCAGTTTTCCCTGGCCTCTACATGGCTGGAGGCAGGGCCGCTCTCATCCTGGTTATCTTTCCTTCCCTGGACATACATTTTAGAGGTTCCTTAAAGGGGATCAGACGTGTCATCTTCTCTTCCATCATGAGATTTGGAGAAGGTTCTCTTCAATCTTCTTCTCAAGTTTCTGGTGATTCTCCTCCATCCTATCTTCCATTTTGTGTATGTGCTCTGACAGATGAGTTTCCACAGCTGACGTTTTTGCATGTGTTGGGCCATGCACATCATCTGCATATGCTCAGAGCTTCTTTGCCATAGCAAGCACGGTCTCATCCCCTTCATCCTGCTTCATCATTTCAAAAGCAGAAGTGTATTCTTGTGGCCCCAGTCGTGTGAGTTTTAGCCACATCACTGGTGTACATCTTACCAAGTCTGGACTCCTAATTGTTTGGTCAGCTGAGAAGATAATCTCTACTATCACCAGTTCTCTCAAGCGTTGAATCCCTTGTTCTGTGGTCTTCCATGGGGTTTGCTGCATATGGTGATTATCTGGGCAGAGGTGTCTTTCCTTCATACTTCTCAAGAGCCGTGTCCAGAGACTGAGAGGGTCAGGTCAGGCCCCCGTGCCGTCCCTTGGTCATTAGCCAGATCATGTGACAGGGATACCAAATGCCTTGCTTCAGTATGGTCCACAATTATATTATTACCTGAAGCGACCCAAATACAGACTAACCAACTTAATATAGATTCATCAGACCTTTGGGTGTAAGGCACTCATGTCTTCAGTTCACTTAGGGAGAGGAGTCTCTTTTGCTGTGCCATGGGATCTTTCCTACAGGAAGCAGTTCTCTGTGAACTTTTCCAACATGGTTTTGATTTTCACGGCTAACAGTCTGCCCGAAACCTGCTTGCAACATGAAGTCCCTCCCATGGCTTGCAGTCTTCCCACAACTGCTTTTTGTGGGCCATTTAGTGCATGGGGTGAGGTTTTTAAGGATGAGCTGTTCTAGTATAAAAGCAAGTGTCCTCTCCATCTATCTCTGAAAGCAAGAATTCTCTCTCTGTTTAATCCTCTCACCAGATCACAGCTTTTCAGCATCCACATGCTCCAACACGAGTGCCTTCTCTTCATGGGCTGGGGGTGAATGCTGCATCCCCCCATGCACCTAATGAATTACAGGAAAACAGTTTGTTCTGTTTTAGTCCTCACCACAGCTTCCAGAAGGATCTCAGCTCTGATGCTCGGAGGACCTCCTCCTCTCCCTCTCTCTTTTGTACTGACCTTAGTGTCACCATATTGTTCTCCTCACATGTCCTCACTTTTTCCTTTTCTCTGAGTCAGGAGATAATTGGTGTTCGTAGGTTCATTTGTTTTCAAGTTTTGTCAGTTGAAACAGTTTTTATAGAGTTCTGCAGTGCTGAAAGGTTGGTCTTGTCCAGGCTCCGCAGTCAGGGAATTGCTCACCGTGCTTCTCTCTCTATTGGTCATGTGCTCTCGGCCAGCACTGTGCAAGCTGTGCCTGCTGCCAACTCCACTCTGCACCTTTTCTTCATGTGGGATGCTGAAAAAAGAAAAGCTGCTGCCACCACTTTTGTCTCTCTGTCTGCAGCATGGCTGACTAAAAGTGGCTAAGTAAATAAAGTCCATTATAAGCCATGCCAGGACAATCACAGCCGTCCTCCCTAGCCTCATGGTTGCTTGCAGTGCTGGGATGGCCTCCGGCAGCATGGTCCTGGCAGCCACACCAGGAAAGGGCCCCGGCCCTGCCTGGAATGGGAGAGCAGGGAGCAAGAGAGCTTCTCATGGGTTTGTTTTGGTTCTTAAATATGTTTTCTTAAGAGGCGTTACTAGCTTTCCTAATTGGCTTAGGAGTGTGCCAGTTCTCAGAGCTAGCCAGTGATTGGTTTTGCCCAGAATGGAGGAAGCTGCTAGGAGCTCTTCACAGAGAATCACTTTCATAGCTGACTTTTCTTCCCTCCTCACGAAAAATCAATAAATGCAAAAACCAGCACACCAGAGGTGCCAAATTATATTGGCAGGTGCTGTTAACTGTATTGTGAGCAGAAAAATGCTTGTCATGGTATTATGTGCGAGCTGACTGTAATAAAGAACACAATTCATCTCTTGTCTTATTTGTAAGATCTTACGCATATATAAATGTAAACTATAAATTGTGTTAACATATGTTTTATTCAGTTGTTAATTGGCTTACAGTAAAGAAGTCCTGGGCTGTTTCATTGAGCAAGTTAATGATAGAAACTATGTTCTCATCAAATTGCAATATCTGTGTTTAATCGAGCACTTTCACATACTTACAGACCATAGATCAAGATTTGAAGACAATTGGAGTTATTTTTCTTCTTGAAGAGGTTTGGTATTTTCCTTTGAAATTCACCTGCTTGTTTGTGACTGTGCTTGTGGTTGGCTTGTGATCCACTCAATATCTCACTTTTGGGTTAGCTGGAGATACTCAATTGAAAAAGCCCTCTGTATTTAATGAAATTCATTGCTTATGGCTAGTCAAAATACATTTTTGTATTAAAACTTATATGGAGATGCCAAATGGTTTGGGCATACTGTGTGTGTAAATACATGCGTATTTAATTTTATATGATTATATTGCAGGTGGTTTTATACATTTTGTTTTTCACTTAGTGCTCAGACCAGTAATAACTTACAAACATTTTCATAATGTGCAAAGTGTGTCTCTTGTTACAGTCCTGGCAGACAAACTGGAAAGCTTGAAATTCAATTTCAGTTGAAAAACTAGAAAGCTAGAATTTGTATCCTGCTTGGGCTAGTGGCATTACAGTTGGCTCTAAATGGCAAAGTGTGTAGTGAGGTAGGAGTGTTTGTGTCAGTCTGATTTGCATTGAGTGATCCTTGTGAAATAAGGTCCTGTAAAGTGCTTACATGGGTGTATTATGAGACATATCTACCTATCTAATATTAATATATATATATATGTATACTGTAAGTTCATCATAACTAAACCATCTTCTAGTTAATTATGGCAATGGGCATTGGTTGATTAACCACAAGATCATTAATTATGGTAGCAGGCATACCCGTGTACTCATGTTGATGTTATAATGTGGGAAGTCTTTGAGAGGATGAAAAGATTGTCATCAAATTAAAGAGGATTTTCATCATATCACTCTCTGCTCTCTGTGTGGTGTTTGTACACTTACATGTTTTCTTAAGGACTAGTCCTGCAAATCATACTGTCTTCTGTGGGATTGTTTTAGGATGGCTTTGAATGTCTTGTGTGTATGGTTCAGACCCACCAAGAAACAGCAGAAAACAAACCAGAAAACCATACTATTTTCCTAAGTAAGTAACTGATAATTACCTGCAAATTTAAAGCATGGTATGCAGGTTATAGGACCAAATGGCATGGTCTATTGTTGTGTCTAGAGCAGATTAGTAACTTAAAGCTTTGGTGAACTCTAAGGAAGAGAGATTTCAAATTGCCCAAGCAAGGCTGAGTTAGTTTGGGATCCAGGCTCTTGCTGTAAAATTTCACTTGACTGTCAGTCTTGTTTGTGAGAATGTCCAAGTGAGACTGCATTAATTGACCTAGTCACAGCAGTGAAGTCTTTTTAGTGACCCCTCAGAAATGGATGGATGTTGACCTGGACATGACTGACACTGAGTGTACTCTTCTAGAAGGGAGGAGAGTGAAAAAAGAAATGTAGACTGCAGCCCATCTGTGGCATTGGAGCTTGGGATTGTCAGCCTCTTTTCTCTAGGCAAAAGGTGCACACAGTAAATAGCAAGTTCCACTGGATTCACAACTCTACAAGATACAATATTTCAGTGCAGAGTTTAGCTAGTGAGACATGGTAACTATGAGCATCATGGAAGTTATATAACAACAGCAAATACATTAAAGGGAAGGATGATTTAAGTTTTACCTGAGCATATAGTGATACAAAAGAAGCCACTCTAACCAGTAGGCATTACACAAGTGGTACATAAGCATTCTAGCTGAACACACGCATGCTGGAGCTGAGACAGAGAGTAAAATTGACATTCTTTGATGGCATATTGTTACATTAGTGAGAACTTCGGGAGGGGGGAGGAGTTTTGGCAGAAATCTCTAAGGTAAGTTCCTGCTAACTTAAAAATAAAAAATTCACAAAGACCTCTGTGGAATGTTTAATGTTCACAAGTGTTACATCATGTTTCAGAAAGCTGTCTGTAGAATCTGAGTTCCTATTTGTTTACCTCAGAAGCACCAACTTAATCTCATCAGAATTTGATCTGTGATTATTTAATTTATTTTAAAGTTAACATTTTAACCCCTAAGGTTTCTAAAAAGCTACAACTTCTCTTTATTATGGTTAATAAGTAATTAAATAAAAAGTAAATTTGATCCCCCACCCCACAGTTTTTGCCAGCAAAGCCAATGACTGTTATTTAATCTGATATTCCTGCAATTTTAAAAGCTTAGCCTACTTGAAGGGAATGTAAAATTCCTAAGGGTAAGTGGAAATTAGAATTATCTTCTCTAATGGGAAAATCTGAAATGCTAGTATCTTTAGAGCATATAATTTGAATGTGATGAACTTGATATGCTATGTGAGGAGAGGAACCTCAAAATAAATATTGATGCATTTCAAAAACTTCACCCTTCTAATTGGATTCAAAACAAGGGATGGGGCAGGGGGAACAACTACCGTGGGAGACAGAAATAATGTATAGGAAGATAAAACTTATTTAAAGAAAAGGTGGGTGAAGAAAATTGTAATACTGAAGCGTTTGTTTTGGTACGTGAAAGAAGCTTCAAGACACTAAGGCAGGCTACAAGCATAACTCCTAGACACATTCAGAATCTGAACCCTATAAACAGGTAAGAGGAAGAGTTGTTAACTGATTTTGTGCATGGTTTCCATCTATTGTTATTAATGAGATTTTAAAAATACACTTGGAAAGCATGCCTACAATTAAATACTTATTCATATCATATTGATCATATTCAGATCATACTGATGATTCCCTTTTCATAGCCTATATTATGATCTCATCTGGTGATGGTCTTTGTCACTTAAATTTTCTGTAGGAGTTTAAGAACAGCTGTGAATCAGAACTTCCAGGCCCTTAAGGTCTTACCCACATAATCTAGCAACATCTGCCTTCTTACTTATTTTGGAGATCACCCATTTTAAGCTGATCTCTTCTTATTTTTCTTTGATCTTTGCTCTTAGCATAATTTACGCAGGATATGTTTTCAAGATCCATTACAGACACGCTAACTCTTGAGAGCTTACACTGTCTGCAGCTGAAGATAGAAGAAAAATCTGGAGACAGTTCAGCCATTTTTTTGGGTTTCATGTGGGTTGCTGTCTACAGTCTGGTTGAAACCACAGTCTGTTTGAAATGGTTTTGTGGATGAAATGTTGCAACATGGGGTTATCTTTTTAGCTGGAAGGAGGAGGTCTAAAAATAACATTTGTTTCTAAACTGGAATAAGGTTAAACAATTTCCTAATTGACTGGCAAGTGTAGCTTAAAAACATGGGAGAAATTTACTGTATGAGTATTTTTAAAAATGATGGGAACATTTTCATTGTTGCTAGTGTTCTGCCTTTGTAAACCTTTTGTGGTCAAGATTTTTCTAGAAGATAGGAAGAAGTTGGGAGTAAAGGAAAAGAAAGGACATGCTATTGCAGCTGTAGTGCCAAAATATTTTTCTCTTAATATAGGTTTTCTACTGCCGTTGTTGGCAACAGAAAGTGGAATATTTAATCTGTGGGAAGGCTCATTGACAAAACTTTATAGCCACCCTCACTAACAAAATGCTGAAGCTCTGCACAAATTTCCCATAACTGTCTGAAGCCTTCATCTTCAAAAACAATGTCACTGTCATGAAGTAGTGGGAGTAATACTCAGATGAGGAGACAATGGTTGGCTGAATATGAGAGAAAGACCAAAAGAAAATCAAGGATAATACTTGAGGCACAGGAAATGCACCAGCAGATGTTATTGCTGTAATGTGGCTGTTAGACTTGTGACATCTTTGGCATGTGATTTTGGTAGCTTCTTAAAAATAGAAGTTTTACTTTTGCATCTAAAGACTGATATTTCCAGCTAGGGTACACTTCCACCACTCCCTACACAAAGTGGGGTGGGGGAAGAAATGCACAAAACTGCCTCACACAAAATTGCATACCAACTTATTTTTAATGCTACAGTTAATTTCTGTGTGTCTGATTTTTCATGCTGCTTTCCTTTTGACTTTTTTCTTGAGTTGAATTGTTGCAAAGTTGGTAGGAACAGGTCAGCAGAAAAGTGTGATTTTTTTTTCTAATAATCTGATCACAACGTTTTTAAACACTTGCTGAAATAAAAACAGGCAAACATCTAGGCCCATGATTTGGTATTCCAGTTTATTTTGTCTCCAGGAAGTTAAAAATTAATATCCAGGTCTGTACAATGTAAGTTTTTGGGACAAGTGACTTTTCTTAGGGATTAGAAAGACATTAAACTGGACTACATCTCTTAGATTCTCTATTTATATGCAAATTTCTACCCAAGAGTATTCTTGAATTGACTTATTTTTACCGTTGCCATACACAGTGTTGTTTAAAAACAAACATGCCAAAACCTAGCACAGATAATCACTTGATAAAAGCTGTGATTAAGTGCAAGGTTGTCTTTATGAACTGGTCGTATTCACTAGACATGCAGTGTGATGGAAAATATGAAACATATTGCCATAACATATGTCCATTAAATCCTTAAATGTGTCAAGGTGCAGAACCCTTACCAGATAGAGAAAAGGTTAAGCTCTTTGTCCTGGTGAACCATAAATGACTCTGCAGTTAGTTTACAGCGGTAGTTTCTTACTTTGTAAATACATTGCTACTGGTTTTCTAAGAGTTTCTTACACACAAGAATGTAAGAAGCAGAATTTAAATTTTACAAAACCTTTGGAGCTTAAGTCTAAAAGATATGATTCACTGTGCTTATCTTTCTCTTTTTACCCTGGCAGCAATATTGGTAACTTGCAGGAGTTAACACATCTTCATATTGATACAAAGAAATGTCTTACCCTTACTCTCTTTTTCTCCCTGTTGTTTAGAAACTGTTTTGAAGTGCAGTAAGTTGACTAAATATGGCTTGGTCTCTGTTTTACTACTAGCCAGCTTGGGACAGTTGTTCTCTGAGCTGATGCCAGAATCCTTGAACATATATTTGGAAAGTCTGGTATTTGATGAGAGCTTGCGTGTGGGATGCAGACATTCAGTCCTTCATGAAGAACTGAAGTAGCCTTGCAGAGTGTGACATTAAGTCCTCCTGATTGTTGCAGGCACATTTTAAAATTTGAATACAGTCCTATGAAGAGCTGAGTGCCATTTCACTTGTAAGCTTTTTCTGAAGAATGCCAGCATTCAATAGAAGCTGCTTGTTGAGATATTTTAAATGTAAGTTACATGTATTTTCCGCAGCATACCATCAGCACACCAGTTGTTCATTTATTCATAGGATTTTGTATTGCATGTTTGTTGCACTGAAGAGACGTGTTGCACAATTATGGTATAATACTGCTCTTTTGGGCTTAGAAATTTTCTGGAAGTGCATCTCTGCTATTCAAGGCTTTCCATTAAAAAAAAAAAAAGCTAGCATATTGAAACTTTATTCAGTCTCTCTGGCAATCTAATTATTGAAGTAATCTTTCTTTGAAAGTAAATGTCTAGGCTGAGCCAAAACCAGCCTTGGTCTGAAGGGGTGGAGTCATCCAGGCAACACATTTTTTTGATGTAGCAGAATTCAGTGTATTTAGAATTCATCATAGCTGTGACACAATGAATTCTAAATAATGAAATGTCAAGCAAATAAATTTTTTTCTATGAGTAAATGTTTAATTTGCTAGTATTGGTGAAGGGAGGGATCTCTTACTGGTCATGATGCTAGCAGCTGTATTGGAGAAACCTACATGAATTGCATTGTAAAAGGATGTGCCTGGAAAGGTAATGATGCTTCTCTCCAGTACCTGTATATATTCAGAAACTTGGCTGCTGAAGCATGGCCCTTTTTTCATTCTTTCTTTCTTAATGTGCCTGTATGTTTCCTTATAGCCAATTCATAGAACTTTCTTAGTATCTTCCTGTCTTTCAAATGCTGCTGCTACTTCTCCTGCCCTGCTCCGCTCCTGCCCCCCCACCGTGTGTGTATGTGGGGTTTTGTTTTGCTTATTTGTTTGGTTTTTTTTAAAGTTGGTTTTAGCCACTGAGTGTATGTTTACTAAAAACAAGACTTCTGTGCTTTTTGGAGTATATGTACATACATGTTTATATATTTGTGTGTATATATTCATGAGTGTATATATCTGTAAATGTATATGTCACACGGTTGGACACGAAGAAATCAGGCACTCAGGTCAGGTCAGAGCCACCAAGGCTGGCCAGGAGAGAAGAAGAGCGCCCAGCCTCTCTTTATTCTTACATTTATATATCTGTTGAAGGTTGGATTTAGTTCTTTTCCTCAGGAATTTTTCTCCCATGGGTTGCTGAGACACAAATGACTGGGTACTTAAGAGAAACAAAGCACAAGGCTAGAGCCTTTCTCCTTGGCAGGGTGGGGTAGAATTGCCCCTCATGGAAGCAGGGCCTGACAACGCGAGATTTAGAGAGACTGAAAAGCAAGGGCAGGGGGGAGGTCACGCTCTCTTGCTCGGGACCCTCGGAGCTGGACGGTCGGAGCTGCTGTCTGCTGAACCCACGGCCCCCTGAGAAGCCAGCGCGGAGCTGCCGGTCTGTCTGCTGTGAGTCTTTTCCTCTCTGCCCATCGGGAGCTGCCTGCCACCAGCCTGTCTCTCCCCCGCTCCTCCTCGCCGCTCCGAGTTTCTTCGCTACATTGTAGCGGGGCTCCCCCTGCGCGCCGGGACCTCTTACCGTCCCAGCTCCCTGTGTCCGGGGATCCTGCTGCAGCACCAACACCAGCTGCCCCCCCGAGGGTCTGTGGAATAAGGGCTCTCCTCCATCCTTCCCTGCCTCGGGCAGCCGCCATTTGCCGTGTGCAACCTGAGCTCACGTCAGAGCGCCCCCTGCAGCCACCGGGGAATCATCACACCCAGAGCGCCCCTGCAGCCACCGGGGAATCATCACACCCAGAGCGCCCCTGCAGGCTGTGACTGGAACTGCACCAAAAGGAAAAGGTGCCTGAAGCCGAGCAGGCTGCCACTGGGTTTCTGGTTCTGTTTGTTGCTTAACGTTATAGTTGTTGTTATTTATCATCTTTGTTTTAGATATTAGTAAAGAACTGTTATTCCTATTCCCATATCTTTGCCTGAGAGCCTCTTAATTTCAAATTTATAATAGTTCGGAGGGAGAGGGGTTACAGTTTCCTATTCCAAGGGCAGCTCCTGCCTTCCTTAACAGACACCTGTCCTTCAAACTGGGACAATATCTTGTCACAGACAGCTATGGATTGGACAATGAGGTTACCACCTCTCCAATTCCATAGGTGAGGAACACAGTCCATCAACCTTCCCCACCCTCAGGAAAGGAATGACAAGCAATACCAAAGGTACAAAACAATCCTTAGCCAGTTAGCAAAGCATAGACTATGTTTACATAAAATCTATGAGAACCTTTTCTACTAAGTATCAACACAGCACACTGTAAAATTCAGGGCGACATGTATACACATACATATACAGAACCTTGTATTCATAAAAATATTACCATGCCAGCAAACAAAAACTTGTGATGCTTGCTCTTCCTCAGCAGGGCATACATAAATTACATAATATGTTTTGAACACTTGAGCATCTGCTAGATGCAAGGAATAGTCCGTCAGAATGGGCCCAGTCATTTAAAGTTTTGTTGTTCTGGGCAGAAACTAGTGAAATTCAGACCTGTCAAGAAAAAGGAATTAGAGTTTGGATAAGTTATGCCTGAGGGATCCATTTCTGTTGTTGGGATGTGGCGAGTGTGCCTTTTAGGAGCAATGTATGCAATGAGCAGTTTGAAGTTCACCTGAGAGGGAAGGCGGAGAACTTCCTTTCTGCATCTGAGCACAAAGGAATGCTTTGTTTGCTCCCAGCATCTGCAGTCAGTGATATCATTTTGGAGTGCTTATTTCTATCCATTTTTGTTTCCATAATCAACGTTGCTAGATAGTGAAGAAGAGAAAGTAATGACTTAACTCAGTCTAATCCATGCAAGTACTGGATTTAGATATTATTAGAATATTTCTGGATGCTGAGGAGGAGTGAAGCAATCTTTGTGAATCAAATATCTATGCTCAAAATGTTATAAATCTAAACACCTGAATAAATACAGTTTGTTTCAGTCAGAGAGCTTTGCCTGGCTGTATTTAACAATTACCTCTGGAGGCTTTAGTCTTTGTTTCCTTTGAATCTCATCAATATAGCAATATAGCTTTGTGAAGTGTTCTCATTTTAGTTAGGTATGGAGTTTCTATGCTGTATTTATGTCTTGCTTATGAATTTGAATGACTCAGTCTTGAAGTTGCTGTCCAGGTTAAGTTCACGTCTGACATGAGCGATTTGTTTCCAGAAAAGACTGTAAACTGTTGTGTTACACAAGTGCAGAAAACACTGATTTTCTTGTACATGGAAACTTAAAAAAAAAAAAAAAAACCAAAGCAAAACAAAACAAAAAAAACCAATGCTTGCATTTACAGTTATCAACATTTTTAATAGAGTTTTTGTGTTTTGGTGACATTTGTGATTTGGTTTCACGTGGACCTGTAACAAAATCATGAAAGTTGTCATGGAATTAAATCTATTCTATATTTCATCTTGCCTCACAGAAATCTAGGTTTAAGCATCTGTAAAGTAGAAAAGACCTTGTCTGTAATATCAGGGCTTTCTGACAGATCTACCATTTTATTATTTATGTTTCTTTTGTGGTTATCTTTGTTCTTGGAGGAAGTCTCAAAGTAGCTTATGGAATAAACAGATAGTATGTGTATTTTTAGAGCATCTGTTAGCCTTTTGCAAAGTTAAAGCCAATCATACTGATTTAAAATACAAATTCTACTAAATAGACAGTTTTGGTGTGTGAAATCACTTAATGAATTTAGCAATTTATCGCCTATGCTGTCATGCAAGAAAATTAAGTTTTTCCTCATGGGTTAAGAGCAGTATTCCATTTGCTTTAAGGTTGATGCTTTTTAAAGTGGTATAGATCATTATCAATGCTAATAGTGTATTTGTGTGAATGTTAATAAATTTTGGGAATAAAAGAACTTGATCCTGTGAAGCACTATGAGCAAAGAACTTGCTCCTAACTTACATGGGGGGAAAATAGGTGAACATAGCATATACAAGATAGAATAGGAGGTGTGTCAGTAAGTCTTACTTTTTTTTTTCCCCTGAGTAGTGACTGGAGCATGAGGGCTTTTCATTCAGCAGTTATTGCACTTAATTTTGAAATGAGTATTTGCTGCCCTCACAGCTTGGTAATTTTATGTTTCCTGTTGGGTCAGGCTGCTGTGGAAGCACCAAGAAACAAGTATAGCTTTCAACTTCAGCGAGGTTACGCCCCAGTTAATCTTCCAGTTAAACCTCTATGGTATTCTGCAGCTTAATGATCTTGGAGACTGAATAAGTAAATTTTTCCTGAATTTAAAATACAGGTTAGCTCATGGTAACCCAAAGGATAGACACCACATGTAATTAAAGCAAATTTCAGAGTAAAGGAGGCAGTGCTTATGGAAAATCAAATAAAAACCAGCTTGTGTCAGAGTCTAGTTATTGTGCTTTGCATCATAGTTACATCACCGCTCATCTGGCTGCTTTTTAAGTTAAATGCTGTTTCCTGAATCTAAAATTGCTGGTACAATTAAACCTTTCCTGCTCTTAGGAAGAAGAAATTTAAAAGAAATCAAGCACTTACTTCTTGGAAGTAATATTTGCAACACTGTATAACCTGAATTTCATAATCAGAGATTACAGTCTGGCCAGTACTAGTTGCCTGTAAATTTGATGTCCACCTGCTTTTCTTGTGTCTCTGGGACTGCTGAGGTGATTACAATTCAGAGGTTACACTGGGAACAATTTGATCTTACTGTCTGTGCTATTTAAATGGTAACACTTCTGGCTTATGTGAAGCTTTAAAGGTAAGTGTCAAGATATTCAGTCCATGATGTTTAACCAGACATACAGTATCATGAGCTGATAGAATGCACAAATCTGATAACACTGCTGTAATTAACTAATCTTCCAGGAATGGATGAAAACTAAATGCATATCTTCTTTTAGTTTTGTTTTGTTTTGAAGTAGGTAAATACTTTTATATATACAGACTTGCATTTGGCCAGATCTCTTACAGAAAGTTGATCTAAAGAAAAGGAGAGGACAATCCACATACTCTTTTAGTCACATATTTTGGTTTTTTTTTTTTTGTTTTAGTTTGCAAGTATGCCTGCCACAGGAAATGTGAAGAAAAGGTAAGCATGTTTTTTGGCCTCCCTTCTTGCTGTTGATCTACATGTATTCAAAGCTGTGACAGCAAAAGCTGTATGAATGAATTAAGAATAAGATCCCTAACTGGAGTATTGTTCTTGGCATTAATTTAAAAAAAAATCCCAATATAGTTGAAACATTTGCACCAGTGGTAGAGTTTCTCATTCTTCCCACAGGACTTGTTTTAAGTTGAAAACATCAAATTAAGTGGGTGAAATACAAAGCACATAGTTCTGCCAGAAAAAAAAATAAATGTATCTGAGTGAATAAGGTATACATGCACACCTGTATATTAGCCCCCATGAATGCATGTATACATGTACCTGTACAAACATATAAAATTTGTACAGCAACAGAGATTTAAATGCAAACTTTTGACATTGGATTATAAAACGTATAAGCATATGACTGATTTTCAGTGATTACTGTTGATGCTCCCAGTTCAGATTCATTACCAGATTTTTCTTACTTTAGAAAATGCTCAAGTTTCCTTCACACAAGATGAGATCAGTAGTTCCATGGTCTTATGTGACTTATTTTAACCCGTTGCTAGATTTGTGCAAATCAGAGGCAGTTACAGATTCAGTCTAATTCTAGCAGCCTTGGAGGGCTTTATGATTTTTGAATAATCAAAATGAAATTATTAGCATTTGTTACAGAATATTAAAAAAATTATGAAAACAACACCAAATTCAATAATCAATTGTTTCTTACAAGAGGCTTATTTTCTGATTTTCAGAGAAGTAGTCAGTCAGCACATTGCTTAAATTCAGAATTTTTCTAAGAGCCTTTTTTTTTCTGACTACTCTCTAAGGCTCATGACTTCTGCACCCATCAGTGTATGTAGTTTCAGATAGTTGGTTGTGTTGTGTAAGACCCAGCTGGTACATTGTCCTGGTTTAAAGGACAGATGTCTGCCAAGGAAGGCAGAAACCTCCCTTGAAATGGAAAATGTGACCCTCTCTCCTCCAAATTATTATAAGTTTGAGCTGACAGGGTTTTCAGACAAAGAGGTGGGAAAAGGAATAACGGTTCTTTACTTGTATGTATGTATGTATGTATAACAAGGCAAACAACCAACCACAATAGCAGCAACAACAAACAGAACCAGAAACCCATTGACAGCCTTCTCTCGCCTACATGCACTTTCCCCTTTGGTGCAGTTACGGTCACGGCCGGCAGAGGCGTTGTTGGCTGCTGGCCAGGCAGGGCAGGTGCAATGATTTCCCCGCAGTTGCAGGTGGTGCTGTGGTGTGAGCTTAGCCGCCTCTCTCCACAAGGGTAATGGCGGCACGGCTGACCGGAGAGATAGAAAAGGGTCTTCCTTTACAACCTCACAGGGGAAGCTGGTCCTGGTGCCCCTCTGGATGGCAAAATGTACACTAGCAGGAACCTCAGAGTGGCAGCTGGAATGGCAGAGGCGGGCACACCCCACAGTGGCAAACAAAATGTAACAGAAAACTCCGCAGCCTTAGCGGGGGTGGGGGTGGGGGGTGTTGTATAGAAAAAACTGAGGCCGCAGCAGAAAGTAGGGAGGCCAGTCAGTGACAGTTGGGTTTCTTTGTAGCAGTTGCCACATGCCGTCTAGGAGATGTGCCCCTCCAGGAAGGGGGAGGGGGTTGGGGTCCTGTGTTTTTCCCCTGAGGCACCTGAGTAGATGGTGAGGGTCCTTTCCAGTATGATCAGGTGTTACTAAGGTCCCAGTTCACCAGCTGCTCTTATGAGCAGAGGCTCACCTATGGTAAAGAAGAAGCAATGCAGGGCTGGACTCCGTGGTGGCAGTGAATTCTTCCACGGTAGCAGCAACTTGACCCTTCCTCTCCAATCCCTAGAGCAAGAGAGAGAGAAGCCAAGCCCAACCCTTCACCCCTCAGCCAAAATCTTGCTGTTATCTCTGCCTTTCCCAAGAGAAAGCCCCTCAGCTCTGGGAGTGCAGCCAGCTGCACCTCTCGCCCTCCTCCTTGGCTACATCTTTTGTCTCTGTTAAGTACTTGTCATTATAATCTCTTAGGTAACAAAAGGGACAAAATTCCCTGAGAGAAAAGAAGGAAAAATCCTAACCTCCAACATACATGTGTAACTTTGAAGTTGGGGTTTTTTTTTTGCTGATTCTCATTAAAAGCAAATAAATATGTTGGCAAGGGGAAAAGATATTGAGATGATATTAGTGAAAGAAACAAAACAATTTCTGCTTGTCTTTGTTCACCACCAAAATACAGATGAATTACTTTTTTATGATGGATGTGAACTTTCCACTAGAAATCTTAGGATGCTTTAGAATGTTTTTAGGAGAATTGGTTTTTTTTTTTTGTTTGATTGTTGTTTATCCTCCCATGACATATCCTCTTTATCCTCTTACTTAGGAACCTCTTTACTGGTCCAGTTATTTGCTGACTAGTTCTGATGCTTTTTTTTTTGTACAGATGCAAGAAATCTCAGACTTGTCATGTAACTTTTTTTTTTTAACTTTTTTTTTTTTTTTTTAAGAGAAGTGGGAAGACATTCTTTAGCCCTTGAAAGTGGGATCAAAGAAACTGGGAATGATGCATTTTACATTGCTGCTTCTTGGAATGATACCTTATATCACATGATGTAGCTCATGTCATGTTTGTTTCTGGGAAATGGGAATTAAGTAGCTTACAAGAATGTACCACTCCTTTCTTCAGTTTCTGTTATAAAACGTTTTTTGCCCTTACTTACATTGCACTCCTAGCTTCTACTAAAGAGGCATTGCCTGCACATTCACTATTACGGCTAAAGGCAATAGCAGCATCTTGAAGGGTGCTCTGAACATCAACAATGGCTGTAATTTGGTAGCAGGCAAAATGCACTGGGCCGCAGTGATGTATAGCCTTCTGCACCATTGCTGTGTTGTACTGTATTGGTTTTGCTCTGCTGCTTTTATTTACTGTGTTCCTTTTGCTGGGTATTTTGATGAAGCACGCATACACATAGAAACTGGTTGAATTCCCTCTTGCAATATTGCATCTGAAAAAGTTGGAGCCACCCCAGCCTTATATTGCGACTGTCTTGGTTTGAAAGACAGGTGCCTGCCAAGGAAGGTGGGAACCTCCCTGGGAATGAAAAACATGACCCCTGTCCCTCCAAATTATTATAACTTTGAATTACATGGCTTTCAGGCAAAGATGTAGGAAAAGTAGTAACAGTTATTTACTAGGATCTAGAAAATATATATACATATATATATATACACACATATACGTGTATATATATACACACATATATATAACAAGGAAAACAAACAAGAACAGCAGCAGCAACAACAAACAGAAAAAAGCCCCTAGAAACCCAGTAACAGCCTTACGTCAGCCATCAAGCACTTTCCCCTTTGGTGCAGTTACGGTCACAGCCGGCAGGGGCGCTGTTGGCTGCTGGCCAGGCAGGGCAGGTGCAATGATTCCCCCGTGGCTGCAGGGGGCGCTGTGGCGCGAGCTCAGCCGCTTCTCTCCATGTGGGTAATGGCAGCTCAGCCTGTGGGAGAGATAGAAAAGGAGCTTCCTTTACAAACTTTTGGGGGGCAGCTGTCCTGGTGCTCCTCCAGATGGTGAAATGGGCTTTAGCAGGAACCTCAGAGCAGCAGGCTGGAACAGCAGAGATGGGCGCACCCCAGAATGGCAAACAAAGTGTAGCAAAAATTCTTCAACCTTAGCAGGAGCTGCAGGGTGTCCCAGCAGGCACAGGGTGTCATATTAAAGTGTAGCCAAAGAAAAAGCCCAAAGCAGTGGCAGAAAACAGTGGGGCTGGGCAGTGGTGGCCAGGCTCCTGCAAGCAGATGGGAGCCGCTCCCTCTGGAGGTGGGAGGGGATCAGGGTCCTGGTTTTCCCCTGAGGCACCCGAGCAGATGGTGAGGGTCCATTCCAGTGAGATTGGATATTGAAAAGGTCCCAGTTCAATGGCCGCTTTTAAGAGCAATGACTCACCTGCAATGAGAAGTTGTGTAGGACAGAATTCCTTCGTGGCAGCAGATTCTCTCTGCAGCAACAGCCCCACACTAAGACCATGACCATCTCCCCTCCGATCCTGAGAGTGAGCGAGCGAGAGAGGATGGAGCCCAAGCCCCTCACTCCCAGCCAAAATCTCGTGTTATCTCTGCACTTCCAAGAGAAAGCTGCCCACTTAAGAGAGGGTATCAAACTACACCCTTCCCCCTCCTTCTCTTCCCATGTCTTTTGTCTCTTAAGTGTTGTAGTTGCAATCTCTTAGGCAACACATGGGAGAAAATTGCCTGAGAGGAAAAAAAAGGAAAAATTCAAACCTCCAACAGGAGGAGTAAGGAGTTGCCTAACTGACTTGATAAAAGGTTGAAAACTGAATGACACACATCATGAATAACATCAATTTGGTGCAAACAGGATGACAGTATTATCCATTATGGACATTGAACTTTATCCCAGAAGTTCTGACTGTTCTTTTATCAACAAGCTGAAATATCTAAGCTTTATTAGAATTGCTTTTGCTACTTTTGTGATAATACATCATTTAATAGTATTTTTACTAGTAATTATTTCTAAAAGGCTGCTTCCCTTGTCTTGTTCTATGTAGCTGAAGAAAGCATTTAAAATACTTCCTACAGTTAAAGCATAATAAAGCAAATTCAGTCTTATTCAGGGAGAGCTAGTTTTGATGATAAAATATGTATTTAAATGTCATTCTGTACCGTTTTATTGCATAATTTCTTTTCTGAATAGCTGGAAAACTGAAGATATGTTTGGAATGTAAATGTTTAAGACTTTATTCTAATGTGCTTTGAGAGGAGGGAAGTTTTTTAAAATTACTAGAGAGCTATTAAAGTCATTATTGTGATATATGAAAGTCAGAAATAATGCTGTAAAAATCAGGTGTTTCCATGTCAACCTCCAGCAAAATGCTCTCAATCTCAAAAATGGGCAAAATGGGGCCTCATAGAAGGAACTGTGTCTTTACAACATGGCATTTTCCCACTTTTTGTGGGAAAGTGGAAGAGTCTTGCTTGGTTCAAAACTCTTTGGACTAATTTAACCTCCTTTGCCTTGCTAAGCAGCATATTCCAGCAGTGTTTGCAAATGGTTTCTGTAAACTTCCTGCTGGAGAGGTCACTGCCTCTGTGACATTATTCTTGCAGACCTTCTGTCACAGATAGAAACCTGGCCTGTGCTAAATTGCTGTATGCATCTTGGTATTGCCTGATGCAAAGAACTGTTTTTCTTTCCTGTAATTTAATACATTTAAGCATTAAATTTACCTTAGGGAGATGCAAAGAGTCATCCTGTAGATGGATGGTTTTCAACTGTAGGGAAATAAAGCAGAAAACCAAAATGACTCCCAAACTAATATTTGATTTTTTGCTTTTTTACCAACAAATCCGACATGTGTCTTCTGCCTTCATATCTTTCTGTGATGTTGATTAGAAAAGACTGACATTGCTGCCTTCTGGTGCCCTTCTCTACCACATACCTTTCTTCCCTGTAATATATTAGAAAAAAAAACCTAACCCACACTTCTCCCCCATTTTAACCTATGCTTATTGTTTAAACATTGCTTTCATGTTATCTTTCATCCTTTTATTTGGTAGGCATAGATCTGTCTCAGATCTTAGACATACACTAGATGCAGTGAAATCTGTGGGCTGAGCAGTGATACCTGCAGTTTATTGTGACAAAACTCCTGTCTCCTCACCCTAAAACTTCTGATATGGTTGACTGAAGTGCCATTTATGACCTAAGGAATCATAATGCCTGTAGCTCTTATCACTACTACTCAGATGTTGGAAGCAGACTGAAACCCTGAGAAAGCAGACCACTACTTATGTTATAGATCCAGAATTCTGAGATACAGCTAGTCTGGTGGATAGTTTGTTTCCATTCAAGAAAATTCAATCTATGCTGGCAGTTTATTCGTTTGGGTGAGGAAAATGTTGGCAGAGCAGATAACCCCTCTGCTTCCTGGCCCCCTCCCTATCTGGTAATGTTGCAAGTTTTGTTTGGCTTTGCAACTGAAGAGTGTTTTCTCATGGGGATTGTACCAAAATACATACACGTGGAATCCTGAAAGGGTAGCATGGTTCCCTGAGTAATCTATGCCTCATAAAGCTTGGAGAGGTCAGATCTGATATAAAGAAAGCAGAAGTTAGATCTCAAAAAGATATATACAATTGTCAAAATTGGGATTTATTTTTTTAGCTGAAAAGCAGCAAAATGAGGCATTTTGAGGAAAGATACTATATTTTTGCACTTATCTGTGCCAAATAATTTCAACCTACATTATAAAGCTCTTTAATCTGTTACACAGATTAAATCAGGAGGGGCACTAGCTAGCATTTACAGTCAGGTTAGCAAATTAAACCACAGTGCAGAGGGCTAGTGCAAAGTCCAGCAAAATCTAGTTTTAAGATCTTGGTTCCTGCTGTCTGGTTTAAGCCCTGTTAGCAAAACCCAAATTCTGACTTTCTTTTCTTTTGCTTCTAAACTCATTTGGAACAAATCCCATGATTTGAAGAAGGAAGGGAGTTCATCTCTGCTTGCAGTTATCAAGAGAAACTCATCCATTTTTGTTTCTAAGTACCATCTGTTTCATTAGAGGACTTTTTAAAATCTTTTTCCCAAATAACCTATGTACCAAGTGTCTTTGCCTTGTATGTGTTCTTCAGAGAACTGAAGAATTTTTATGATGTAGGTCAGGACTGTGACATTGCAAAATGAAATACCACAGCATGGAAGAAAGCCAGAATTTGTCATGAGTGTTTTGGAGGGTAGGTTGGAGAAGGAGAACAATAACTGACAGGCATACCAGAAGAAGAAAACTAAGCAGAAAAATATTTTTTTCCAGACTTAACTCCAAAGAAGTAGATTGAAATAAATAAGTGTGTCTTATTTTTAAGTGTGTTTTTTTTAAAAAGGTGTGTATAAATGTGTATCTGTGTGTATATATACATATATATATATATATATTCATACTAGATACATCCATGAGCTTACCATACAGGCTTCTGACAGTCATCTATGTAACATTCAGAAAATCTCCTAACACGACTATAAATACACGCTATTTGTATGATGTCAGTGACTTAATTTTGCTGGTCTTTCCACCCTTCTTGATTTCCTAACGTAAGTAGTGAACTAGAGTGAATAGGTTTTTTAGTAGGTTACTTTATAGGTGAAGATTCTTCCTCCTGCACAGTTTTTGTTACACATAACCTGTGGCAAGCATGCCAAAATTTCTTAATTGATAAAAACTGTAGCTTGAAAGAAAGTGATTCATTACAGCTTAGTGGTTAAATTGCTTTTGCAAAAGCAACATAATAGTGTTTGAGATTTGCACTTTGAAGTGCACCTTCGGTAATAACTGGCTTGTTCTTTGAGGATGGTTCTTCCTCTGAAAAATCACATACTTCTTGAAAAAAAAAAAATAAAGAGGATGGAAGATAAAAATTGAGGGGGGGGGGGCATTATTGTGTTGCTGTTAAAGAGCAAGCGAGGACAGATTTTATTTCCGTAGTACCAGATAGCCTGCCATTTGTTGACTTTTTTTTTGTTTGACTTAACATTTCTCTCATGTCAATCAGTTACTCATTAACTGATGTGACTGATGTTACAGTCATATGAAGAAAAATTACCTGCAGATTCACTGGAATCGGAATTCTTCATAGAAAAATTATTTTAAATCTTTTTTCCATCAGTATGGGACTTTTTCAAACTAAGGCTCAATGCAGGAAATATCACACCAGGAAAATCTTTTCATATTAACTGTGTATGCAAGAACAGGTAATTTGTTTTTAAAATAGTTGCTTGATTATTTGTGAATAGACTAATAATGTACCTCTATGCTAGGTGCTGGGCACTGAAGAGGTAACTATTTCTGAAAGTAAGCAAAGCATTCTTATATTCTGATATTACTTGTTAATATGTGAATGTACTGTACAGAAGCTAAATCCACCTTGGTATGGAGCTATCCATAATGCATATCCATAATGCATATCCATAATGCATATCCATAATGCATTTCTTACCAGAATAAAGAAACTATTGAAAGCTGACAAATCAGGTTATTGTAGGTGTCCTTAAGATTAGCTTGTAGCTTCAGTAGGTGGACCAGAAAAATCTTTCTGAAGTTTATTGTTTTGTGCAGTTGGTACACAGTGTGTGACTTTTTAAACCAATGATTGAGACATTTATACTTGGTTTTCTGTCTCTGCGTTGTCACTGGATTTAAGTCTTGCTGTTTTGGATTTTAGCTCTATACTTTTTCTCTAAAGCTTATTTTTTAGAATGTCCCAGACCTTTGAAAAACTAGGAAAAAGAATTGGAGCTACTCATACATTCTCAACCTAGATTGTTTGGACACGATAATATCCTCTGTTATCTGTTAACAGGTTAAAAAACTCTTTTGCTTTTAACCTGTGTCTGGATTAACAGTGGAAGAATTTGCTTTAACTGCTCATGGGAACTGAAGTTGGGATACAGCAAGATCTTGACTATTTTGCTTCATCTGGGAGGAAATGTGCTATTTGTGTATATGGAGTTAGAAGACAAAAAATCAGTGCATCTTGGGTGGTTCATTGAGTTTTGTAGCTCAAAAACAGCAGCAGAGCATACAAGTCTTTGACATGGGTCTTGATTTCTGTAAGAAAGAAGTGCAGAAGACACAGAACCAGAAGAGGATGAAATTTTTCTGTAAAGTCAGTTTGCTGTATAAAGCTGTTTCAGGTATAGAGGAGCTCAGGTAAGAAAAAAAAAAAAATCAAGTGTTTTTTAAGTGTTAGCTCTCATCTTCTCACAGTCCAGAGTTGCCTGAATATGATGTTACAGATCTGCAGAGATCTGCAATTCTCTTCTGAAGTTCTTATACACTGGATGTCCCCAGTGTTCATGTGTCAGAAAAAAGGGGATTTTTCTTAGGCAATGAGTCAGCTGTAATTAGCAAGCAGATTACAAAACTGTGTTTTAGTTAGCCAAAGGGGTAAAGGTATGCCTGATTCCTCAAGGGTTTTGATCAGTGGAGGGAAGGAAGAGAGCAGAGATTATGTTTATGTATGTCAGTAATTACACTTTTATTCTGCAGTGGTTCCAGTTATTAATTACATGAGCATGTAATGTTAGTTCATCTCTTCCACTGCCCTACTCAGCCAGCCTGCTAACTCCTTTGGTGTGTCCATTAATTCTTTCTTCCTAGTACATGCAGTGAGAGGAGAGGAATTGAAATTTTATGTTTATCTACTTTAACCTTAGGTGTTGCTAAGAGAACACTAGCAAAACCAGCTTATAAGTACGAGGTAATCACATGGTCAGGACAATTGAGGGCAGTTTTTCCTCCCTAGATGCACGTGTTTGCTGCTTGTGGTGGTGGTGCAGGGTGCATGTGACTTTGATTCTTTCAGCTGGCCACTGCTCTGCTTGGTGGTTTGTCACTTTGGCTTGGAAGGAGAGTTGGTGGCTGTAGTTGAAGGTGGCATGTGAAGTTTTACATGCTGTGTCAGGCAAGAGGTCACTGAGACAGATGATGTCCTTGCTTCCAGCAATGCTATTATGACAGCTTAGTTAACATCTTCTATGTATGGAAGTATGGATGTTTAGTTGGATAGAGTAGTAAATCATGAGTGGCGGTCACAAAACGAGCTGCAGAGATGCAGCATATTAAAACGTCTGACTTGCAAGCCCACTGAAGAGTCAGAGGGGAGAGCAGACAAACCGCTGTCCTGTTTTCTTTAGGGATAGTCTAGAGATCATGAGTGAGCTGGGAGTTGAAAAAACGATGTCCTACTTTTTTTTTTCCTTTTTATAAGTAATATATGATTTAAGAAGCATTGAGAATTGGAGATAGATCTTTTTCATAACCATTTGCAGAGGCAAATGCTGTCTCTTCCATGCTAGTGGTTAAAAGCTGTTACTGAGTGTTTAAGCTGGAGTGGGTTGTCTTTGTGTAGTCAGGTAATAGCTCCTTTGACTCTTTGCCTGTGCTGTGTACAGAACTGATGTTTCTTTTTGTTCTTGCTGCTTGCTCTGTTACATGGGCTTCTCTTTATTATTCTATGATGACATGAGGCATGAGGTCCCCTCTGCTCAGTAACCCACTCTGTGTACCTTGAATTGAGTCATCATAGGACTCAGTAACTGTTCAGAAAGAAAACTCCGCCTTTATTGTCCAGGTGTTGCTGCAGAGTTTCTGGCTCCACTTAGCTGAGAGGCAAGTCTGTCCTGGAGAGCCATAATTTTGAAGGTGAACATGTTAAATGAAACAGTTTTCACTGGGGTTAACCTCAAGGTACTTATTCAAGTGAGCATGCGTGATTACTACTACTGAAGCTCAGCTGAGTGGTGTAAATGGATGAACCTACAGTCTTTTGACTGTGTGTGTGAGATTTGAGGGTGCCTGCTATATGAGATTATAGAAATAATCTAACACTTGGTTATCCCTAGATCATCATGTAATCCAAGTTGGTTATGCTTTTCCTGGCTTTCTTTGTGTTTTGGTTTCTGAATGTCAAAATAAGGTGGTTTGGGTTTTTTTGGTGTGATGTATACAGACCATGTTCTTCATAGGAAGTGTTTTTAAATTGGAGACTAATATCTGAAGATATGTGAGTCCACAGAACATCTGTTCTGCTTGCTCTGCTAAACCCATGACCCGAAGTCACTTCCAGAACAAGGGTAAGGTGTTCGGAACTGCTGAAGTTCTAGATTTCTTGAAAAGCAGAACACTTGCTCATTAACTAAAACTGAAGTGATGATAAAAGAATGCTATAAAGGATAGAGAAAGATAGAAAACCCTTCATATTTCCCTGCATATGTGACGTGAGGGAAGGCATTACTCTTCAATCTGTTTCAGTTATTAAAGTATGTGGGCGGGGCACTGAGTTTGCATTGAGCTAGTGCTAACTTTTTAGGGAGCTGAAAGTACTTAGTACAGCTGAGGGCAGCAGTGGATGCTCAGGTTCTGCACCTGATCTGGTTGGTGCCTCTTTGACTGTCTGGATGGAGCTCAAGCAATGCAGGTGGGACATCTTCAAAGGTAGTATATTTTTTTCCTTATTTTATAATCATTTTTTATTCCAGGTGGTGACACCCTGCTTTTTTCCAAGCAGCTATGAGCTGGTAAGTATTTTTGGCACTACTGATATGCATCAGGTTTTATTAGGTTATAGGTTAGATTATTCTTGTGGTCCCCTATAACCTCTTATTATTTCAATACTGTGCTATCACCTTTCCTCTCTGAAAGCTTGGCAAATCAAGAGTCTATTCCTGAAACTTGTTACTGTGTCCTGTCCCATTGAGGAATCCACATGTTTTATTCTTTTATTTGTGTGTTTTAAATAAAAAAAACCCTCAGTAATTATTTGTTTCAACATAGTGATATCTCATGACAGTTTGGAAGTAAAAGTAGTGTAAGATTTGTTTGGGACCTATTATTTTTTGTTTCTGGTGGAACCCATACTTGGTCAGGATAGGAAAACTTTTAGCCTTTTCTGGCTTGCATGACTGTATCTGGTTGTTTTAGCTCCAAGGGTAACATGAGTGATGCCTGGAAGATGGAGTGTAACAGTTACTTATTGAATCAGCTCTGACGGCTGCTAGTGTCATTACTAGGACCAGGCAGCCAACAGCTGATGCACAAGTGTCAGCCAAGAACTCTGTGTATTGCAGGTAAGTGATACAACCACTGGCAATTAGGAATTCTACATCTCACTTCTGCATTACTGTGTGAATTGGCCAAGTCACTTTGTACATATTTGTGTCTTGATTTCCCTGCTGGGAAAAATAGAGATAATGGTACTTACCTATCATGAACCACAGAAGTTAAAAGGTACTTTAAAAATTATTGTCCTGTAAAGCAAAGTCTGGAAACCTAAATCAATAATTCCTGGTATTATGAGGAAAGTGATTATCAACTCGTTGGAGGTCTCTCTTAGATTTGACCCAGTAATTTTATAAATTAACCCATGTCAGAGTCTGAGGATCTTGTATAGTTTTACTGCTAAAATTATAAATGGGAAAGAAACTCTTTCTTGTGTTTGCAACTCACAGTATTAGGTGCATACTGGCAACTGCAGTTGCTTTCTTTTGTGTTGTGCACACAACCCAAGTATTGATTCTGAAATGCAAAACCAGTTATTGTCGTTCAGAAACAATTTTAAACATATAGCAACCTGTGGGATATGTTACTAGTCATTAATAATTCTGATTGAACTTGGTTTATGTGAATTTGGTTTATATGTACGTGGGGCAGTGCTGATAATGTAGTCCCAACTAACTCAGTTGCCAACTGAATGACCTGCTAGCAGGTAAAGAGTGTAGATGGCAAAAATGGCCTAACCTGTTCTAGTTTACTAGCAGGAATGTAGACAGAGGTATATTCAGTCACCAAATAAAACATTTATTAGTTTGGGCAGAAGAAGTGGAATTCTATTTAAATTTCTTACAGGGATATCTGTAGGTGAAGTATTTTCACTACACAGAATACAGTATGTTTTATTGCTGAGAATGAGCTTGAATAGTGTTGTTTACTTTTGGTGTGAAATGCGGTGACATTTTTATATTAGGAATCTTTGTTCAGCACAAATAAATTTGATCTATTTAGTGAAGAGTTCTGTTGTTCTGAAGGAGGAATATCTGTGATGATGTTAGCTGTAAGCAGTTTCTTTTACAACTATTTTGAGTATAGAGTTTTGACAAGATCAAGAATAAGTAGTTGAGAGGTTTAGGTAATAGGGAGGGCAGCATTTATTCAAATTAAACAAAACTTTGTGGCATCATGATTTGCTGCTGAACCATGGATTTATCCCCATTCATTCCAGCCAAGGAATTCCAACCTTTTAATTTTCACATGAATAAACAATACATATGTCTTCTTTAAATCAGTGTTGCATCTATTTAGTCAATACAAAGGTTGCCTATACTGTGCTCCTTAAACTGGCTTATAGCAAGAACTGTAGTTAGACTCTCAGTGACATTCTTGGAAGACTGTTGAAGCCTGATGAAATTCACAGATACCTTTTTTCTTCAAAATGTGTGTTTTATTGAGTATTTTCTTTTGTCTGTTACCAATTCTCATCTTCTCATTTCTCATGAGCCACGGGTCTTGAAGATTTGTAATGACATCAGGAGCCTCGTATATCAACTCAGTGCAGCTGTTTGGAATTTCAGGTGCTAAAATATAAAGCAGTTCCTGTGTACTTTATGTTGTCATGCACATTCCTCAGAAAGTGGGATGATGTTAGTCCAGCTCTGTTAATTCAAGTCAAATGTTCAGCAAAGATGACATACTCTGTTGCACTTAATTTTATGGACTTAATTTTATGGACCATTTGTGGGAATGGTCTTTCATTGCAGAGATTTATAGCTTAACCCAAAAACTAAAAAAGAAAAAAAAAGAGGGAGAAAAAAAAGTGACATGATCACTGTGTTTGTTTGTTTTTACCTGAGAGCTGACATAGCTTATATAGTACTTCTTCAATTAGATAAAAATCAAAGATGGTAAGTTTGTTTAAATGGCCTTTACTGGAATTATTTGATCTTATTTTGAAAGACTGTTGGTTACTCAGTTGATAGTATTTCTTAAATTGATGTTTTTAATTTAAGAAAAATGCTAGCAACTTAAGTATTTTTCTCTAATGCTGTCAAAATAAGAAAAGGATTAGGCCCTAACCTTAAACACTGACTTCTTTTTATTTCATCTATTACTTAAAAAAGACAGAAATTAAAAGGAAAGCCAATGGAAGGATATTATTTTAGAGGTAATTTTTAGATTCTAGGATATAGTCTAGGATAGTTTAAGATGCTTCAAAAGGACAGTAAGCTAGTCTTCTTCACTGAATTTCTTTTTTGTCCTTCATGGTAGTATATGTTCAAAAAGAGTAAAGCAAACTGAATCTTAATTCGTTGGAGTCCCATCATCTATGCTGCCAAATTTCTTGCAGTAGTGAAATGTTGTGTGAAGGCCCAAACCTCTTATGTACATGGACTCTTATCTTAAAATTACTTCATTGATGAATGGTCCCTATGACTGCATGACTTGTCAGTTTTAAGACATGTTTAAATAGTGATCTTCAGTGCAGAAATTTCTGATTTAACCTTAATAGCCTTTCTTCCTCTCCCCACCTTTTTTTTTTTTTCCCAAATGGTTACCAGAGAATTCTGCATACCTCTAGTCTGCTATTTAAATATCACTTTCCATAACTAGCTGTTACAATGCGGACAAATTAAATGGACACTTACCTGTAATGTGTATTTTATCATCACAGTCACTTCAAGCTGAAGTTTGTTTAGCTGTTTTGCTAAGTCTTGGGTGGAAGTTTAATCATTTTGATAGAAATTGGGGAAGGGTGTCAATGATTCTGATTTCCACCCCCTTCTCCTTACTTACGCAAGCCTCTTTTCTGCCTGTAGAGAGAAAAATCAAAGACTTGAACATTCAGGCCCCTCCTAACAAACTAAAACCTGATTTTGAGCAGTGAGTCAGATTGTGCTCTGTACTGTTTCAAAATAGGAGGAGAACAGAATAAGAGTAATTGTGGAAGAAATTAAGATTGGTTTGGTTTGAAGTTTTTATGGGTATGTGTGTTTTTCATTTGCTTCTTTAAAAAGAGCAGGAGCATACCTTGAAAAAATTGCTGAAGAAGTGTGTAGTCACAAAGGCGTTGTTCTAATTGCCTATATCATTTTATACTGGAAGTCCATGGTAGTTTATATATACAACTACATACATTCAACCTAGTGCCAATATTTTCTCAAAAAGAATTAAAAACCAAGAACTGAAAATACATGTTGATACATAAAAGTAAAACTAAGTTTCCAGCTATGCGTGGATAAAGTGAGGAAGAGAACAGGAAACTTTAAAAAAACTCAGTATTCTAACAGTGTTTGAAAGAATGCTTGTCCCCTGTCGCAAAAAACCCCCTCTCCTTCCTTTTTTTCATGCTGTTGAATGCAATCCTCTCCAGAAGCATTGTATGGGAAAGATCAGTGAGTATGAAAAAATGAATTTTTATCCCTACTGCATTCATTTTTAAACACATTTTGAGAAAAACAATGTGAGACAATTTGATGTTCCCATGGAACACAGTCCATCTGTTTTTAATGTGGGCAAGAGATTTTTTGAGACATGGGAAATTGAATATTTGTTTGTGGTATTGGGAAGGCTTGTACATGTAGATGGATTGCATTCTCCAATTTCATTTTAAGTGGGGTCTTATTACTTGAAGATATAATATGTTTAATTAGGTTAATCAGGCATGACCTCCAAACACAGTGGAGTATGATGACAGTAGCTAAACTGAGCTAGAAACAGATATATATGATGATTTTGCTCTGCCAGTTCTAAATTTGGTTTCTGGCGTAAATCAGTAAAAGCTTTTGCGAAAAATGTATCAAGTGGGTTTGGTTTGTAATAAGTGTCTGTGACTAATGGCTAATTAGTTCTCATGTTTTCCTGTCTTTCTTTTTTCAAGTAATAGCATGGCAATCTTGTGGAAAACTAGAAACATGCCGGACTTTGTTATTTAGGGAAACTTCCTATTTTTTCCTATATGCTACATTCAAACTTTAGCTCACAGGACCTGTGAGATGCATGCAAAGCAAGCATTATATGCATATAGGAGGCATGATTTGATGAAGGTGAAGGACATGCTAAATCTACCAGACTTTCCCATTGCTATGAACTTTCCTGATTCCTTTCAGGACTGTCACCAGAGCAGTTCTTAAGGGAGTGCTGCAGGCTATAGCTGCCTGTCTCAGGCACGTGCCTGCGCATCATGGAAAGGGAAATGCAATAGCCTTGTTCTTGTTCTCTGGTTTGTTTGCAAAGGGTGGGAATATCCAATGGAGGTTTCTATTTGCCTGTTCCGTTCCTGCTCTGTCACCATCCAGAACCATAGTGCTCATGTCTCCGTGAAAACTGGGCTTTGGAGAAACGTTTATGGAGGGATGTTTCTCTTCTGGTTCATACAACTTTCCTTAACTCACAAGGAAGCAAAGGTGCCTTGAAACTTTTTGAAACTTTTTTTAAAGCTCTTTCTGTCTTGCTGTTCAGTTTTGCTTTATTAAATTTTGACCTGTGCTTTTCTCTTCCTTTCCTTTTTTTCTTTCAACTTCTTAAAAAAGTTTTCTACTTTTCATAATTTCTTGATTTGTTAGTCGTAGATATGCAGAAGAACAGACTGATAAGACCCTTTCTTGACAAAATCTGTGAGCTGATGCCTGATTTGAAATACTTGACATAAGTATTTTTCAAACTTTTTTTAAATTTCACTTCTCTAGAAGGGGACTGGCATAGGCCTTTTTGTAATGCATTTCTACGGGGTTTGTTTTTTAGTTTTAGATTTCAAGTGCTTACCAGAGTAAGGCCATGGACCCCAGAGACATGCAGAGTTGAGGTTCCAGAAAGCTATTTTAAGTGCAGTCAATGCCTTGTTTGTAAATGTCTCTGACTTAGTCATAAGAGGGCACAGAGAATAAAACTGCATGAATTGGCCACCCTGCTCCCTCAAATTAATGAAATGCAGTGATCCTGAATTGAGCTGTGCAAGGCACACTAAATTCAAAAGTTAGTAATTGCATTTGCCAGGAGGGAGGGCTCATGTTGTTTCTAGGAATATTAGAGAATTACAGCATTTAATAGGAATTTGAATATGGAGTTTTGTCATAATACAGTATGTTCAGTTCCAGGCATTCATCCAAAATGAAATGAAAAGCAGGCTTTCTTTGAACAATCTGCACTAATAGGGAAGGGTTTGGTAGTTTCCAGAGACAAGCTTGCCTGCTTGTTTATTTTCTCCAAATTGACTTCAAACCTTTCTACTGTGGTACTTTTGCAACGCAGAAGCATCTGCTTTTCAGAAGTGTTACACTAATTACTACAGTAGATAATTCCAGAAGCGTGATGTTTTTCCAAGGTATAGCATGCTTCTTTCTGCCTTCCCAGCTTTCTTTTTCTAAAAGCAAAATTATCCATGTTTCAGATTCCTCAGTATCAATAGTTTTCAGATGGCATAGAAACTTTTCATAAATGTTTGACTTCGCTAAAAAGCAAATAGGTTCTTCTTGACAGCTCACACTGGAAAAGGGAAATACCCACTAAAGGATGTATTTTTTCTGCTTATCTGCACCATTTTCTGTTCTTTCGTAGCTTACCTTGAGAGTGACAGATCCTATGTCCCTTGTGAAAATGCTTCTGATTAATCTTTGAAAATGCTTTCTCAACACTGGGATGTGTAAAAGGAAAGGGCAGTGCTAATGCCATCACTGTAAGCGAATTCTAGCCAAATACTGAAATAATAAATGATGGCGGCATTAGTTATTACAATGTAATCACACTTGTAATGTAATGTGCAATGTAATGGGACTTGTCTTTCAAAAGGAAAAGACAAATCTTTTAGTGTAATTTAAAAATCAGTTTTTCTTATAGCCAGAATTCATTGTAATAAGCACAATGAATCATGTATCTGTGTGAACCCTTCTCTTAAGATAGAGCTGTGAAGCAAGTGGGATACTTTAGGTAAAATTTTGATGTTTGGTCTGACTGCTATATAACGGTGGATTCTGTTTATTTATTGCTTGACTAAACTTCAGTCTCTGGCATCCCATTCAATTTTAGTTCACTATCATGTCAGAAATCATACTTGTTTCATTTAATTTAGGTTTTTGACATTGGTGCAAAAATTCAATTCTTGCTCATAAGTAAACTGGCAGAAGTGTTACATATGAACTTGCTTTTGATTCTTCTCATTTAGTGTCATTAAATGCTGGAGTCAAACCTCAAGCCTGTTTCTTGGAGAAATGTCACAACTCCACCTGGTAGATTTCGAGGGTGGAAAAGGAGAATCAGTTGGGTTTTGGATGTCTTTAAAGTGCAATCCAAATGAGAAGCGTTCAGGGCAAGATAGCCCTACTGATGAGCGAAACAAAGTTAACGAAGGTGAAGAAACTATAAGCAGTGTCATTTTATCTTCTGCTATAATGACTATTTTTCCTTCAGAGAGGCTGTTTTTAGGGAGTCATTATCAGAAATCTGTGATGGTGTTCTTCCATAATGGTAGGAGAGGGATGTGGAATAATTGGTTTTGGAATGATTTTTAGCTCGTTCCACGAAAAAATGTTTTTTATTTCTAACCCTGTCAGTCTAATTTCCTTTGAACTGACTTTATTGGAGCATGACAACAAGGATGTTTTGTTGTGTTTGGTATTGAAATGCTATGATGGGTGAGGTGTAGAAATAGAACCATAGTATCACACAATGGTTTGGTTGGAAGGGACCTTAAAAGATGGTCTAGTTTCAACTCCCCTGCCATGGACAGGGACACCTTGCACTAGACCAGATTGCTCAGAGCTTCATCCAGCCTGCCATTGAACTCTTCCAGGGATGATGGTTGTTTGTCCTATGTATCACCTTTAATCTGTTGAGAAGAACCTGAAGTTTCAGTCAATAGGGTTCATGGGTTGAATTAATAGCTCTGATCAGTCTGTATGTTAGTTCTTCTGACTGACAGATTTGTACTTTCAGTGCTGTGGAGATTCAATAGCTGACAAGCTAAGTCAAGTTTTTAAGTAAAAAAAAAATCAAACAAACGCTAAGCCTATTTTAATGGATTAACTCTGAGCCAATCTCACATTGTAAGCATTATGGTTGATGTAGGATGTACGCCCTGGTAAACTGTGTGTGGTTCATTTAACTAAACAAGGTTTTGAAGGTGTTGGAACTTACACTCTGAATACCTATAGCTCTTTCCAGTTGAGATTTGTAACTAGAGTGTGTCTGGACTTCAGTGACCAAAAAAAGTTGACAGTTATGAAACGGCCTCTCTAGTTCAAAACATCTTTCCCACAGCAGAATTTAGAGGCCAAATTTTAGTTGTACCACTGTTGATCCTGGATTTTTTGTAGTAATGGATTGGCTCTTTTCTTTTAAAAGGTTTGTTTTAAACCTCCATTGATACAACTTAGCATGTTTTAAAGCCTTGAGAAGATTTTTTTGTACAGTACTTGCAAAAAATTCTCAGCAGTTCACTTCATTAATGTCTACTCAAGTGTCTACTTCATAGAAAAGCATAAAATGAGAGATTGGGTAAAAATGCAAAAGGGAGTAAGTGGTAAGCAATGTACATTTCCATGGATGTTGTACCTTTGAATAAATGCTCTCAGTAGCTAAGTACTGTCATATAGACCTGAATATGCAGGACAATAATGCAAAATTAATTAATTTTCCATGTCTGTTTGGAAGGTAGCTAGCTTACTAATGCTGTCAAATGAATATATACTTTTGAATGATTTTGTGTGTGTGTGTGTGTGTTTTTATTTATGTATATGCTGTTAGGAGGGAATTTCTTAGGATGTACTTAAACTATCTGGAGAATTAAAGTCAGTTGTGTTAACTTTTCTCCTTTTGCAGGCTAATAACTCTGAAGTGGTTAAAAATCATGTAACCAGAAGAGTAAGTAATTCTATTTTATTTATTATTTTTTCTTTTGCTTGGCCTGATTTATTTTCCTGCTTGTGGCTGCTTATTTGTATTACATCTTCACAAAGCATTTGTTGCTAGCCATTTTCAAAGTACGCACTTTGGTTTCTGTACTGTGTAAAATTAGCTTCTGATTAGGACTATTAGTGTTTTTTTCCACTACTGAGTTTTTTCAGAAACAATGAAATGAACTCTGCATTCCTTGTTTCTAAATCAAGCAGGGGAGAAGTAAAGGGAAATATTATATTCTTCATAGACTGATTTGTATTCAGAGGCATTCAGAAAGTCAAGAGATTTTTTTTCAGCAAGGAAAATATTCTTATCTTGTGTTCAATATGAAATTGATCTTTTAGCTTATATTTGTTCCAGTTACCATGCCATATTATTTATGAAACAAATTAGGTATCCCTTCCCAACTCTTTATTATTATAGCGGTAGCACTCCTGGTAAAAGTAGTATTAATGGCATTTATCAAAGTGCAGTAGAACTCGGTTGTCTAATTGATGTAGAAATTTCTGCCAATAGGAACTACAGCCCATTTCAATACTGACAGCACTTACAAGTGTACTTTTAGCACAATTTCTGTAAAATAAATAAGACAAGACAACTTTTTAAAGTCCTTTGGAGTTACCTTTTAACAGAGATGTCAAATGTTGTAGATTTCTAAGTAAATCATGAGAGATACCTATAGTTAATTTTATCTGCTTGTAGGCAACTGTGATGCAGGTGTTTGATTCGCCACTGTGAAAATGAGGCTGAAATTTAAAAAGGGACAGAAGAAAGGACTTGCAAGATGCACATGGTCTTCACTGATTTATTGTTCATTTTCAGACCAGCTCTGTACTGTAATAAATGAGTATCTGTTTCACAGTGTTAGTCCTGTGTGCGTTGCATTTATTTTGTGACGCTGTCCGTGGTTCAGTGCTGCAGGCTTCTGCTGGTGCCACTCTGTGCAGGGCGTGAAGAATTCTGATCCCTGACTAGCTATGCAGACAGGAGATGTTCAAAGAAGTTACATTTGTATTAGCATAGTATATTTATATTATATTTATATGATAGTTGTCGCAGTAGAGACGGACACACGACACGTGAGTAGTCCAAGGACAAAGAAGAAGAAGTACTTTATTAGTCTGTGCTAACATCTTTATACCCTTTTTCCCAGCTACTGTGATATGTTATTATTGGCTGCGTGACAAACAACACCAAAGCTATCTACGTAACAAGAACTTTTCTCAGCATGTCCTAACAAGCTACACAAGCAGTCAACTATACACTATAAGTCCTCCGCCACATTCTTGATGCTCCTCAGCAAGGCCATCTCTTGGCCGTCTCTTGGTCAGGTGCAAAACATCTTCCTTGATTATCTTCTTGGCTATCCTTCACTGTGGCTGCAGGTGTTCATACCAGTGCTTTCTCACGGCGCTTTCTCACGGGTAAATTCTGATTGCTTCTAAGTCCATGTCAGAGAGGCTTTCAGGCCTGCTGTCAGCCTCATCCATCCCCACAGATATTCTTTATATTTATATTTATAATTTTTACTTATATTTATATTTATATTTATATTTATATTTATATTAGCATTAATATAGTTCGTTTCCTTTGGCTGACAATAAATGTTTTTCTGCAACTAAGGGTAACTCTGTGTTGGATCCATGCTATTATCTGCTCTGTTTCAGTAAAATTAGAATTATTTCTAGTTGCTAGAATATATTTGATATTGAGACTAGCTAAAATGTCTAGTGGATATGATTGCTTCTCTTTTCAGTTCACTGTTCTCTTCCTTAACTAGACAAATTAACTAAAATTTAAAAATCAGAAAAGAGCAAAATTCTTAGTTATTTGCATGTGAATAATTGGTTTTGATAGCTGCTTATAGTGAAACAAATGTGAAGCAAAATAATGAGGTCATTTTCTGATCTGGTTGCTAGTTGGAAGTTTTTAGCATCTTTGTATTACATCTGAATACTTCAGAGGGTTCCTTGTTTCTGCTGGTTGTTACACAAGCCAAGATCATATGTTTCTTGGATTTTTTTTCTGTACATATAATACTTTGTGCACAGCCATTTTGAAGGCAGCTTTAATAGCAAGCAATATTTTTCAGCTGTGCCTTTTGTCCTACTCCATTTTGCATTGATTACTATTTGACCATTAGCGAGCTTCCTGAAATTGTGAGTAGTTGCTTTCTATGGACCAGCATATTCCAGGAGCAAAGGTTGACATGTATTGAGTTGCAGCAGAACGATCCAGTCCGATCCAGTCTATTTGGAAAAGAGATGAGATGTAAAGCTACAAGGCTGGGCAATTCATAGAATGCTGTCTCCAGACAGTGAGGCTGGATGCAGCCATGTGATGAGGCTTTTGCAAATCTCATTTTGTCACTGCAGCACACATCCCGTCTGTGTGATGCTAATGGGAGGTGCATCCCTTGTCTTTCTGTTCTCTTCCTTCTAAATTTGTGCCATACTTGTTCTCTGGTTTGTTTTTTTTTTTAATTAACTAAAATGGAAGAAATTGCTTTAACTGTTTTTTGTCTCTGGAATTTCTTCTCCTTTCTTTCTCTCCTTTGCATATTATTTTATGGCATCTGGTCCAGGAAAGAAAAGCACTCTAGCTTTTTCCTGGTAACATGCCTGCTAATGGAATATTTCTAGTGTCAGCCCTTACTGCTTTATAGGAAAGCTGTGTGAACATCAGCCAAGACAGTTTTGACTTGGTTGTGACACTACCTAGAATTCAAAATTTTTGTTGGCTTTGCTAGCTTTATTCTACCTCAGGGTAGCTCTGAGGCATGGATAGCACATTCTTACTTGGGAAATCAGAAGTGCATTTTCTTGCATTTAGAGGGCTTCCTCATGGAATGTTATTTCATTCTTAATATTAACATATTTAAAACAAATAAATTGAACTTGTTTCAGCTAAAACCTAGCAGAAATTGTTCTGTCATTTTCTATTCAAGAATCGTGTGCACATAATCTTCTGTTAGTTAACAGGTACTCTAAATTTGGGCTGAAAGTTTTACTTCAGTTTTGATCACTTGGATCTTAACTAGGTCTGAGAGAAACTCAGATCCAGTCTGAAGGCTTTCCCTCTGCCACCACCTTTTTTTTCTTTCTACTCTGCACATAACCATCTCTTTACAGGAAATAGAGCTCACTCATACATATAAAAACTTTGTGTTAGGTGCTAATTGGTCATGCCATACAGTACTTCTACGGAGCCTCACAATGTGGTAGGTGTGAATTAATGCAGAAACCTTTACACTCTGCTGTGTTTGTTGTGCTTAATTACATTGTCTGTGGATAGTACTCATTCAGGAAGCTGTTTCAAAGCTCTAGCATAATTATGAAACTATGCTACAGCTGGAGCTGAAGCACATAAATTATTTTAGTCAGTTGAGGTAAGCTCCTTACCTAATACTAAAAGTTGTAATGCTTACATATGGATATATTAATTTTCCCCACAGATTTGTAGTGCAACATTTGAGTGTTTACACAACTCTGATTCACCCAGGCAGGTATGCAAAAGACAATAGTGCTGATTTAGGGCTAGGTGCTAACCTCACAAAGCTTTGTGTGAACTCCTAGTCTTGAGATATTATCTATGAATTCAGGACAGGGAGAGGAACACTTACTGATTTACTGATGCATGATATTAAATTGAACTTCTGATTTTCTGTATCAAAACATATACATATCTAAGTGCTAAAATAAAAAATATATAAAATATATGAATTAGAAAAATATATAAAATAAAATACACAAAAACTAAAAATATATTTAGACATAGCTAAATGTAAAGTGAATATTATTATTTATTAATTAAACATTTATTTAATGTTTGTATAGTAGCAGTTGTCTTTTTGTAGGTTTTTTCTTTTTAAACCTATCCTGGGAGGAAGGCATACTTTCCCCTCTAGATGTCTCTTTCTCTCTGTTACACGTAGAGGTTGGGTGACAATCACACTGGAGCTTAATTCTGAGACAACTACGATTAGGTGAGACAAATTCTATTGCTATGGTTCATGAGGGAGAATATTTTTACACTTTTTCATTCATAGTTATGGTTAGTGATCAAATGGAACTACAAAAATAAGCTACTGCACATTCTCAGGAGTAAATTCTCAGGAGTCTGATACAGGAGTATATATTTCAATATTGTCATAAGAAAATCAGTGGAGAGGAACTTGCTTTTGCAGGTTTATACAAAAATTCAAGTTACATATTCTCAAAGCCTGCTATGGTTTCTCTAATCTTAATGCAGTGACCAGGAAGAGCACTAAAAATGTCACAAAAGACATTTCTGGCAGTCGTGAGTTGGGAGAGGTAGTAGAAAGTTAGACAAAACCTGTGCATAACCACAGTGTTTGCATTCAAAACATAGGACCATGATTCTCCTGTATACTTTTGTTGTTACAGTCTTTCAAATCATAAATGAGGAAAACCAGCAGAAACATTGACATCAGTGACAGCAAATAAAGTTCTGGATTGATTTTTCTGGTTTCTTTGTTCCAGAATTCCAGCAGTGCTTTGAAGAACTCCTCTGTCAGTTGTGACAAAGTATCACGGCAAGTATTTCTTTCATATTTTATGTAGCAGTGTCATGTGGTGTGGTGGTGCATTTAGGCTCTGTTATTTGTGGTCATGATTTCTGTAAGTTCCATCTTCTGCAAGATATGACCTGCTATGCAAGTACTATATTTACAATGCATTTATGAGAAAACAGCTAGGCATATTTACTGACCTGATCTTCTGATATTTTATTAAGGACAAAGTTGCACCCATAACCTGGAAAAGAAAGAATTGTCTGTGGACTAACCAGTAAAATTAATTGAATTACATTCATGTCTGTTGTACTTTGGGGACTGCTTTTAGATTCACTTCAGTTTTACTCAGAGCAGGCTTCAAGATCTGCAATTACAGATCGTTGGTCAAACTTCCAATTTGTAAAGCTTTTGAAGAATTCTGCAGAGAGATGTGTACAGACAGAAGTACCTATGCATTGCTGTTTGACTCACAGATTTTTTGTGCTAGTATTTGTCAAATTGCTTGTATTCATTTTGCTGCTTTTCCACATTATTGGTTGCAGAGATTTTTTCCCTACAGTTTTGATGTGAAGAATTCTGGTGAAGAGCTCCATTTGTGTTCTGATCTGAATACTTTGAGCTCTGTAGGCATTTAATGAGTTGTAGTTGTAATGAAATTCTTGGAAATATCTGACACTTGGCTGTAGTAAGCTGCAACTTCTTCTCATTAATATGCCATGTTTCTTCTCGGCTGCATTGCTCTGAACTGCCACATCTAATTTCTTCCCAGAAGTGCAGACTTGGACCACATTATGGAGGAAGGCTATGAACTTGACCTCACTTACATCACAGAGCGGATTATTGCTGTATCCTTCCCTGCTGGCTGTTCTGAAGAAACTTACCTCCACAATCTACAAGAAGTAACACGAATGCTCAAATCCAAACATGGTGATAATTACTTGGTAAGTTGTTCCAGTTTTGAGGTTTGGGGATTGAAACTAGGTAGAAATATAAATTTTGTAGTCAAAATTGTTTGGTTTTGTTGTGAGATAAGGATTAATAGTAGGTAAAGCCGGCTTATACTTTAAGGAATACAAAATGAAATTTTATTAACAGACTTAAAACAGGAATAATAATTAGGCATCAACACCAAACCCTTTAGAACACTCTTTTCCCCTCCCCACCTCTTTCATTTCTTTCCTACTGACCACACAAAAGGTAACATTTCGACTTGTAGTTAAGCCACCACCTCTGGAACAAAACAGTTTTCTTAATTCATGTGGAGAGAGAAGCTTTCTTTTGTTTTATCATGTTGACTCCCCATAGGAAATATAGTTTCCATGGTTATTAGCTTTCCAGCAAGCAACCCCCCACCCGAAGGAAAAGATTCGCTTCTCCAGATCCCTTGCCATTTTCAGTAGCTTTCCTAGGGCTACTACCAATGGACATATGATGGTCATTGAGGTGTTTCTTTTTGAGAATGAATGTTTCTAAAACAGTGGCAACGACATCTCCTTTCTTCATCATTGACAACACAAGTCTTCTTCTACTGTTTCCCGGGGCAAGAAAAAAAATTTTATACACAGAAGTCTTAGTCCACTGCTTACAACCTAGAACATTACATTCCTCTTTCTCAACTCTTTTAGACTATTGTTCATATATTACAGGGTATATTACAGCCAAATTTATCAACATGTTTTTTACAAAAGAATTTTCAGCCTTAAAGCACTCCTCATCTCTTCCTTGGTTAAGCTTGGTTACATTTATTAACTAAAGTCTCTATGTTGTACCTTTTGTAGGTGCCTTCATTCCTGTGCTCTTTTTGTGTGGGGAGAAAAATGAATGTCCCCAAAGTCCCATTCTGTTATTAGAAAGGAACAGTTAATTTGTCTTTTCGGCTGGGCGATGGTCACATGATTTTCACCCGCATGGTTTGAGTGTTGTCTGTGCCTGAACCGAAGGAAAGGAGTTTGTTTTATGCCACCTTCCATCTGAGCTGCATTTTGCCCGGCAGGGGCCGCGCGCGTTGCTGCAGGGGGGCTGGTTTAAGCCCCCTTCCGTGCTGGACCACACGTGGAGGCTGCACAGCAGGAGCTGCGCCCGAGCTGTGGGAGGGGCTTAGCCCGAGCCATTTCTCCCTCCCACGTAGAGTTGCAAGGAGTCAACCAAGCCGTGCTCATGTGGTGGGAGGGGCCTAGTCCGAGCCTTCTCTCTCTCTATCCTGTGTCAAGCCGTACTATGGGGCTAACTGGGTGGAGCGCTCCCGCGCTCCACCAGGCCTGACCCTTAACCCTCTTCCCGTGAGGCTGCGTCGCGGAGAAGGGACCGGCCTGGCCCAGGCTAGGTGAACGCAGCCGGTGAAGTTCCTTGGCCAGGGGCAGCAGGATAAAGTCTCTCTTGACTTAGATGGAGCAGAGTTGATCTGGCTCCCTTTTGCATGGAGCTGCCATGAGAAATAAGACCAGCTTGAGTTCCCTCTCCCCTCCCCCTCCATGCCATGTGGGTTGGTAGCCTCAGGCCAACGTGGTCTGAGGAGACCTTACCCAGCTGGCACGGAGAGGGAGAGAGCGACGTCTTTCCTCAGCGAACCGAAAGCCTGAAAGAGGCTTTTTCAGGTGTTCTCCTGGTTTTATGGGTTTTTTGTAGGAGGGATTTGTCATAGCGGCTACCTCATTTCCGACTCCACCTCCTCTTTCTACACCAGGAATTTTTAACTGTAATTATCCCACGGCATAAGTGTAAGATCAGCCGTTTGTGACACATCTTCTTTTGTCATGCAGGAAGATTATTGTAGGTCCACATATACTATCACAAACTGAAAGTCATTCTTTGGTCAACCTTTACAGCCTTGTAAGCAAGTGCAAGATTTTCAGTAGTGTTTTAAGCTGCTAGATATTTTTTTGCTAGGGCAGTGCAGTCTCTGTGGTGATGTGGTGATAACACATAGTCAAATGCTGAAGAATAATTGCACTGACCATTTTTGTTGCCCAAAGCATGCTATTAAAAGATACACACCCTGCAATGTGGAGTGTGTTCTTTTGTAGCAGCGAGCTGCATCTGGGTTCTAAGGTGGTTATCTGATAGTCTCTCACTGTCATGTCTTCACTTGTGAAGGCAACATGAGAAGTAGGGTTGCTGTTCATGTGTTCTGTCCAACTCTTTCTCATTAACTTGTTTTAGGTGCATTTTTCATGCCACTTAGTTTTCTATAGGAAATCAAGCAAATGTATAGTGAACTCTGTGTGCAGATTTTTTTTTTTAAATGATGACAAGCTGTTAATCTCCTGTGCTGTTTTTTGGCTAGTGCCATGGCATGTATTGTCTCAGCTTGTTCTATGAACGTGAATTTAAAACAAGGACAGTATTTTATTTACTTTTTTTCTTGTACTGTCTTTTTAGGTAGTGTGTAAACTGTTAGGTCTAAATCCATGTCTTCAGGAACATGAACTTTACTCACAGTAGAAATTAGTTACTGGAGGGATTCCACTAATGATTTAAACACAGTATCTTCTGCTCACAAACTGAGATGTCATAGCTGCATTATGAACCAGACTGAACTTGTGATGTGGACTGATGTCCTCAGCATGCTGCCTTGGTGCCCTTGGCTTCCCTTCCATTAGGCACTGGTAGCTTATAAGGCACAAAATAGTAATAGTTTGAAGGTGACCTGTGTGTAAAGCTGTGTAGGGTCAAATTCACCTGTTCTCTGGCCTTTTCTATGCAACAGCAGTGTAAGCTTGTAGTCCCTCCAGTTAAATCTCATTTAATACTTGTTTGTATTACAAAAATCTGATACATGATAAGTCTGGTTTAGTGTCTTGAGAAGGATTGCAGTGTCTCTGAGAGGCATTGTGGTCAATTTCTCTTGCAAAGCTGAGATTTTTTTTCTTTTTTTGTTTAGTTTTTTTCTTTCTATTAATTTATTTTCTCATGGGTGCTTTGGAATCAGCTGTCTTGATAAAAAGAAAGCTTGATGTCATCTACTCCGAATGTGTTTCTGCAAATTTGCAAGATAACCTGAAAAAGCACAGCCAGGTTGTAGATTCAGAAAGCTTATTTTTAAACAGTCTTTTGTTTCTCATTTTTTTAATACCTCTTCAACCTGCTCAAGAGGCACTTGTGTATCAGCAAAGGAAAAACCTCCCAAAACCTCCACAAAATGGTGTGCAAGTTAGCAGTCCTGCTGAATTTGATGGGAGCAATTCTTCTCTTTTATTGGATCAGGATCTCAGCTAACAGAACATATACTGCAAATCAGCATTTGTCATTTTCCTTTCAATACAGCATTGTTTCCTGTTTGAGTCTGTTATGAAGAGTAAGAAAAAAACCCTAAGTTTCTAATTTTCTCTAACAATAGAGGATTATACTTTGACAGTTTGAGATCAGAGTCCTTTAGGGAGAGATGAAAGCCTGTCAATAACTTACAGTAAATTTTTCTCTGCTTTGACGTCCTAAAAAATCATATTCCCTGTAGGCTTTGGTTCCCAGAAGAAACATGGCTTTTCCAACAGATGAAAATTCAGAAACTGAGGTTAATGCTCCTCATTCTTGTACCAAAATATAAGTAAGTAGACCTAGGATATGCCAAAAAGGGACCAAAAAGGATGCAGTTAATCTTCCGCTGTGTTACGGTTTAATCCCAACCAGTAACTTGGCCCCACACAGCTGCTCACTTGCTTCCTCACCAGTGGAATAGGGGAGAGAATCAGAGGAGTAAAAGGGAGAAAATACGTAAGATGAGCTTAATAGGTTAAACAAAAGCTTTACACACAAGCAAAGCAAAACAAGGAGTTATTAATTGCCTTTCATGGGCAGGCAGATGTTCAACCATCCCCAGGGCAGCTGGGCTTCATAATACATAATGATGACTTGGGAAGACAAACACTATCACTCTGAATGTCTCCACTCCCTCCTTCCTTAGGCTTATGCTAAGCAGGTCATATGGTACAGAAAATTCCTTTGGTCAGTTGGGGTCACGTGTCTTGGCTGCGTCCTTTCCCAGCTTCTTGTGCATTCCTAGCCTACTCACTGGTGGGGTGGTGTGAAGGCTCTTGAAAAAGAAGAACTCTTGACACTGTGTAAGCATTGCTCAACAATAATGAAAACTGTTTTATCAACACCATTTTCAACATAAATCCAAAACATAGCCCCATATGAGCTACTGTGAAGAAAATTAACTCTACCCCATCTAAAACAAACACACAGTGGCATATATTTATACCATACGCTTTGCCGCTGTCCCTTAGGTTGTTTGAAGGGCTGACCACCAGGGATGGTCAGCAGCCTAATCAGTGACACATGAGTGTCCCTTTATGGTCCATGCGTGTCAGAGTCGTCTGCTCCAAGCTGCTGGCTGTAAGCTCCCACAGCTGACAGGCAAGCTGCTACAGTGGTGCCGAAACTGTAACAAAGGGACGGATTCCGAGCCAGAGTAAAGACACAGGCAACAAACGTATCGGGTGTCCGAGCTCCAAGAGCCCAGAGTTCAGTGAGCACCAGACTTTTATTTTGAGTACATTAACCAATCACGGAGGGGCACACGGGAGGAATCAGGGAGGGATATGGGGATAGGAGCCAGTAGGGGTAATAAGGGGAGGGGGCTGAGAGAGGGACAAGGGGAGAAACCAGTGAACTATTGAATACAACAGAACATTCTAGAACCAGGGGGTGACTGACAAATGATTGACAAAATAACAAACAAATGGGGGGAGGGCGGCCAGCCCACTGAGAACCCACCCTTACTTGGGGCCTACCACTCCTTGCCCCGCCCAAGGGGGACCCTGCTACTCCCTGGGTTGCTTCCACCAAGGGCCTTTCTTGGGGGTGTGATCCTCCAGATGTTCAGTGGCCTGGGGCTCTGCCAAAGCCTCAGGGGGCGCTTCAACAGCCACAACATTGCTTCTCTTCAAAGACTTCTGTGATGTCTTGCTTTGTTGTATGTGAAATGTTGGTTCCTGTTACCTTCTGGTCTCTATTCTGTGCTGTTTGGATTTCTGGAGTATCTCAGTGTGATCTCTGTAGCTTGACAGGGACTTGGGTACAACAGCATCTTTGAGTTTGGTGTCTGACCCACCAGTGACAAATACCCATCATGAACAGGACTGTATCCTGACACACAGGAATTTTTAATTGTTCTTACATATAAATAAGAAAGATGAATAAAAAAGTTTTCTTTTCCTGTGGAAAATGTTAGGAATCAGTTTCTTAATATAGCTTTAGCATTCATTTTAACAATTCTGTACTGAGATCTTTATTGAGAACTGCACCTCTCTGTTAATTTGTTTTCCAATTATGAAAGCTAATAGAAAATTACAAAAATAAATTGTGTCATTTATAGAAGATAATGCTAATTTAATTCCCGTTTCACTATTGGTGTTTCAGGCAGGATAAGTACAGTGATGTATTTGCTTTAACCTGTTCCGTTTTTGGCTTCTTTGCTTAGAAAACTGATGAGAGTGCTGGTTAACGCAAAAGGGTAATACTTTCAAAGAGTGTTACACTTTAGAAAAGGGTTCTTAAATTGTCCTTGGGTAGTAGTAAACTGTATAATGGACTTACCTAATATCTACCCTTCCTGCATGTTTTTGATCTGTTTATTCCATCCTCTCTGTGTAATTAATGAGACTTTTTCAATGAGTATGCCATCTGTACATAACTTGGGATGTGAAATAGCCACAGTGTGAAAGAGAATCTGCCTCATTGTTTCAGTTCTTGAGTAATGATATTTCAGCTTTTTGTTATTGATTGATACTAATTTAAGGCATTTTCCAATGAAAGAGTCAATTATTCTTGTATACACTGTCTCTTCATTTGTTCCTGATTAAGGACAAAGTGGATGGGTAACTTGTTATTGTGTGGGTTAACAGAAGAGTTGGAAGATCTCATAAGCTAAGCTATAGTTAAATAGCTATGTCATGTCTTCCCTGCAAAGTTTTGACAGACCAATAATTTCTTGTCAGGCACGCAAATTCAAATATTTAACACTCCCAGACTTCTTATTGTTAATGCTTATGCTCTGCATTATATTACATGGTAGCCAGGTCTCTCAGTATACCTCTGACTCAAAGCCATGCAAAGTAAATAAGATATAGTAGAATTTTAATTGCCCTTTATCAAAATGTGCATTAAGTTTAACTTTAGTTTTATTGTAAAATAATTGAATATCTAAAATATGTTCACTACTGCTACCTGATATCAAATGTTAATTTAATTTAGTAGAACAGTGGGCAAACCTGAAGCCATATCATTGTAGTTTCTTGTAACTTTTATGTTTCAAATACAGCTATTTACTACATAAATTATAGACTCTTGATGGTTAATATTTTTTTCTTTCTTTCTGAACAGGTATTAAACCTCTCTGAAAAGAGCTATGACCTTGCCAAGCTTAATCCAAAGGTATCGACTGTCTTCCATAACATAGCTTTCTAGTGTTAAATACAACTTAAATGTCCTGATAAGCCCTGAAGCTATGCAAGTGTTGATATACAGAGTTAGAGAAAAAGTTTTGGAAGATACTAAAGAACCCTACAAGCATCCCTTTTTATTTTTTCTCACGTTCTGTTTTGTGTCTGTTAGATCTGTGTTTTACATAGCTGTTCCTGTTGTTTTCTTAGACTTTACACACAGGACCAGAAGCCTGTTGTGACTTCTGAAAAACTTACATTGGGTGATATGAATTTTATTTCAGGTATACTTTTTTGTGCAGTCGTGGGATATTGGAGTAGTATACTGTAATGTACAGTCATCTGAAATAGTGAGCTCAGTTCAGATAAGGACTTCCCTGTTGTACTATCTTTGAATAGTTGCTTCTCTGCACAAAAGAGACATAAGGAATGTCAAAATGATTGATGTGTGACTCTTGTTCCTTCTCACCAGCTGATGTGTTTGTTGTAAGAAATGGTGCACAGGTATGCTTCAGCATCTATTACAAGGCCAGAGTAGCACAGATGTGTATTCACAGCAGTAGATTTACAGAGATAAGATACCTAAGGAAAGTAGTAAAACCCCTCTTAATTTAAACTTTTTGCATGCTTTATTGATCATGAAGGTTAGGTTTTTTAATACTAGGCATATGTTGAATGTATAATATGTATGTATTGCATATGTTTTGTTAGTAAATATGCATTTTATAAAAATAGTAAGATGTATTATGTAGTGAATAGAAAATCTGAACAAAATTTTGACATGCTGTAATCTGTTGCACAGGAAGGAAATGAATTGAAAATAAAATGAAAGCCATCAAAAATCATTCTTCTAATTGTGATTGCATTTATTATAAAATACCAGAAACTCTAACTGAAAAATCTTCTAAGAAATTAAGACCTTTAGAAACACTGTCACTTTTAAGTGGTTTGTGAGATTGGGATGGGGTGAGGAGGAGGAGGAGGAGGAAGTTTTTTGTTTATTTATTTTTATAAAAATACTAATATCTTAAAAAATAATTAATTGCCTCTTTCAATTAAGAGACTTGTATGCATCATGACAGTTGAATTGCATGATTATCTGAGATTGGAAAAGTTGTGGAGACCTTCAACCATGACAATTATTTGAATCCAGATTTTAGTATGTGATACCAGGGTCAAGGTGTCTCTTGTAAATGGTACTTGTTTAATTGCAGATTATGGATGTGGGGTGGCCTGATCTCCATGCTCCACTTCTTGATAAGGTATGCACCATCTGCAAGGCCATGGAGTCCTGGCTGGACAATGATCCTCAACATGTGGTGGTGATCCATTGCAGAGTAAGTGCTGTGGATGGGTTTGTATTAATTTTCAAAAACCTTGTCCTTTACTCTTCTCATTTTAAAAAATAAAAAGCTTGATCTGTTTTCAATGTTGGCAACAGTGTGCCAGGTGTTCTGTTGATGTAAGTAAGCTTAAATCCATTGACCATTACAGGCTTGTTAAAGATTTCTTTTTCATGACTAAAGTCCTAGCCCTTGCTGCAGGTATAGCATGCACTGATGTTACTTCATCCTTCAAAGGTCACTGTTACTTCTGTGAATGTATTTAGAAGCCTGAGGTTTTTCTAGCTTGCTGGAAAACTCTCCGTGTTCTGTGACACTGATGAATTCTGTTGCTGGATAAGGATAGGCACTGTATCACAGATCATCTCTTTAGACTGTGTATGGTTGTAGGAAATGAGGTCCTTCAAAGACCTTCTGGATACTTTTGAAAGGTTTTGATTGACAGCATGATTGCAGTGCCTTAGAGCAAAGCTACCAGTGTCCTGTGTTGCTTCCTCCTGCTTGCTCACAAGAAACCGAAATGAAGAAAAACCATAGTTAAACTTGGATAAAATGAATTCAGAATTGTGTTGGTAGCTGTGCTTATGACACTTAAGGCAAACCTGTCTCTGTGTCACTGTCAGATGTTACTCTAAACAAAATGATGGTGATAATGGAATTGAAACTTCTCTTCAAGTCAGGTTGTACAGTCCCTAGTCCCAAATTTCTTCCAGGCAGAATGTCATTATTGTATGAAACACTTGAAATCTTACTAGTTGCAGGAATGCAGCCAGGAGAATGGCCCATACATGGGACAAAAGGAAAGGGAACCAAGTATTTCTAGGTATACAATTATATACAAATCGATAATGCATATTCTTGATTAATGCCTTTTGCTGATACCAGTTTCCAGCCACAGAGATAGATACAGCCAACAACTATCAGCTGAGAGACTGAAAATATTTTGAAATCTGTGAGAATTACTGCTTGTTAACTTTTACTGCATTTGTCATATAAATTATTTAAAAATATTTTACAACATTTTTAAAATTATCCATAGAAAATCAATTACTATAAATCTCAGGTGTTGGGGAGGTAAAAATCCGAAAACCTGCCAGAAAGTCCTATTCTTTCCAAACAGGCATTTTATAGCATTTCATCCTGGGAATTGCAACATTGTCTAGACTTGTTGTGAATGATCTCTGAAAAAAATAATACAAAATTAGAGTAGTTCATACAGTTGTTTTTTTTCCCCAGTTGATTCCTTTTAATTGGTAAGATTTGACAGGCATGCACATAGAAATCCTACTTAGTGGTTTTTTATGTCATTTTTCAGCCAGCTTACATTGACAGATAAGCTACTCCTCATTATTTCCACCTTTCCATCAACACAGGGTACATGAGGAAAAGGACTCTGAATCTCTTGCCTTAAAATTGTATTTAGTATGAGTCTTAAATGTAATAATGCCCAATAATGTAGTACATAAAATAAGTTATCATTTGCTTTTTCCTAATACAGGGAGGAAAAGGAAGGATAGGTGTAGTCATATCATCGTATATGCACTTTACCAATGTTTCTGCAAGGTAAGTATGAATAATGCATGTTGTGTATTTTTTTATAATAAGCATTGGGAAAAATGCTTTTTAGTTGACTTCAGTTTGTCAGCTTAATGTTTGTTGGATTTTCTTCTCAAAGAGTTTTGGAGCATGCCTTTCTTAACAGAGCCTGCTTTCATGATAGTTTTCTTGTAATCCTGCTTCCAGCAGGAGACTAGACTACGTGACAGCCTAAGGTCCCTTTGAAACTGAGATTTGATTGGTTTGCAGAAAACTTTTCTAAAGGATGTTTTCAGATGAATAGTGGAATGTGCAAGAAACCATTTTTATATAATGATACTGTCTTTATTCTGTTAAACTTGTCTATTTGCCACATCCATCAAGTAGCCTCTTGAATCGGTGAGAAATTATTCCTTAAGTACTTAAGGAAAACTGTTATTAGCATCTGGAAACAGTGTTTGAATAGGGAATTCCTAGACATTGATCCAAGTGCAGAATGAAGTGTAAGAAATAATCTAGACTTTAGTTTGCAGTCAGTTAAAACAGTAGCTATCTGATCACTTGGTTTTAATTGTTTCTTTGGAGTGCTCAAATTATGATACGACAGTTGACAATTTATATCAAAAAAGATGCAATTTGATAAATGGTCTCAGAAAGGATGAAATGCATTTTGGAGATTTTTGTTGGGTTTCTAATCACATTGTTTTCCCTTGGGGTTTTTAAATTTATACATGTATATTAATATATTAAAGTAAGAATACTCTATAAGTACTATGGTTAAAGCAAATTTGGTCCTAAATTCACACCAGCCTATCAGTAATAGACTTGATCCACTGCTGTAGTTGATGGAGTCTTGAATCGCTAAAGGCTGATGGCAGATTACTCCAGGATGTCAGTCAAACTAGGATTCTGTAAAATAGTCTGTGTTCATTAGGGTAAACCAAATTTATACGTAATTGTGGACCAAGAAACTAAGTGCATTGTGTACACCAGTATCTACTGAAAAAAACCACTTGCTTCAGTGATTGCCATGATTTCATATTTTGTTGAGAAGTTGACAAAAACTGTCAAGTGAGGGTAGTACAGTTGTTGTGCTGTGATTTCAGTGTTGTAGTATTACGTCATTCTTAAAGGTGGTACCTGGCTATAAATGCATTTTAATAACACCATGACAGTCACATTCAGGTGTTGTTTTGTTCAGCCCAGCAATGAAAGGTATCACCTTTTACCCCAAACAAATTCAGGATTCCTCCAGTGAAGTTGCAGGAGAGGAGTTTGGAATCCCTCTTTTTTCTGGATATCTGGCAGCTGCTATCCAAAACTTAACTCTTCTGTGTAAGAATGAGGTTGGAGGTTTCCCAGCTAGGATTTGTATATCCCTAGCATTATCAAGACTTTTGAAAATGATACCCAGCAGCCTTGCAGAAGCAGAAATTACTGCAGGTGCTGCCTTTAAGGGTGCCATTTACTGTGACTGAAATGATACTTAGAAGACTTTAGGGATGTTTGCGCTAAAGAAAGTTTATAATTGTCAGCATGCATAGGGGTCCTGGTTCTGGCCAAGACAGGGTTAATTTTTTCAGTATGCTTGAGGGAGCATGGCCAATACCCAGAGATTATTCTATACCACCTCATGTCACTGCCAGGTGTTGGGTGGAAGGGGATCCTTCAGGGGAGAAGGGGTCCCTTCCAGGTGAGAAAATGTGGAAGAGGGAGCCATCCAGCATTGTCTAATTTTGGGGGTTTCCACAGTGAGCAATAACATTTCTTTCTTCTACCCTCTGTCATTAGTATTGTTGCTTTTACTATTCATTTTCTTATCTCATTCCTGTGTCCAGTAAATTGTTCTTACTCAAAGATCAAAACCTGTGATCTTTGCCTTTATGCCTCCAATTCTCTTCCCCATCCCACTGCAGGGGAAGGGGAGAGGAGGGAGGGAGCAAGCAGCAGTGTGGTTTGGAAAGCATCAGTAGGAGCAATAAATTAGGGAATTCCATTCCTGAACCATGACAGCATGCCAAAAATATCTAGGCTTAGTGAAAGCTAGTGAATTTAGGCTTAGAACTTCTGCTGTAAAGACAGGCTAAGGATTAGGGTTGGGGTTGTCCAGTCTGAAAGAAGAGTAGGCTGCAAGAAGACTTTCTGGTGCTCCTCCAGTACCTAAAGGGGGCCTACAAGATGGGTGGAGTGGGGCTTTTTCAAAGTAAGGCAGTGATAGGACAAGGGGGAAATGGCTATAGACTGAAGGAGGGTAGATTTAGATTAGATATTAAATAATAAATTCTTTACTGTTAGAGTGCTGAGACACTGGAACAGGTTGTCCAGAGAAGTTGTGGATGCCACGTTCCTGGAAGTGCTAAAGGCCAGGTTGGATGGGGCTTTGAGCAACCTGGTCTGGTGAAAGGTGTCCTGCCCATGCCAGGAGAGTTGGAACAAGATGATCGTTAAAGTAGTTTCCAAGCTAAACTGTTCTATGAGTCTCTGAAAAACTCTTATTGATGCAACCCACCTTTAGTTATGTTATAACATCACATTTTCTCATTTAGGAAGGAATAATGTATCATCAAATTTAATGAGGTCAAACAGAGCTCTTTGGAATTTTTGGTAAACTCTATTTTAACAAGCAAAATGCTAGCAGTTTTTGGCCAGTTAGGAACCAGCTACCTAAATAAATTCTGGATGGTAGTGTGGGTGAAGATGTATGAAGATATGTGATGGATTGGGTGAGAAAGAGATTGTGGGTCAAGAATATTTTAAGTAATTTTTAACACCCATGAAGAAAAGGCTTGACTTTATAGCCTTATCCAGCACCCTGTCAAGACAATTGACATCATCTGATAAATTTTTGGAAAAGGCATAAATTTCATTTTTATCCTGATATGCATATGTGTACTTTGCAGGTTTTTTTCTTCTGAACTCATTCAGGTTGAACTAGTTGTGGAATTTAAAAGTTGAGATTCTGGTGTGTTCTTATATTTTAGATCTTCCAGGTCTTTTATGTACTGATGTAAATTAAAACTGTGAACTACATCTGTTATGGGACACATTGTTTTTATCTTGTATAGATATAAAAGAATCACCATAGCATGTTACTTAGCATAGGTGATTAACAGCATTCTTACTGATTTTTGGGACTTCTTTTCTTCTGTAGCCTCTTGCCTTCCTTCACCCAAAAAAGATGCATGTAAGAGCCATTTTGGAAAAAGAATAGAAGAAAATGTATTTTTTGGAATATGTTGCTCCTTTGCCGCGACCCTCGGGTGTTCCAAGATGAGGGCTGACTGCCAGGGTTAGTCAGCTACCCAAGTGGCGGCGAGGGAGTGTCCCTGGTGTCAGGTCCACACTCGCCAGGATCCTGGGACCCCAAGCCGTGGGTTGCAGTCTTCCGAAGCAGGCAGGCAAAGGTTACCGCGGCTGCTGAAACTGTAGCAAAGTGAAGGGCTCCTGAGACGGAAAAAATGACACTGAAACAAAGTATCGGGGGTCCGTGCTCCCTGAGCTCTGAGGGCGGAGAAACTCAGTGGCTGAGAGCCCCGAGCCCAGTTGTGCATCAGACTTTATTGTGAACACAACAACCGATAAGATCGGGGCACTGAGGAGGGACAAGGGAGGGACAAGGGGAAGGGGACCAACGGAGGGTGTTTTGGGGAGGGGGCTGAGAGAAGGACAAGGGAGAAAACTAACCAACTACTGAACTGAGCTGAACATTCTAGAAACTGAGGGTGATAGAAAATTGATGAATATAAGCACAAACCAATGGGGAGAGAGAGCGGCTGGCTTACTAAGAACACACCCCAACTCGGCATCTACCACACCTTGCCCTGCCCAAGGGGGGATCCTGCTGCTCCTTGGATCTATCTCACCAAGGGCCTTTTCGGGGGGTGTTATTCTTAGCTTCAACAGCCACCACATCTCCCCCTTCTTTACTATAAAAGGAGGGTGGAATAAGTGAAAATAAAAGGGTTTTAAAACAACTTATAAGGTATAATACAATAAATAAGACTAAAAGGATTTGTGAAACATTTTAAACTTGAATGAACTTAATAAATTTAAAAATGGTATTTCTCTCTCAGATTCCCCTAGGAATGGGATAGGGGGTAGGGAAAGGGGGGTTAAGGGAAACATGCGAGGGGAGGACAAAGGGGTACAGGTTTTGTATATAAATGAGAATAAAAAGGCTTTAAATTAACTTAAAAGACATAGAACAATAAGGAAAACTAAAAGAACCCAATATGTAAAAATATGGGGAAACCCATCGTCCATAACTCTCTGGAGACAGTCGTCAGGTAGGATGACTCAGAGACGGGCGGGCTATGACGGGGTCCGGTATTGGAGGCTGTTGTGGTTTACATTCTGTTGGAGTTTCTTTTGGTCAGCTGAGTTTTGATTTTCATTTTTTCATCTTTGCTGGTCTTTTTCTTTTTTCTCCATTTCCAAGCCACTTCTCTTTGGTACAAGCCGGTGTCATGGGCTGCTGGGATGATACCTGGAACACAGCCTCCCCGTTCCCCTTCCACGGCATAAGCCGCCGTGGGAGGGGTTTCGGGCTCTATATGGTTAGGCTCCTGGCAGTTTTTGGCCTCAGGCGGGACCCCCCCTGCCATGTCACAAGCGGCACGGGAGCCCCGGCCAGGCCGGGCCCTCCCCGCCTCGCCACCAGCGGCACGGGGACTCTGGCGCCGCCCTGCCTCGGCACCAGCGGCGCGGGGGCTTGGGTGTGGGCGGTCGCCGGTGGACTGGGCAGAGGCACTTGTGGGAGGGGCGGAGGCACTAGTGGGCAGAACCGAACTGTCGGTAGGAGGGGTGTTAATTGTGATCGGGGCGGTAACCACGATAACGAGGGGAGTGCTTGACGAGGTTACACCCATCGATGCCATTGGGAGGGGGGCCGGCGCGGGGGACAGCTGAAGGGTCTGCCAGAAGGGGTTGCTCTCCGATAAAATGGGGGCAGGGGTTCCCACGCACAAGATAGGAGGGGGGGTACTTCCTGCCACGAGGCCAGCGCCATCTTGGAGACCGCCGCCATTTTGAGAAACAGTAAAACTAGGGGGGATTGTAACAGGCGCAACCGGGTACAAAGGAGCAGGAACGAGGGTTGGGGAGAGGTCCGTGCCGGGGTGCGCCTTCCCGTCACGGCTGGGGCACAGGGAGGACCGAGGGGGGTCAGGGAGTCAGCCGCTAAATGGCTCGGTAGAACCTCACTGCACCGACAGGTGGGACACCCGCCGTGGTCCCTCCCGTTGTGGGGAAGAAGGGTACGAGGAACATGGGGTCGGGGTAGGGGGAGACGATTTAACTTGGGACCCAGAGCTTTCTTCCCTTTCATGCAAAACGTCACAAATGAAAATAAGTAACTGAAGAAACTGAGGACTTCCCTGATCCCCTGCCCGCGCGTCCGAAGTTAACTTATCCTCAACGTCATCCCAAAAACTTAAAGTGGTTACTGAAGTACCTGAAACAGAAGGAAAATTAAGAAAAACCCATTTAATAAACTTTTTCAAAATCCCCTTCTTAAACTTTCCCCGCTCCGAACTAAGAGTAATCTTAACTTGGTTGTAAACGTCTCTCTGCTGCCGGGACAATGGTAAACCCATTATAGCCGGCAGCAGGCTACCCTCTACCCAGCGAAAATGAGAGCAATATAAAAGATTTTAAGCAAAATGCCCCTTTCTGGGGTGGTGTCAGGCGCCCTGCACTCACTCGTCAGGAGCCCCGCATTTACCCTCCTGTGCGGTTTCCTGTCGCGACTCGCTGTTGTGCAGTTCCGGCCCGTCCCTGGCACCAACGAAAAATCCCCTGGGTAGGGTGTTTCGGCCACAGAATCCTCTTCAGCTCCTCCGCTCCCAGGAAAGTACCCGGCGACTGCTGGAGGAGCAGCAGCCCCGAGCAATCCTGGAGCCTTCTCCGAAGAGGTCTTTCTGCACCCTCTCGGAACAAGTCTTTCTAAAACAGAGACCCATTCCTCGAGGAGCTAGCAAGTCCGAATGGGAACTCCTGATCAGCGACCAGGGACACTCAGCAAGGGCCGGAGCTAAGCCGGTCCCTGTCTGGGCGCCAGCTCCCACGACCCTCGGGTGTTCCAAGAAGAGGGCTGACTGCCAGGGTTAGTCAGCTACCCGAGTGGCGGCGAGGGAGTGTCCCTGGTGTCAGGTCCACACTCGCCAGGATCCTGGGACCCCAAGCCGTGGGTTGCAGTCTTCCGAAGCAGGCAGGCAAAGGTTACCGCGGCTGCTGAAACTGTAGCAAAGTGAAGGGCTCCTGAGACGGAAAAAATGACACTGAAACAAAGTATCGGGGGATCTGTGCTCCGTGAGCTCTGAGAGCGGAGAAACTCAGTGGCTGAGAGCCCCGAGCCCAGTTGTGCATCAGACTTTATTGTGAACTTAACAACCAGTAAGATCGGGGCACTGAGGAGGGACAGGGGGAAGGGGACCAACGGAGGGTGTTTTGGGGAGGGGGCTGAGAGAAGGACAAGGGAGAAAACTAACCAACTACTGAACTGAGCTGAACATTCTAGAAACGGAGGGCAATAGACAATTGATGACTATAAGCATAAACTAATGGGGAGAGAGAGCGGCTGGCTTACTAAGAACACACCCCAACTTGGCATCTACCACACCTTTGCCCTGCCCAAGGGGAAATCCTGCTGCTCCTTGGATCTATCTCACCAAGGGCCTTTTCGGGGGGTGTTATTCTTAGCTTCAACAGCCATCACACTCCTTGATGGTGTGTTTGAAGGGTTTGTGGTTGTCTGATGTAAAATAGTTTTTTTTCAAAGGTAGTCTCTTCCTTGATGCTCAGAGTACAGGAAACAAAGACTGTATGAATTGCTGACTGTGTAAATGAACCTCTATCCTGGTACTACAGTTCTTTCTAGAAAAGAAAATAAATTTGTATTTTATAGAGAGAACTCCCCAGTGGCATGTTCAAGAAATTATGGAAAGTATCCTTCTTTGAGATCCAAAGTTTTTTGCATTCTGATTTCAACGTATTCATGTTGGAAGTATGCAATTCAGTTAATTGAATAAGGAAGGAGGTGCTTTGCTCAGGAAGGAAACTGTCTTAAGGTATTGAATGAGGAGGTGTCCATGGAATAAACATCATTGTCCACTATGTCCAAAATACTAGAGTTGCTAGTTAGGTGCTTCTTTCTTTATTTTTCTTTATTTCCCTCCTTTTTTTCTTCCAAATATTTTTGCATATTTCAACCTGCTGAATTTTCAAGGTAAAACTGAAGTAGAATAACATGTGTCTGTTTTTTGACAGTGCTGATCAAGCTCTAGACAGATTTGCTATGAAGAAATTCTTTGATGATAAAGTTTCAGCTTTAATGCAGCCATCCCAAAGAAGGTATTCAATTTTTTTCTAATTTATATCAATAGGAAATGTCATCATTATCTTCTGCTCTCATCCCTTACTCCCTCCCCAGCTGTGTGAAGGCTATTTCCACAAGATCCTCCAGTGCTTCCTGAATTCTCAGCTCTACATCTTATATTAATATTCCTTAATTGAATAGATCTCTCCTTCAGTTCCTTCATGTGGTCCCAGATAGATAAGACCTTTTGTACCACACTGTTATCTAAATGGGTTCTCACTGCGTTATTTGTTAATAGAGATGTCACAATCTCTTTCTTGATTTTTCCAAGGTAACAATAAACTTATTTTTCTGTGGCATAATGATGAGTATGGAATATGGGTTGATTAGTTTGCAACAAAGATCTTTCTGCTACTTGTTTAGAGGATCTGCAGATTATGCATTTGCCCCATATCCATGCTATTAAGTATTTGTCAAAGCATGCAATAATCTTTATGTTTATTTGGATGTGTTACCTTTTCGCTCTGTCTATATGACAAAGGTTGAGTTAGAATTCAAAGTAATAAGCACTTTGGAAAGTGAATAGTTTTGGGGTTCACTATGTCCTTTGTTTCGATGACACGTGATTGAAGGATTCAGTACCAAAAGATACTGATATCCATCAGACAAGTAATTGTGATATAGGTGAATCTCTTTGAGAAATATAAAATACCATGTGGGTTTGATTTGGTAATTACTGTTCATTTTTTGTCTCAATCCATGTGTATGCAGTAGGTTGTTTAGAAGTTGTTTGAAGTAAAAGACTTTGCTAGTAATTAAAACAGAAAAATCAGTAGTAACAACTAGTGTAAGGTGTTTGGTTCTGTTAATCTCTAAATAAAAACTTACGTTACTTTTTTAATGCATTAGGTGACATGCACAGCTCCTTTTATCTTGAAAAACAGTAGCACAACATTCTGTTAAACTTGAAATAAACTTTTCATAAGTAGAAGTCTACTTGCCTTTTTTTTGTTTCTGTTTTATGCTTGCATATATCTGTATTGCATTTCAGTAATAAGGATTTGAGAATGCTGCCTACCAGACAGAGAAGTGTGAACCATAGCAGCAAAGGGAAGGTTAATCTTCCCATCCAGAAGTCCTAGGCAGCAGGCATATTTCAGTGAGAGCCAGGAACCCCACAACAGCCTGTGATTTGTGCATCAGGGAAGTTTTTCAGCTATGTTGACAGGAAGCTTCAGTAGCTACTAACTTAAGTGAACTGTATGTAAGCCCTAAAGCTAGACATTAAATAGGTATAAATGGTTGCATCTGTCTTTCTACACCCCCCTCAAAGACACTTGCTTAATTCTTCTGGGGGTAACCGCAGAGAGAGGGCCTCAGAGATACTCAGTTTGCTTCTTGACTGATGGAGTTAACATCTTTGCTCACCAGTACTGGTTAAGCTGCCCTTACCATCTTCCAGACATATACACATAACTTTGGAGTGTCATCTCTCATGAGAACAGAGATGGTTTTCCAACTATTTGTCAGAACTGTTCTCTCGAATCTCAGCTCTCCTACCTTTGCCTGGCCTGGCAGTGGCTACTAATCTTATTGCAGAGAAAGGAAAACCTCTTAATATCTGTGGATAATTTTATACTCCTTTGTTCCCATTCTGATCAGTCAGTGGCCTTCTAATATGCTTTTTCTCTGAGACCATTGCTGGGTAATTAATTAGTGATATCCTTGTTAAAACCCAATTGTTGTATAAATGGATATAATTTAAGTGGATCTCAAAATTGTAAAATATGAAAATACACCAAATTTTCACATTTTGAAATCTTTTCTTCACTAAATCTTATCCAGATAAAAATAAATTGTGGTCATTAAGTCACTTAGCTTTTCCCTACTGCTAGTTGGGTACTGCAACAATGGCAAGAAAAGTAACTGTAGACTACATCTATTTTGAATCCATTCTCAGATAAGCAGTTGAAGATTTGTCCAAATGAGAAATGCAGATAGAGACCCTTCGTATGAAAAAAAATTCTTAGAAACCTTCAGGATAAATCTTTGAACTCTCTTCTGTAAAATAAGCCAACTGCTTATAAGCCCCTTAAGTGCACTGCCTTGAGAAAGATTTTCAAAAATTCAGTCTAAATTTTGGAATAACTAAAAGCTGGTAGAGAGAAAATGTTCACAGTGATATTAATAAACTAATTTATTAAAGTCATGAGAGGTCACTGACAAAACATTTTTACACATTGTTTTTTTTGTCATGTTAGGTGTGTCAATTTGTAAAATTTGTGCTTTTGATGTACCAGATCCTTTCAGAAAGACTGAAGGAGGAAACAAAAAAAAAGTTGCCTTTTCTCACCATTTAAAATAAATTGAGCTTTGCAAGTTCTCTGTAAAATGAAACATATTTTAAATCACCTCAACTCCCATTCTGGGGTAGTAAAGCTGTTGTTGCTCAGCAGGATATTCTTAGTTGTAGTGTTACCAGGAGTTCACTTAATGAGATCTGTGCATTAAGGTGAAAAAGAGGTGATTTTCCTCTATACATTCCTGAGAATAAAGTTGAATGAAGGTCTTCTCATAGACATGAAAGAAAAAGGGACTTAAAGCCAGTGGAAAAATTAGACACTTCAGTGATGTTTACTTGCATGTATTTTCTCATGAGCTTGTGACCAAACCATGTATTAAATCGCAGAAATAGAATAATTTTCACATTGCTGTGATAGTTTTCCTCTTGTTTTGCACTGAATGAGATAACTTCTCATTATGAAGATGTTATTTGACCACATTGCCCTTAATGTTAAGATTTCTGACAAGGGCATTTCTTGCTCATTTTAAAATGAAGATAACTGCACTGTAAATTGGGTGGCACCCATATCATGCTGCTGTGAAACATTTAAGACTACAGTTGTAACTGGGAATGTGTACCAAAACAATTGAATTACTGTCTCTTCTACTTCATTTCTTACTTAAATTAGTTATGTAAATAACTAAAATAAAGATACCAAGAATAGCAATGTAACAGCCATGGATTTTATACAGTGGTAAATTAAAGTGTCTTTTCATGCGGTTTTGGGAAGATTATTATTTTGGAGTTACGTGCATTGTCACAATGCTATTCATTACCCACAGTCTGGAAATAGCATTGTTTAAATAATATATTTCCTTGGTATTAGTGGTTTTATATAATTCAGATAAACTTTTTGTTTTTAGATACGTGCAGTTCTTAAGTGGCCTTCTATCTGGATCTGTGAAAATGAATGCAACCCCTCTTTTCCTGCACTATGTTATCCTTCATGGCATCCCAAACTTAGATGCTGGGGGAGGTAAATTACCTATTTTTTCCTATTCAGGTGTAGGATCAAAGTCTTGTTTCATTTTGGAACTTTCTAGAAAGCCTGCATGAATCTCAAAGTAGAATTAATATTTTCTTGGTATCCATCCAAATATTCACAATAAAGTAACCAGAAGAGAAACATTCTAAGAGTAAAATTTGGAGTGGGTGAAATAAATTTCTTGTTCTTTGTTAAACGTGTAGTTGATGCTATTCATGTCTGCCTACAGTTGTGAACAGCTGTGGTCCTGTTACTGCAAAGGATCTGAGAACCTGGTCAGGTTTCACAGTCATTTCCTCTTTGTTTTGGGAAATAATTGTAAATATAATCTCTTTTCTGTTTTGAGATTGGATTTTGTGTGGAAAAGCTGTTTGGATAGGGGGTACTTACAGAATTACACAGAATCAATTAGTTTGGAAAAGGACCTCCAAGATTATCAAGTTCAACTTTTGACCCATCATGACCTTGTCAATTAGATTGTGGCACTAAGTGCCATGTCCAGTCATTTCTTGAACACCTACAGGGATGGTGACTCCACCACCTCCCTGGGCATTCCATTCCAAAGTTTAACAACCATTTCAGTGAAAAAATTCTGCTGTCCTAAAGGAACGTTCTCTGTGCAGCTTGAGGCTATGTCCTCTTATCATATCATTAGGTGCCAAGGAGAAGAGGCTGACTCCCACCTTGCTACAGCCTCCTTTCAGGAAATTGTAGGCAGTTATAGTGATAAGTTCTCCCTGAGTCTCCTTTTCTCCAGGTTAAACAACCCAACTCCCTCAGCTGCTCCTCACAGGACATGTGTGGAGACTTAACCAGCTCCATTGACCTTTTCTGGACACACTGCAGCACTTCAGTGTCTTTCTTGAAGTGTGTGGCCCAAAACTGGACACAGTAGTTGAAGTGTGGCCTCACCAGTGCTACTAATGTGGCTTGCTATACAAAGTGGCTTTAAAATGAAAATGTTAAAATGAGATAATGTGCTAGAGCACAGTAAAGGAATCCAACTTTATTGGTTGGACTTGATGAATTTAGAGGTCTTAATGATTTATGATTAAAGAACAGTTTTGTGTTTCTGCATTTTTATTATCCGAAGCACTGGTCTTTTGTAATATAATCAGCATGAATTTGCAATGATTATATTGCCATTGTTGTTTAGTCTGATTTTATTTTTAAAATAACTGCTTTAATAAAGTTAGGGTATTGTTTGTTCTAGGTAGAAATTTAAGGGTGTTACTAATTTTGAAACAAAACTGAAGATCAAATAATTTGTTTATTTGAAAATGTTTTTATTTTATATTGGGGATTTTCTATTTTTTGGCCATTATCATTCTTCCCTTAATAATTTTGTTTTCTTACAGAATTTGTTTCCTTCCTCACTAGAATCCTTTCAAGTCCCTCCCTATTGAATTCAGAACTAGTCTGCCATAAAATAAAATACCTTTTTAGCCGATTTTGCTTTGAAGGGTATTTTGACCAGCATAGCCACTTGTGTGTTGTTTTGCTCTGTCTTGACATGCATGAAGCTTCCTAGTTGTAATGGTAATTACAATGTAAGTTGTAATATCTGAATATTACAAAACACCCTTTTTTGTTGGCTTCTTTTCAGCTTGTCGACCTTTTCTGAAGTTATACCAGGCTATGCAACCAGTTTATACTTCTGGAATATAGTAAGTTGTAAGCATTTTCCATTATGTTTGAATTTAGGTTTTAATTTTCATGATTGCAGAACTACAGTCTTTTTTTAGTTTTGTTTGTGGGTTTCTTGTTTTTTTTTTGTTTTTGTGTCTTTAAACCACGTATTTTATTTTTTTTTCTCTGTTAAGTAGCATAGGGTCAGAAAATCAAAATCGAATCTGCATTGCTATAGACCCTGCCCAGCTTTTGAAGGGAGATATTATGGTAAGTTAATTGTATGGAATGAAAATCTATTGACATGACATTTAGTTTGCAGTCTCTGAACTGTTTTGTGTTCTTGTAAAAAAATTAATACATGAAATGCCTGGAGATACTACAGAATAATTTCGGTTAATTTAGTCATCATCTTTGGCTTTCATGGGGATAAAAATTCATGTAAAACTCAAACAAGAAGGTTTTTAGGAGCAAATTGTTTTCAAAACAATTGCTCCCAGCCTTCTCATTTTATAGTATCACCATATCCAGTAAGGCCTGTATTATTCTTTTCTTTATAAATATTACTGTGGGGAGTATTTGTAATTTGGCATTAAAATATCTTGTCCTATAATTTGGCAGGCAGTGTGCACAACTGTAAAGCTATCTGCTATAAAGAAAATACCTAAATAATTCTAAATTGTTCTGGCACTCAAAAAAGAGCAATACCAAATAAGGGATAGATAATGTCCGAGGTCTGGCCAACATAGGGTTAACTTCTGCAGTAGCCAGACGGGGCATGGTTTGGACCCAAAGGTTATTTTGTACTGCCTCATGGCATTTTTCAGGGACAGGGGATGGGCTTCTTTCTGGGTCAGGTAGCATGGTGAAGGGAGTGCTCAGGTACTGCTGGAGTTTCTGGGAGATAGGGAGGAGGAAGAAGGGGAGAGGTCTGTGAGCAATTGTGTGAATTGTCTGGATTTTGTTTACTTGTACCCTCTATCATTCATATTGTTGCTGTTGCTGTTTGTTCATACAATTCTCCTCTCCAACCAGCTGCGGGGGAGGAGGGGGTTAGTGATTGAGCAGTGTGTGTGGTTTGGAGTGTTTCAGTGGGAACACTAAATTGGAGAACATAATTTCTGAACCACAATAGCCTTGTTTGGCACCCAATGTGAGGCACGAAGGGCTAGGATAGCAACAGGTCTGCCCAGAGTGGGTAGACAAATTTCATTTAAGCATTTTGTGGCATTAGGTCCAGAGCCACTGGTCACAATGTTGCTTGATTTGTCCAAGTGGTGCGGTGCCTGACTGTATATATTTCCATACCTCATGGTATTTTTCAGATCAGGGAGAGGGATCAGGATTGTTTTGTTCATGTACTATGTGATACCAGTTTATAATGTGGTAATGTCAAGGACAATGAGGGTCATTTGGGATGTGTACTGAGTGCTGCTCTTCCACGCTTACCTCCAGCGCTACCTTTGGGAGTCCATTAATAATCATAACCTAGTTTGGGGGGGAACAGGGGAGAAGGATTTTCCCCAGCTTTTCACCTCCTTTTCCTCTTTCAGACACGTTACAACAGTTTTTGAGAATTTTGAATTCCCCTTGGATATTTAGGAAAGCATATTCTTGTGGCTAGGTCTGCCAACTCTTCTCAGTGTGGTCCACACCACGTTACAGGAGATTTTTAGAAGGGTCTTTCAGAGATCTGCCCCAAGTGTGGGTAGTCATGAGTGGCATGGAAGGTAGAAGAAAATGGGCCAGCTTTTGAAGGGCTGTTCTGCTCCAATGGTTTGTAAGTTCACCCCTGAACAACTACAAGACTCTGTTGAAGTTATAAAATATGCAAAAGAAAATGCTGTGGCAGTTCCAGAAAGGCATGAAGTTATGCAGTGTGCTGGGTTCTGGCTGCTATTTATAGAGCATTGCTCATTACCAGACAGCACCCTCAGGGGGAAGGGGGGAAAGCAGATCAACAGGCACTGTGGTCACTCAAACTGCAGCTGAAACAGGGGAACAACATGTGCTGGTAGCAGTTGCCTCTATAGAGAAGAAGAAATCCAAGACCTAATCAGTTGGCATAATGAGGGATGACAAGGCAGTAGGGCGCTCCACAAGAGAAAGAAGCAGGGCTAGAGATAATCACCTGATCCTTGTCCCTGGGTGAGCTATGAGGTACAGGTAAAGATTTCAGCCACCAGCCGGGTAGCCCCTTGTGACGTGGCTGGTCCGATGCTGAGATATTGTAGCCCATGATATGAAACCAGATGGTAGTGAAACCAAACAACTGGGATCCCTGTCCTGGAATGTGTACATTGGGATTGGGAAGAAGACAGCCTCTCAGCCTCTGAAGGTTACTCCTGTCAAGTATAAGGAGTATCTTGTATCTTAACAAGAGTGATCTATTAGTGCACTGAGACAAGTGGAACATCATGGAGAAAGGTATCCAGTACTTGAGAGCTGTGCTGGAGGTACTTTATAATGATTCAAATAATGAGCAATTCCCTATAAATCCAGATTATGTCTGCCACCACATGTGGCAGAAGTTCTTAGGATGTGCACCAATCACTGTATACGAACTCATTGAGAGTGATGTCATGGAAAGAAGGTGAACAAAGAGTGGATAATTTGGTTACCAAACTCCAGCTATATGAAGAAAGTATCTCTTCCTCCCTATGGGCCTGCGTCTCGTCTGTGAAAAGACTGTTCAAGGACTTCCAGCAATTTAAAGAGGACTACAAGCAATTTAAAGAAGTATCCCATGCCCTGCCAGTACAGACCAGTTTCTGCTATTAGCAACAAGCGTCGCCCTGCTCAAGACAGAGGGCACATATCACAAACTAACCTGTAGTTTTACCTGCATAACCATGGAGAGGACTGTCCTGGTTTAGGGCAGATTTTAGGAGGAAACCTCCAAGGGGATCTCCCCCAGAAAAGTCAATTTCAGCCACCCCTCCCCCAACTGGTTCAGGAAAGATTTCCTTAGAGAAAAGTGGAAAAACCTGTTTATTTAACAAGCGAAGTATTCACAAGTGTGAAAAAAATGAATAATATAAAACAAGAAACCTCTTGTTATTCTGAAGAGCTGGCAAAAGTCAGAGTCCTTCTGTGGGTGTGGCGCTGTCAGTCTCAGTCTCTTCAGGGCTCTGGTCTGGTGCCCAGGCCCGGCTGCAGAGTCGGGGGGTCCCCGGACTAGTGTCCTGATGTCCTGGACTGGAGAGAAACTGAACAGTCCCAGGAGAAAAACCACAGTTCAGGTGAAGCTCTTCTTGCTTCAGGTAAAGAGGAAAACCAGCAAAAAAGCGAAGTCTTTCTGCAAAAGCCGAGAGCAGTCTGAGATCACTGCTGCAAGCTCTGAGACAGCACAGCACTGAGAGACTCTCTGTCACTGTCTGAGCTTAGAGCACAGTCCCAGAAAGAATTCTGGGGAAGTGAAATTCCTGCAGACAAACTGTGCGCGTCTTCTCTCCCCGTCGCTCTCTCTGGGTCTGCCCTAAAGCTACAGAACTTAATATCCAGCGTAAGCAGAACAGATGACTGGGGATACAAGCATCATAAAGTCACCCTAAGACAAGGACATATGGAGGTGGGAGCACCACTGTGTGAATTGAGAGGAAGAACAACTATTGCAGGAAATTCTTCAAGGATAAATTCTGCTTCAGTTTCCAGTAAGTCCTCAGACAGAATAGGAGGACTGATGTTACTTCCAGTACTCTTGAAGAGATCTCCATACTTACAAGAAATGAGCAACAAGTACTGTTACCAGGAGGGGCCCTACCTCCAGCCAGGTGGAAGAAAGGGACAATCTGATTTATTGGACTGTGTGGATCCCATGGCCTGGCCCGTCAGACCCCCATGAGTGTAAGGTTTTAGTTGACACCAGTGCACAATGTACCCTGACGCCACTGAGATATGTAGGGACACAATCTGTTGCTCTTCCTGGGGTGACAGCTGACTGTACTGGATGCTGTTGTGAGCCTGACTGGGAATGAATGGGAAAAAGACCCATCTGTGACTGGTCCAGACACCCTGTGCATCCTTGGCATAGATTACCTTAGGAGAGGGTATTTCAAAGACCCAAAAGAGCATCGTTGGGCTTTTGGGATAGCTGCTGTGGAGACAGAGGAGATTAGACAGCTGAACACCTTGTCTGGTCTCTCAGAGGACCCTTCTGCTGTTGGACTTCTGAGGGTCATGAAATAACAGGTACCGATCGCTACCACAACAATGTACCCTTGACAGTGCCGCAAGAAACCGGGACTTCATGATCCCCATGCATGAGATGACTCATCCTCTGGAGAGTCAGGGAGCGGTCAGCACGACTTGCTCACCCTTTATTAGTCCTGTATTACTAGTGCATAAGTCCATTGGAGAGTGGACGCTGACAGTGGACTATTGTGGCCTAAACAAAGTCATACCACCTCTGAGTGCTGCTGTGCTGGACATGCTGGAAGTTCACTATGGACTGGAGTCCAAGGCAGCAAAGTGGTGTCACTTTTCACATTGCTTATGCATTTTTCTCCATTCTTTTAGCAGCAAAGTGCAGGTGATAGTTTTATTTTTCCTGGAGGGGTGTCCAGTAGACCTGGAATGGACTGCCTCAGAACTGGAAACGGCCCCATTATTTGTCATGTACTGATCCAGACTGAACTGGAAGGGCTGTAGAATACTTGCAACACATTGATGGCATCAATGTAGGGTTACACAGCAGAGGAAGTTTTTGATAAAGGCAGGAAGATAATTCAGGACCTCCTGAAGGCCAGTTGTGCCATAAAGCAGAGTAAGCTCAAGGGACCTGCCCCAGAAATACAGATTTTAGGAGTAAAATGGCAAGATGAGTATTGTCAGATTCCAATCGATGTGGTCAAAAAAACAGCAGCTATGTTCCCACAGACCAGCAAGAAGGAGACACAGGGTTTCCTAGGCGTTACAGGTTTTTGGAGGATGTATTTTTCAGATTTCAGTTAGATTTTAAGGCCTCTTTAGCAAGTGACCTGGAAGAAGAATGATTTTAAGTGTGGTCCTGAACAGCAACAAGCTGTTGAACAAATCAAACAAAAGATTGCTCATGCAGTAGTCCTTGTGCCAGTCAGGACAGGATAAGATGTGAAAAGTGTGCTCTATACCACAGCCGGAGAGAATGATCCTTCCTGGAGTGTCTCGCAAAAGGTACCTGGGGAGACTTGAGGATGAGCCCCGGGATTCTAGAGTCATGGATCCAAGGCCTGCTAGACCCCTACTGGAAAAGAGATTATAAAGCTTATAAAGGGGTTTGAGCTGCTTCAGAAGTCATTGACACCAAAGCACAGCACCTCCTGGCACTGCCAATGTTGGGTTGGATGTTCAAAGGATATTCACACATGCCACCAGCGCTTCATGGAGTGACTGAGTCATGCTGATCACACAGTGACCTTCAACAGGAAACACCAGTTGCCCAGGGATCTTGGAAGTCGTCACAAACTGGCCTGAAGGCAAAAATTTTGTACTGACATCAAGAAGCAGGAGGAGAAGGTGATGTGCTGAGAAGGCCTCACTATATAATCAGCACCAGAAAATTAAAAGTGATATGCTCTCTCTGCTGACAGTCCATGCTGTATTGTAGGGATACACTGAAAACAGAAAGCTGCTTTATGAAGTCCTATGTGACAAGTTGCAGAAACTATTGAGGGACAAGGTGGATCAAGTCAGGTCACAGAGGTGAAAGGCATCCAGGTGGCTTTAGGTATCGCTGAATGACAGAAATGGCCAGCGCTCTACCTGTACACTGACTCATGAATGGTGGCAAGTGCTCTTTGGGGCTCTCTGTACCACTGGAAAAAGACTAATTAGTAGTGCAGACTTAAATCCATCCCGGCTGTTGAATTGTGGCAAGACATTGCCACCTGGATAGAGAAGCTGACTGTAAAAGTACCTCATGTAGATGCACACGTACTGAAGTCAGGCTACCGAAGAATATTGCAACAACAGGTGGATCAAGCTGCCAAGATTGAAGTGTCTCAGGTGAATCTCGACTGGCAACATAAGGCTGAATTATTTCTGGCTTAATGGGCCCATGACACCTCAGATCATCAGGGAAGAGATGCAACATACAGATGGACTCTTGGTCAAGGGATGGATTTAACCATGGGCTCTATCTCTCAGGTTATCCATAACTATGAAATACGCTGTAATCAAGCAAGCCAAGTAGGTAAAGCCCCAGTGGTATGGGGGACAATGGTCAAAATATAAATATGGGGAGGTCTGGCGGACTGATTGCATCACACTCCAGCAAACCCACCAAGGCTACGTTCTTACAATGGTGGAAGCAACCACTGGATGGCTGGAGATGTACCCTGTGCCTCATGCCACTGCCAGGAGCACCATCTTGGGCTTTGAAAAGCAAGTCCTTTGGAGAGATGCCACCCCAGAAAGAAGTGAGTTGGACAAGGGGACTAATTTCAAAAATCGCCTCATATACACCTGGGCCAGAGAGCGTGGTGTGGAGTAGGTAGGTGTATCATACTCTATCATGCACCAGCTTCTGGGAAAACGGAATGTTACAATGGACTATTAAAAACCATATTGAAAACAAGGGATGGTGGGACCTTCAAACATTGGGATGTAGCGAAGGCCACCTGGTTAGTTAACACTAGAACTCTACCAATTGAGCTGGCCCTGCCCAGTCAAAACCTCCACATACTGCAGAAGGGAATCAAGTCCCTGTGGTGCATAACAGGAATATGTTAGGGAAGACAGTTTGAATTAGTTGAGCTTCAAGCAAAGGCACACTCATCTGTTGGATTGTTTTTGCTCAAGGACCTGGGTGCACTTGATGGATAATGCGGAGGGACAGGGAAATGTGGTGTGTACCTCAAGGGGATTTGATTTTTGGGTGAGAACAGTCAGTAGTATTAAATTGTATGATGTTGGTTGCTGAATGACACTGCCTCTGTATGCCATAACTGCCATGGACAGTGAGGTTGTATGGCTCCAGATACACCAGTCATGAGCTTCTGATGCAGCTTGCAACCACCCGACAGCACAGCATCCCTTCTGCCCTAGAAGACATATGGGACAGAGAGAACTCACAGTCATGAACTACATTAACTCAGCCGACATCTTAGAGGGATTGGGCCAGTGGCTATGCAAATGATACCTGTGTGGAATAAGGGGTGGATAATGTCCTGGTCCTGACCAGGACAGGGTTAACTTTTGCAGTAGCCAGGACACAGGTTATTCTATATCACCTCATTTCATTTTCTGGGGATGGGGAGGGACTTCCTTCTGGTTCAGATGGCATGGTGGAAGGAGCAGTTGGGCATTGTCAGGGTATCTGTAGAGGAGAGGTTTGAGCAATCGTATGTGACTCATTCATTTTTTATTGCTTTTTTTTTTCCCTTATACACTCCGTTCTTAGTATTGTTGCTGTTATTGTCCGTTTTCTTATTTCACTGCTGTTTTCAGTAAATTGTTTTTATTTCAGTCAGTGATCTTTACCTTTTGTGCCTCCAATTCTCTTCAGCTTGCTGCAGGGGAGAAGGGGATGGGGTGTGGTCAAGCAGTGTGTGGTTTGAAGTGTTTCAGTGAGAACATTGAATTGGGAAATACCATTCCTAAACCACAACAATGTCCTTGGTATCAGATTCTTCTTCTTACCTCCCCATTCATTTCTGTGTATTGTTTTTCTATTCTTTCACTGAAAAATGGAGAAACAATTTTCAAATATACTATTATAAATTGGCATACTCTGAAAGTTTGAGACAGTTTCAAATTAAGGACATTTTGTTACTTTTTGAAGGACTGTTGGTGTCTAAGGAAATGGAATAGATCACAACAGAAATCAGTTTGAGATAAATTCAGCATCTCTCAAATGAGATTTTAGAATGAAAAAAAGAGCACATAGATTTTTCAATAATGCATTATTTTAAAAGAGATAATCTTCCTTAATCTCGTGCTATTATTTGAGATAATTCTGAGCTAACCAATGTCTTTTTCAGCATTTCAGTATTTCCTAAACAAAGACTTCACTTCAGTTTTGAATATTTTTTATTATGTCTAAGCAAAACCTTCAGTGGTATCAGACAAAATAATGATTTGTAAGATACTCCATCTCCAATTCCAAAAGGTTTATCTACTTGAAATGCATGTTTGTTTGTTTGTTTTTAAAAAGGGATATAAAATATCCTTTCTTTTCTCAGCTTTCGGGAGTTAGTTAGCACAGTGTGAATAGCAAGTGGTGATACATAACAGATGCAGCTATTGAAAAGCTGCACGGACATCTGCAAATGCATATAGGAATTTTCCAGCGCATTAGAGTGGTTTGCGTTACTTCTTGATTATGGCATCAAAAGGTAGTGGAGTCACAATTGAAAGTTGCTCTTAGACTTCATTGAAAGCTTATTATGCATACTGAGCACTAAAATATATTTTCAGTCTATGGAGATAGATGTAAAATATTACTGATTGTAAGAGAGGACAGATTTTCATAAAAATTGCAATTTTTAAATGAGAAGAAGTAAAATTAAGAAGGGGTAAAATTAAGTTAATTTTACGTTAAGTTAATTTTAATTTTTAATTATTTAATTTTAAGTTAATCTAGGTTAAATCCAAGGCTGGTACTTTGAATTATGAAGTAGAAAAAAGGAGGAACTCCTTCTCTCATTCAGCATTTTTATAAATGAGCGTATATAAAAGTCAGTACATGTTGAGTAAGTCCAGCAGTTGTGCAAAGCCAAAACTTAAATTGTGGATGAATGCTTAAAGAAGCTCTTTCCAAGTATATTTGCTCACATCATACCATTAAATGGAATTATCACCTTTACTTTCATACCAACTCTACATTTTGGAGCAGGTTAGTTCTAATATCTCTCATCAAGGCTCTCTTAATTCTGTATCTGTCCATTTTTCACTTCTGCGCAAACTTGCCTTTTCCATCCTTTATGATGGTGTTTCACCTTTACTGAGTTGCTTGGTGTACTGGAGATTGAGCATTTGTTTATTGACTCAAGCAGTAAAACTGTTACTCATACCTTACCTTTTTGTAATTAAAGTAGTGAAGTGATGCTGGTAGTTGTGTTGTACTAAAAGGAAGTAGATTTCTTTAACAGGCAGGAGTGTGTACACAGTGTTCCTTTTAGTGCATGTAAAACACTGTCTAAAAAAAGAAGCAAATACTGTTTCATCTGGTTTTGCCAATATACTGTAGGGGATTCTCCTAAAAAGAAAACAAACAAAACCAAATAAATAAACAAACAACTGTCTCACTTTCAGATAAAATAGAGATTACATGCGTGGAGAATCTCCCAGCCCTTATAATGGGTTAGGAATATGTGATTTGCATACAGAATACTTGAAAAGAAAACATACCTGGTATATGGGCTGAAATATTTCAGAAGTTGTCCTGTGTGCCATGTATATGATCAGTGCTGATTAACTTCTGGAATTTAGGTTATCATGGGGTTACTTTAATGAAGGCTAGATAATAACATCTTATGTTAGATTTTTCAAATTCTGTAATGAGAAGAATTTCATAACTATGTTTTTTTAAAATCCCAACTTTCAGAAGCATCCCTTGTAAGCTCCTACATCTTTCTTGGATTATTTCCTTTGAATAACACTATGCTCTTCAATTGTTTGGCATTTTCTAGCTGGGATGCTTTTCTTATTCTGACTTTAATAAAAATGATACTTGTTTTCTTTTTAATGCATTTCAGTAATATCTGCTTTATCATAAAATCCTGATATAATCAGGATGGTATAGCAAAATTGTCAGTCATGTGACAAAGGATGCCAACATTTTTACACATTCCTCTAACAATGCTGGGTGGCTTTGTATTACAGTAGACTCAGAGAATTAGTAGGTAAAATATCCACAGGTTTAGTCGAAGGGAAATTGGTGTTAGAGAACAGGTATAGTGTTCGCTTTTAGCTACTGAAATTCATACTAGATGTTTTTGTAGAGTTCTGTGTTGTAGTCAAGGTGTCAAAACTACTATCAACTTCCTGTAGTAACTTAAAATAAGATCCTGTACCACTAGAGCAGGTTTTTTACAAGTCCTAAAATAGATACAATCAGCTTGCAAGCTTGCTTTGAAAAAGTCCTCAGTTCTTCACTTAGTCTTCAGTTATTTTGAAATGGGTGGGCTGAAATTCATTAATTTGGTAGGGGAGAATTCTGTATACAGGTCAGCATTTCAATATTGTACTGCTGGATCCTGTGATTCTGGCTCATAACCTACTGATAGGTGACTGATAATGATGAAAACAGTGATTTTTATTTTTTTTCATATCTAGAAATATCCTTCCTTGGGCCTGTGTAATTTTAAAGGATTGAATAATGCATACACTGCTTGTTTCAACATCAGAGCCACCTACAACAACTTGTGTTTTGGCTGCTTTAATCAGCAGCTAATATATACACACACTTGTTCAGAATTGTTAGAAAATACTTCCTGACCTAAAATGTTTCTCTGTCTTTCTAGATGAAGTGTTATCACAAAAAATACAGGTCAGCTACTCGTGATGTGATTTTTCGCCTTCAGTTTCACACTGGAGCTATTCAAGGACATGACTTGGTGTTCAGCAAAGAGGATTTGGATAATGCCAACAAAGGTACTTTTCCTCTGTGATTGGTTGAATGAGTATATGTGCAGGTGTGCAAGCATGTGCATGTGATGATCTTCTTCAGCATCCATTTTCAAAAGGTTCCTTTTTTTCTCCTTATTTTTCGGAAAGGGAGACTGCTTTGAGTTAGTTGAATTATAGCATGTAACACAGGTAAAACCCTAATGACAACAAAAGCTCTTCAAGCAAGTTAACTTGTCAGAATAGTCCTTACACTCCTACATAGTCCTTATCACCTTCTCTCACATTTATAAAAACAACAAGCATTCATTTAAATAGTGACTCTCTTAGTCACCTTGAAGGAAATGAACTAAATTGTTCCCTTTTCTGGCTAGTGAAAACAGTCATAAAGTCTGAGAATGTGTTTGTGACATAGTCTGAGTCTTTTAATATGCTTCAGAGTATCAAAGAATTGTCAAACACACTTGAAAATGCGTTGCATTAGTCCTCATATTTTCCAAATAGTATCATCAGTTTTATTATGTTTATATGCAGGATTGGGACTTCTTCAGCCTATGTTGCTGGCAAACTAAAATCAAGCATATTTTCCTGCAACTTACAACATAAGGCTGCCTAAAGTTTTGTGGTCAAGTATTGTAGTTTAGCCAATATGGGGAACAATTTTAATTTTCCTGTATTTTCTTTATAAGCTACATCTGTCTACTGTCTAGAGAAGGGGTTAGGAACTGTACATCTCTTCTGCTTTTGACTGTCCTAGAAAGCAAGAAAAACTCCAGCTGGCATTTGTGCGGTCTTTTCTGGAGAATGTGTGGCACAAAGAATGTGGCTTTTAAAAGCAGATCACTAAGCTGCAAGTGAGAAGGGAAGAGTGATGAGGATACATGTATAGATAGCTACAGAGAATCCTGATTTCTGAGTGCTCTGAAACTGCTCTCTTGGAAATATCTTGCTGAAATCCTGTCCTTCCTTCTCAGATGACCGTTTTCCTGATTGCAGCAAGGTGGAATTAGTGTTTTCAGGAACTCCAGAGAAAATTCAAGGTGAGCATAGAGAACCAAAAATATGCTTAATTTGAAAACAAATCATATTGAAAATATGCATTTAAAAAAAATATCTTTTTTCCTCTTTGATTTGACTTCTCTTGTAAAAAATCTGAAATTTTACCTTTTCATTAAAATATATTAGTTACTGGTTTAAATTTGAAAAAATTAATAATGACTGGATTTATATTAGCATAGAAGTCACTGGATTTTGTTTTAAAGCTATACCAGAACACTTGCTACAACTAGTAGAAAACATCTGTGTATCTGTGTAGAACACAGATAGTAGGTGGTTTGGCTCAGCATAAGTGACAGCAGTGGCCTGTCCTATAACCTTTTTTGGATGTTGTCATAATTGATTATGTTTACAGTATTGAAGTTTGGTCTGTCTTCAGTTTAGCATAAAGAAATACAGGTATAGTTTTCTTGGAAATGCTTCTGCTATGAAGTTGGTTTTGGGATATTCTGCATGCTGCCAAAATTCTGTTTTAGTATGTTTAAGATAATGTGATAATTCTTACTTGCAGTAAGAATTTAAGATTATGCAGATTATTGCAGTTTAATTCTGTTAATGAATGTGTTCTTGGTCATTTTATCGTGTCCCAAAAAGTATGAATTCTGCCTAAAACTAACTGAAAACCAAATACTCTTAACTGTCTGTCTCATACGTATTCCCATTCAGTGTCTTCACTGTCCTGTGAATTGCATGTTTTCCTCCTTTTTTTTTCCTCATGAGTTTGATAATTTAGAAAATTATGGCCACAGCCATAAGAAATTGGATTCTGTCCAACTGAGCACAAAAATTTCACTTAGCCTGTTAGAAAGCAATAAAAGAAAACCAGTTTTATAAATGAATTTGTCTAGCTTGTTCTAAATGTTTCTGGGTAGTAAATGCTTGAAGACAGACCAGTTGACATGTCTAAAACATGACCAAGATTTTTTTCAAGTTTCCCTTCTTTAGATGACAAATGAGAGGTGTGGATTTTTAATAGGCTTCAAGGTGTTGGAAAGTAAGGCTCTAAGTATTTGGATATTTGTATTCAGTTGCTGTCTGAAGAATTAACTGTCTAGGAAGAGCAGCTCCCCTTCGTTACTGAACAAGTTATATTTCTTTAAGAAGTCTATGCAGTGGTCTGGGAAGACATTGAAAAATTCTTTTAGCTTTAGCACAATAGTATATGATCCCTATATTTGTGATTTAGTTTTGCATCGTACAGTGCTTAATACAAATACCAGAGATTAACGTGACCTTGTGTTAATTCTCTACATCTGTGACTAACAAGTCTTGTGCCAACGAATGCTTCCATACTTACTTATATTAGTGATTAATATGTACTAGTAGAGATCTTAGTTTTGATAACAAGGATCATGTATCAGAACTAAGAATGATAAGAAAGTACGTTGTGACATCACCACATGTTTGAAATACTCTCAAAGAGAAAAGATTAATTAGAAAATCTGGAACCATATCCAAATAAGTCCACAGAAATAATTAGCATATATGCATGTATTCAGGAAATATGATGAGTATGTATTTGTTTCAGGAATATAGCCTGGATTTCTAGGTTACTGTGGGGGTACATGCTTTGAGGAGAAATCCCCATGCAGTCAGCACTGCTAGTAATGTTGGCTTTCTAACCTAATAATTGTTTGGAGAGTTTATTTCCTGAAATACTGATTTTTTTTGAGAGTTTTTTTATTCCTTGAAATACTTATTTACAATTTCTGCAAAATGACTTTTCCACATCTGAAAATATTACAGAATTATAGAATAACTATAGGGTATCTCTAGTCCATCCTCCTGCTGAAACCAGGCTCATTTGTGAGATCAGACCAGTTTGCCTAGAGCTTTGTCCAGTCAAATCATGAAAAATTTCAAGGAATGTGAATTGTGTCAAGAGACATCACAATTGTGTCAAGAGACATCACAATCTCAGTGGTTGGACTATTTAAATGTCTGACTGTCCTCACAGTGGAATTATTTTTTCCTTATATTGACTCTCAATTTATCTAGATTCAAATTTTTTCTGTTTCTTGTCCTGCTTTGCTCTGGCCTGGCTGTCTTCTCTATGGCCTTTAGGAGGCTACTGTCAGCTCCTTGTCAAGTCCATCTCATCTCCAGACTGAAGAAGCCCTGACCCCTCAGCCTTTCCTCACAGGGAAAGTCTTTCAGTCCTAACCACCCTGGTCATGCTTCCCTGAATTTGCTTCACTTTATTCATATAACTCTTGTATTCTGTAGCTTGAACCTGGACACAGTATTCTAGAACATAACTGATTGTGATATTTTTAAGAAAGAATGCAGTTGCCAAGAATATAAGTTCCCTCAATATTTAATAATAAAGTTCATAAATCTGCCTTGTGACAAATGTCATCACAGAAACTCTCTAGAGATGACTTTTTCCAGGCTGCACATAAAGGTACAGGACCATAGCATTCTTGTCCTAATTGTAGCTATTTTTGTTTTAAAAGTCACAGCATGTGCATAATACTATTGCTTTAGAAAAATTTACAGGAGGACTTGCTTTGTAGACGCAGCCAAAGGTTTGATAACTGAGGATTTCTTTGTTCCCTTTGTAGACAGAAGTGAAAAGACAGTCTGTTTGATTTGTATCAGTATCAAAGCCAAGTTCAAGGTCATGAATTCTTGATGTGTGTGCTTTGGTTTTGAATCACTAGACTATACCTAAATTCCTCACTTTATCCATTTAAAACCTGAACATTATTTAATGCCTTGTTAAGGGCACAAAAACATGGGTTACTGCTGAAAATTCCAGGTATGTTCAGCAGAGCATACTTAAATGCAGCAAAACACATTGAAAGCCAGCTGTCTAGTCTCAGATTCTGCAGAGCTGCCACCTTGGGGGAACTGGAAGGCACATGAAGTCACAGTTTTCAGCTCTCCCTATTCAACCTTAGTGATAAATTGCTTTGGTATCAGAATGATAATCTGTATGAATAAGAATGAAATCTGTAACAAAGTCTAATTTTGTCATTCCTTTAGAACCATCTCCTTGTAGATACTCAGAGTTTTATTCTCAAAAGCTCTTTATCATGTCTGACCCTTGAGTGGATCATCTGTGTTAGTTGTGTTTAGGGACTAATCTAAGTTATCAGCCTACATCGTAGCCAAAAAACTCAAGATAAAATTCTCTGAATGATAAATTAAGCTTTTTAAAAAAAACAACTGTTTTATGTAACCTTTCTTCCCCTCTTGCTGCTTCTTACATTTCAGAATAGGGTGTTGCCATTCAGGGAGCAAATGTCTGTCAGAAAGCTACATACATACACCTTTATGTATATAATTACATATGTGACTGATAATTTTAGGTCTCAAACATGTTTCATTTTAGGATGTGACCACCTTCAGAATGATCATGGAGTAATAGTTGATTATAATACATCAGACCCACTAATACGATGGGATTCCTATGAAAATATGAGCCCTGATGGGGAAGGTGAGTAATTTTGTCACATTAGGCCATGGCTAAACCTTTTGCAACTGTTCCAGTGTATTTGAAAGAAGAAAGGAGACCTCATTTGCTTGAAGCTAAAGCCATTTTACTGATGTGTGAAGTAGCTGTTTACCCTTCCTTATTTAGCATTAGTGGTTCTAATTTAGGAAAGAAAGCTGTAGTAGTTAAGTGAGATCCCTGTCAATGCACAGAATGAACTGAGACAGAACTGATTGATATAGGTTACTTTACTACTTGTAAATTTGCCTGGAGACTTTTTTTTCTTTGTTCAAAAATTTCTAGTTGGAATTCTAATATGGAATTTTAAGAACAACAGAGCTACATGGTACATTTGTAGCTTTTGGTTACTATATTATCTGGAGTATTTCAGAAGGTGCATTAGGTTGTTAATAAACAAACACTAAAGGATGTGCCTATTTTCATATCTTCCTTCATTAATGTACCTGTTTTCAGGTTTTTTAGATTTTTTTTTTTCTGTAATCTTATGGCTTGTACAAAAGGTGAAAACCTCCAGTAGCTGTCTTCAGATTCTGACTCAGTATGAATGCTCTCCTGATGTTTTGCTGGATTGAATGCTGTGTTTTTAATGGATGTAGTTTTCATGTAAGGACTCAGAATGTTACACCTGTGGCTGCACTCCTCAGTGCACATGCAAGCCTGACTTGTTACAAGTAAAAACATGAGACAAGGTATTGAACAGATGCCAAAGTTCTTGTTTTTACAACTTGCCTGTTATCAAACGAGAGACACACCAATACTTAATTGCCTGCTCTCTAGGTTCAGTTTCAGTTGATTTTTATAATTTGGATTTAGCATTGACCATCTGTTGACCACATCAGTGAGGCAGAAGCTTACTATGAGCTTGACCTTTTTCCACTGCCTCACTCTTGTAATAGGAGTATTTCCTAATGCGCAGCAGGCTCCAATCTGCAGAAAACTGGGGGAATAGAGAGGGTGGAAAGAGAATAGTCATTGCATGTGGCAGGTAGAGCAGTCCATAGGAAGTCATCAGAGTTGGATGAGACTGTGCGGTGTATCTTAGAGGAAGTAACATCAGAGAGATTGAATCTTGACTGGAGATTATGTCTTAATTCCTACCCATGAAGTTTCCATATAATTTATGATTCCTTTCTCTTCCTCTCCCGCCATCCTTTCCCCCTTCCTATGTATATATCTAGCCCTTAACAAGCAATGCATTGATGTCAAATATTTTTTAATTGTTGAAATTGGTCGGTTAGATGGATTTGACCTTCCCATCCACATGCCTTGCATTGTAGGTAACTAAACAGTACAGGAAATTGAAAGCAGAGAAAAACGTGCAGGCAGCGCTCTGTTGGAAGATACAGAACTGTATGCTGCTTATGTCTTCAATAAGAGTTGATCAGAGACCATTCACAAGTACAAACAATTAGCTTGTTTGCCTGCTGTTCAGAAGTTATATGTGCCATTTAATAATTTTTATATCTAATTTGTGTGCAGGGTACTTTTTTAGTTACCTGAGATAGAAGAGAAATATGATGTGATAGCATAGATAATGAGAATTTCATTGTACATATTTAAAAAAAAACTCTTGAGCTTAAGCTCGAAAATATACCATAAGAATAGATGTATCTAGTTACTCTTTTCTCAAGTAAATATTTATGAGGCAGACTGTTACCCTATTGTCCTGGGTTGGGCCGGAGGGGTCAAAATCTAGGAAGTGATCTATGCTGCAGGAAGGAATATAACTTCCTTCCTGGGAGAGAGAGCCAATAATCAGGTAGTTTTAAGGATTGATATGTAGGTGAACCAATTAAAAAGTTGATCCGCCTTCGGGGAAAAAACCATATATAAGCAGAGACCCTCTGAGGCTCTTCCTCTTTGGCCTGCTGCTGCTGTGTAGAGAGGAGCATCTCCTGCTTCTCTCGCTGGTAAGGCCCCAGCCCTCCCCACTCCTCCCAAAGGAGGGAGGGCGGGGGGAAGGGAGGTTTTTATGGCAGCTGTGCTGCTGCAGCCGGGAATGGGGGAGGAAACCGGCTGGAATTTTCAGCAGATCCAGCTCAGCCGGTGTGTCAGCTACACGAGACAGGGCCAGGCCCCTGCTCCCGGCCAGGCAAGCACCAGGCCAGACTCCATCCAGCTCGGGCCAGGCCCTGCCCTGTCACCCCGGGCCCAGATGGCCCCACCAGGCTGAGCCAGCTTTGCAGAGCCAGGCACAGAGACTCTGAGAGCTTCTGCCATCCAGCTCGGACCTGTTCAAACAGCCCGGCAGGGAGCATGTGGTCGTGACACTGCCAGAGAGAGAGAGAGAGACAGAGATTAACTCTGTTCATGCCTGGACTAAACTTACAGACACCCATCCTTCCTTGCAGAGAGAGGAACGAGTGAAGACATCTACAAAAATGCAGCATAGAGACTTTACAGTCAGTGAGGAAAGCAGAACTGACACCTACAGGGAGGTGCATGAGAAGTGCTTCAAGAGTGAAGCTAAAAACTCTTTTAGAGAACCATAGTTGGAGACTGAGCTAATAAATTCCCTGTAATATATAAAGATATAGTCCAAAAGGGGGATGTGAAGTTCTTATTACAGCCAGTGAACTGAAATACCTGAATAAAGACAAGTAAGTGTTGAAAAAGTACAGCCTAATGAAAAACTTAAACCAAGAGAAAGGAGAGGCTGTGACCCAGAGCCCTGGTCCCAGGGAGAATGCCAGAGAACCTGAGTTGCCAGGACAACCTGTGTTGCTAAGCATAGAAGAAGGGATTTTCTTTGTTGCTGCAATTGAACTGGGCATCCTTAAAACAAGTACCCTGTGGACTGTTCATAACCCACCGTAGTAGCTGTGAAAAGGCTACTGGTGTGGGAAAGATCCACCATTAAGCTGGACTTTACTCTGGGTGGCAGCTAATAGTGAAGCAGAAGACCCATAAAAACTGTATTTTTCTCACAGAAAATCTATGGGGTAAGCAAAAGCAACTTCTCTCCCTAAATGAACTAGAACAAGAGCTATATCTGAAGTAGTAAACTGACTGGAGGTCGAAGTGTTGTCTTGTATGTTGTCAGAGAGAATAAAATAGAGAGGTGGGGGAAGGAGAGGTGGTCTGAGGAGTTTATTCTAGTTTTTCTTTTTTTTTCTCTTTCCCTTTGTCTTAAGTATATTAATAAAGTTTCTTTGTACTTTATAAAGTTTAAGCCTGCTTTGCCTACTCCTAATCCTCATCTCACAACAAACAATCAAATAAATTTAGTTAAGTGTACTGACATTTAGCCACAAACCTGAATAAACGAACTAAAACCACTACACCTATGATATTCAAAAAGGGAATTGCAGACAGAGCAATGTCTCTGCATAGGCTGGGCAAAAGATCATGAGGAGCACATATACAGGTGACAGCTCTATTTTTCTCTTAAGGATGGGGTCTTTGCTTAACACAAGTTTGAACTTAGTCTGCTGATTAAGGTAAATATAGTGCAGTTAGGTCATCTTCTGTGTAAGATTTATAAACACCAGGACAAGCTTCTCTTTATGGTTTATGCAGATGTTCAGTATCGTGCTTGTGCATTAAAAATGTGTATTGCATCCTAGTTTTCACTACCGGTGAGAGACCACTAAGAGGAGATGCTGATTTCACACCCAGAATGTCATCAAAGTCAAAAATCTTAGAATATGAGGCCTTTAGCTATAATCCTGAAGTCTGAGAGGATCTTTTCTGTACTTCAGGAAATATTAAGGTGCAATACATGGTACATTTGAAAGTGCATAACAGTTGTGGTATGTTTAAAGTGCAGGGAAATCTCATACAGGGTGCCTTTTTCAGTTCTACTTTATGTTAAATTAAACCCCTAGCCTTATGTAGGAGATGGTCTTCATGGTTTTACCATTACCTGTTTTCCTACAGGAATTTCAGTTGGAATAGTATGAGATGTTAGTGTGACAGCTGATTCTTATATTGCAGTTGTACACCTTTTTGTTAATTTCAAAAAATGTGGGCCTATGAAATTCCTTACCAAGGTGGTCAGGCAGGATACAGCAGAGCCTTGTGAACATGAATTGTTTTGTAGGTATATGTGTGTGGAATGTGTAGTTCCAAGTTGCTGTGTTAAAATAGAAAATAGAAGTGAATAAGAGAGTAGTACCTCTTTAGAAATGGCTCAACTATTTGGCTTTGTTACTAAAAAAACAAAAGAAGAAGATATGATAAAAGAAAAATTAACCCAAAGGCTCTTGATTTACTGGCGTGATACAGTATTACTGACATAAACAATTGCATTTTAAATGATCTTGAACCTTTTGTTAATAAGATTGTGTACATAAGTGTTGACTGTAGCTAGGCTATGGACCATTTGCTATCTGAATTTAGTTCCTTATCCTTCATTCTTAATATTCTTAAGGAATTTTGACAATTGGAAAGCAATAAATTATTTGCATTTCTTCTTACAAATACTGTTCCTTTTCAGATCCCTTGGGAAGCAGTCCTTCATAATAGATGGAAAATTATATTAAGTTCCTAATTTTCAATTTGTATCAGATTTCCTCCTCCTTGAGCAGTACATTAGCACAGAGACTTCTGTTACACTGACTAAAAAGTATGCAATTAAGTGTAGTATTTGGAACCAGAAGAATCAGATCTTCCTACTGCCATGTGGAAGTCTGACATAGTTGCCATTGCTTTTCCTGTGGTTTTGAAATCAGGAAGGGCTTTTCTGATAGAAAGGAGCAGAAATTATTTTTGATCTTTCTGAACACTCCTATTTTTTTTCTTTAAAGTTTCCATACAAGTATGGATATGTACCTACCATACAATGAATGTGTATGGATTTACAAAAGGTTGTTCATTTGCTGCAAAATAGCAAAATATAATACCTGTGGCCACACGTGTATCTTCCAAAATCTCTCTCTAATACAAAATGACAAATAATATTGAAAAAAGCTTCCCCCACCCCAAACCAGAGGAATTGAGGTAAGTGGTAAAGGTTTGACTTGTCTTTTGTTGAGGTGGGTTTTTTTAGTTCTCAGTGATAATTTTCAGGATTATTACTTGGCATAGTGCATAAGAGATACTGTTCTTAAACATTTCCCTCCTGCTGAAAATGCAAGTCTTTTTTCAATAGGAACCATTAGTTTATGTGAACCTTCCAGTAGATCCTGGTAAAAGCCTGGGCTCTGAGATGTTCTGAAAATTAAATCAGATTTTAGAAGAAATTAAAATAAAAAGATACTAAAGTGATAAATATTGCTAAAGAACATAAACTAATTTTAATAGAAAAGGTGAATTATTGGAAGAACAGATGAATACTACTCTTTTTTTTTGTACTGCTTTATCTCAGGTCTATTCTAAGTATCCTGATACCACACTAAAATTATTCTAGAGAGACAGTGCCATTTGTGTGTGCAACATCCAGCTGATTGAGATACAGGATTTAAATTTTTTTTCAATAAAGAAAACTGGTAAACCCAGTTGTTTGTTGACCAAAATAGTATTTGTTTTGGTTCAGCTGAATTCAGTGGATTGGCAACAGAAATGCACAGGGTTCTCGTTCAGTGTTCATTTTAAGACATTTCCCTTATTTTAGCAACTGCTAAATTCCTCTGCACTCTTTTGTCTTTCAGCTCTAGAGTCTGTGGAAAGAGAAGCACATGTGCACAAGTTAGAATTGCTTAAAATGACAAATGAAGGACTTTGATTTAGTCTTTACAAAGCAGATACTTAAGTTGCTTTCTCAACAAAGCCTTGCTGATAGTTTCCTAGCAAAGAACCTTTGCTTGCTCAGTGGTGTTTGACAATTAAAACAGAAATAGCATTGGCAAAAAAATGATGTTTTTAATCCAAATAGGATAGGGCTGAATGAGTCGAAATTCCTGTATCTCAAGAGTGTTGCTTTCCAAATTTTCTAATCTTTTCTAACTGTAAGCAACAATAATCAGTCAAAAATTGCCAAATACTTATAAACTGCTTTGCTCCTCCTTTTTTTCTTCTCATAAAGGAAAGTATCTGAGAAGTGTCTCCATCTATGCTTCCATGGAGGCAATAAATAGCCAGTATTCTGGTATGTACCCATGTCATGTGATGAGATGGGATGTTTGACTTCTACTGAGATCTTTTTCTCCTCTTAAACCCAAAGTAAATAGCTATTCAGTAGGGAGGTGCCCTCTTATATTGTTAAACACTTGATTTCCCCAGAGGGCCCCTTCAATATTGCAAAACTCCAAAGTTGAGGCAAAACTGCTTGGTTTTGGTACTTTAACAGGAATGCAGATGACTACCAAAGAAAATGGCAGTTTTGATGCCATTTCTGGTGAGTGAAGCTGAAGAAAGAATTCACAGTGAATAAATGTTCATTTCAGTTTTTAATCACAAGTTGGATGCAGTATTCTTTGTGACAAAGAGAAATTTGGTAGAAGGTAGGGATAAAAAGGTGTCCTCTAACAACTCCCCTCTATTTGACAGCAAAAATAGAGAAGTCCATAGAAGATAGACAAATTTACACTATAAAATGCTGCCAGCTTGAAACAGTATCTGAAACATTGTGGAGTGTCTGCTTTTAATTGATTTTTCTCTTAGAAAACTTAATTCTTCTATTTCTTGAAGTTTTGTATGTTCTTTTCTTTAACAGATATAATTTAAATTAGTTAGTCCACTTCATCGTGAAACTGACAAAGAGTTAGAGAAAAACTAATATAAAATGGTTTCTTTTGTTTGTTAGAAACATTGAATACAAACATAGGATTACAAGGTTTCATTTCTAAGTGTGCAGCAATAGGAAATTATCTTTTGCCTTCTTCATTAATACAGCATTAACTGTAACAGCACTGTGGCTTAAAGTTTTTGTTACCTCAGTATGTTAGGAAGTAAATATAATTTCACCCAGATGTTTTCAAGATTGTGCTTGATAAGCTAAGATTGATCTGGAATGTATTTTCTCTGAACTCATGCTTTGAGGGTTTGGGATTTTTCATTGTGTTTGATTTTGGGAGGGGGTTTTGTTACCAAAAAGAAAATGATTAAAGTGTTTTGGATAGGTCAGATAGGAGCCAGAAGTTGAGTGCAGCCAGGGGTCAGACTTTCAAAGGATTTACTGATCCAAAGTTACATTTTGTCTCTTTTAGGAATTATGTCTTAAGATACACTGAACACTTCATGGAAAGTCTTGAGTGTTTGCTTAAGTGCTAAGCTTAGCTTCAGAATTTGGCCTGTCCAGTTCTGTTGAAAAATATTTTTTTCCTTTTACCCAAACATATAAGTGTATTGATAAGACAGTGTCTGAAGTGAGAAATTTTGTGCATTTTACTTAGTGCTCTGAGACAGTGATTTTGTTAGGTACCATTTGTCAGTTCTGCTGAGTTTAAACTTATCTCAGATAAAGAGAGAATCTCCCCTAAAATGCTAAGGGCCAAAGAGGAACAGTTATGTGTAACCTATATATTGAAAGCCTTATGTTTGAAGACAAGAAGAGACTAGAACCAGGGTTCCCTAGGCCCCTGGATTTTTTCCATGAGCCTCCAGCCTCTCATGACCTGTACTTTCATTTCTGGGCACACTTGCCTCCACACCCCTTGGTATCAATGTTTTTAACAGTGCACAGTTTTATCTGAAGCACAGGTTGCACCTGTCAAATACTTCCAAGATACGGCAGAGCCAATTTTTTGCTTTCAAAAGAAAAAATGCTTTTTAATGTCCTCCAGTTTATTTCTGTCCTGTCTCAGTAATAGACAGTGTTGTTATCCAGAGGATTTGTTCACTAGCCCTTTGTCAAAAACTTTCACTACACTTCTAAACCCAGAGATCATAGGGTGAAATTTGAGTGGTTTAATAGATGTTAATGTAGTTTATGATACATTTAAATATTCTCTGCAGTTTTACTTCATAAGACTATGCAAAAGACTGCTCTTTTCAGCACAGCAGATTCAGATAGTAGAGACTAGGAGGAAGGTAACATGTGATTGGGACTAGCATTAACTTATGGGACATGTAACACTGCTTTTTCAACCAAGTCTACCTTTGCCCAGCTTATATGGTTTTTTCTGCAGGTTTGTATTTATCTTTCAGCACGTGCCTATTTCTTAGCCATGTCAGCTGCAGTCTGTGGTTGTTAATGTTGTTAATTTAAACACTAATGTCCACATCAATATCTCTTCCCATGTACAGATACGATAGGAGAAGCTTCCTCACCCAAATCTTACAACCTGTTTAATAGACCAGGTTGAATAAAAAGTTTCAAGAGGCAAGTTTCTGCCACAGGTGATTTCCTTTCCTGCATGTCCTTCCTGAACAACTCTTCCTCCTTCTTTTGAAGGCGTTAGGGAATCTCACCTGTTCAGCTTCATTAGACAAGGAGAAATAACCTTTTTCATGTTATAGGTTTTGGATACAATTTAACACCTTATTTGCTCGAGAGTAAAATTAGGGTGGCAGCGTCAGAGGTTAAAAGTGTAAGGAAGAAACAATCCAAAATGCCTTAGTGCAAATTAGGATTTGGTTCTTTTCTAAGACCAGAAGGAGAAGCAATTAAACCCCCACTCTGTGTCTGCACCAAAGCAAGCATACACTGAACTATCTTATGCGTCATATCTTTGTGAGTGTTTACTCTAGTAGACAAAGGAAATGTGAATAGAAGGGTGTTATCAGTCATGATGCCATTTGTACATGATGTAAGAGGTCATAGAAGCATTGCACGTGCATGAATGAACTTGAGTTAAGATACCAAATTTGTATCTCTGGGAAGACTTACAGAACAAGAGACAGGTCTTTTTAGGCCATCATGAAGCAATGGCAGTCCTTTTTCTGGTGAATCCTGAAGTAACCATATTGTTCTGATTGGGGGTAATTTCTGCCCTTTCACTGGTCTTTAAATATCATGTAGTTAAAAACATGTTTCAACATCATGTAGCCTTTTTTGGCTAGACTTCTTTCCAGTGACTCTCTTGGTCCTGCTTTGTGGTTTCAGCTGGCCACTGCAACACTCCCTTTGTGAGATAATGATTTTGTGGTGCTCACCCTTTTCTCCCCTTTGGCAAGCATGCTCTCTGATTAGAAAGGCCTGATGAGTTTCTGGTTACAGCTTGTTCAAAATGTGTTTTTTGTTAAGATGGTGCTTTGATCAGGAAGACTTGGTTTTATGACAAGTGCTGGTTTTTGAAGGAGGGCTCTTTCAGCAAATTTATCATACTGAGATTTATTGGGACTATCCTGTAACTCAATTTTTTTCAATGTCTGGGACACTGGTTAATTAAATAGTATGTGTTAAGTTTCTGCCATTGAATACTTACTGAAGAACTGAGGAATTTTCTTGGAAAGGCTTCTGCAGGAAGCATTGTCTGCAAATAGTGATATGTAGAGAAGTTTTTTTATTTCTTTGCATGTGTTTCTGAGGTGGTGTTAGTACATGCACAACCACCTCATATATATGCAGGTGGGTTTTTTTCTTGACTTTGGAAAAGAGCATAATAAAAGACTAGGCCTCCTGAGTCCCATAGCTTTAGATTTTAATGTGTGAATTTTGAAAAGGTGCCTGTTACATTCAATAGTTCTGTACAGAGTGAAACTTAATACTCTGCAGGTGTTTTTTTAGCACTATAGACCACAGGCACTTCTGATAGTAAATTGTGGTTAAATAAATTCCTCCAAACCAGGAGATTATGTTTTTTAAGTGACAGAAGAATTTTAGCTGTACAAATAACATTAACAGCCTTTAGTGTAGTCAGCTCTAGTACCTTGCTTGTTTTCTAATGGTAAGGGAAGCTTTGCTAAAGATAGTACCATTAGTTATCCATGTATTGATCCCAGAAAGCTGTCTTGGGCACCTGTATCCCTGCTCCAGCAGTTTCACTTGTTAAGTGTTAAATATTTATCTGTGATTCTTTGCAAAGTTTTCCCGGACATCAGAAAGCTTTGGATCAGACTGCTAAGCAATAAGAAGGAACTGAGAGATGGGGTAGACTGCAGGTCTACCTGCATATTTATCATACCTCCTCTAGATTCTGCATTCAAACATGGGAGAATCCAAATGCTGAAGAAGAGCGCTAGTTCAGACTCCTTCCAGACTGAATAGATGGAGGCAACTTTCAGTAAGCAGAGGGATCTTTTTTTGTCAGAACCCAATCCTATTTCTTGATGTGGACACGCTCTCTCCAACTGTGAAAGTAAACGTTGCATTACTACAGCTTTTTTTAAATTGTTTATGTTTTTTCTGTTCTTGGAGTCCCAGGTAGAAGGATCTGTGCAGTTTCTGAGATGGGCCAGGCCAGTGAGCTCTCAAGTAGTACAGGCCAGACACTGTTTTATCTATCTTATTCTGGACCTTGAAGAATGTTGCCAAAACTGTTACCTATTTAAGGAACTTGCTAAACTTCTGAAGCTCATTTAAAGTTTTTGGTGTCAGGATATTCCCTGTGTTCCTTTCAGTAAATACACATAAAATATTCTTTGTATGAATAACTTTTGTTCTTAAGTCATTTAGGTATAGTATATGTTTTCCACCAAATACATATAATATGTTATGTTAGTACATGCTTGTGTTGAATGTGTGTAGACCATCTTCGAACTTTATTTTTAACAAGAAATAAATACTGTAATTATTATCATATAATGTGACCCCATGTTGCTCTGACTATTGCTCTATTACTTGAAAATAAGTTACAAGTCTTTTGAATCCTAGTGCCAAAATCCTTTAAGTTCAGTTAGTGAGTTAGAAAACCAAAGAGCTCTGCTAAATATATGTGTACCTGAACTTCCCTTTTTGATACGTATACTTGTTTAGAAACACCTGAAGATGAATTTATTGTGCCATAGAGTGGTGGAACAATTTTATTACAAATGGCAATATTGTGGAACAGCATGTTCCATACTTTAAAAAAGGAGTAAATTCATTACGTTGGCCTTTTAGACGGCCACTTTAAGCCCTTCACTGTGGTTCTGTCCAGTTTTCAGCAACCATGTAGAACCATCAGTGTTTTTCCGCTGCTTTATATTTAATGACCGTAACTTATTTTTGCTGAAAGCCTAGCAGTGTAGTAAGAGAAATGCCATGATTTATGGTGTGTGTGCTGTTTCAGCTGTTAGAAAGAATAATCATGAATTCTGAATGTCAGCATTTGAAGTATGCACTTACAAATTATTGAAGTGTTCCTGAAGATAGGCTTTGTTTTTGATAGGAACAAAGGGAGATGGTTTTGTGTAGTTTAGTGACTTTGAAATACCCTGAAACCTTACTTAGTGTTTTGTACTTGTGGCAGTGTTTCTGTACAGTAATGTTATGTTGTTCTTTTGCTGGTTATCCAAGCACAAGGTACTTCAAGTTAAGTCTTTGCTTAAAATAACTGAGAAAATTTTGCAGAAGTAGTATCAAAATGACACAATAGCTTCTGTATATTGGGTGACAGTTGTAAATGTATCAGTTCATTCTTTGTACTTTGGATCACGGAAAAGTATTATTTTCTGTTGACCCCAGGTGGGCAAAAGTGGGATGATAAATTACAGTAGTATTCTAAAGATGACTCTGTGCTGGCTGACTCTGCCTATGTTCCATACTGGCTGAACAGCAGTCAGCCTCTGGTCTAGAAGCTTGTGCAAAAAAAAACTGCTTGTGAAGCAGTTTTTTCTTGCTCCAGTGTACCTGTAAAAACATTAAAGTATAAATGTGATCCTTCTGACTGGGAAATTCATCTTAACCTTTGCACAGATAAAGCTTCTGTGGGATCTTGGATGTCCTCTTTTCTGCTTCTCAAAAGATTTGGGGTTTAAGGACCTCGTGTGATCTTGTGTGTTCCGCTTGTTAGCATTTTGCCAATAACAATCCCATCAGTTGTGTTCCTTTCAGAGTGTTTGTTCACTTTCTGTTTTTGTGATAACATGCCTTGTTTTCTTCAGCCTCCTTTATTTTTCTGTTGTACTCAGGGACTTGGGAAACCTAGGAAACCAAACAGTTTCCTGATGACTTAGGTACTGCTCTTTCATGTTGGAAAACTAGTTTTGTTTAAAATGCAATGCATATATGAGTATCAGGTTTGCTTGGGTCAGGTTAAGGAAAAAAGTGATGACTTCATACCTTTCTCCTTCCTTTCTAATTTATCAAATCAGGACCTACTTTTTATGTCACTATTGGAGAGTTGCATTAAATGCAGTTTTAGGTCTCCAAACTGTAGAAAGCATGACAACGGGGCGATGCCAGGTTCTAAGATGACATGGATTCACAATCCATATCTTTTTCCCCAAATTTTTGATTGTGATTGGTTAGTTTGCATGACCCTTCTCTGCCACTCTGCACCAGTCCAGGTATCATCTGTACTTGCAACAGTCAGCATAAAAACTTTGAAGAGGTGTAGCCTTGCTTACAGAATTTAAATCTGTATCTGAAGTGGATCAGACTGGTGAACCCAGTAATCCAATTGTCCTCAGATGTGGGAATGTGCACATAGTCAGAAGTACCTAGTACTGCAAAAGGTAATGCATCCCAGAAAGCCTAGTACTGATAACAGAGGAAGCAAAAATGGTTGAGTGATATGGTTAGAGAACATCTTTCTAAACACATCTGTGGATAGGTTTAACCAGTGCTTATCCAAGGCATTCTTGTGATGGAACACCACCAAGAGCACCATATTGTTCTATATCTAGAACAATAAAATTCAAGCAACATGGTGACCTGTCTGAATGAATCTGTTTCAGGTAAACTTACCCATAGGATAAGTTAATTTATGAAGTGATGCTATTATGCTGTCTGTGTTTCTTCTGGTAATCTAGCTAAGTCCAGGTGTCAGTGTTGAGCCTCAGCCTGTATTCAAGCATGCCGAGTGTTAATGGTCGAAAATCACTAGCCATGCACATGCAGTTCAGGCTTTTGAAGGAGCAAAAACTGAAGCAAGAAAAACAGCTGGGATATTTTCCTTGCAGAAAACCAAAATGCAGTGAGATTAAAACTAAATTTGCATCGTAAGTGAGACTTACAAGTTTGCATTAGGAGTTTTTAATATACTTGTTTCTTTTCATATCTTTGAGGCAAATGCGGGACATTTCCAATTTAAAAGCAATTTTGCATCATCCCAAAGGACAGAGCCAGTTCTCTGGTTCTGGAAAAGTACTGCCAGCATAGCTTGTGTTGTGTGCTTTGTGTCTTTTATCAGAATCCTGACTTGTTTCACGTGCAACTACTTACTGATTTACAAAAATAGCAACACTTGAACGAAAACGTGTGTACTTTCTGAATTAGGTTTGTGTCTGTTCACTGCTGGATGCCCACCCGGATTCGGGCAACCACAGGCTGACAACAATCCTGAGTGCCCCTGACCCCTACGGAGTGGGACTCTCTGAAGGGTTCACATATGACCCTACCAGTGGGCTGCTTGCTTAGCAGGTAGTGTGCTAAGAGCAGGGGTGGACGCAGCAAACCGCTGAAGAAAGACAAGAAGGACTTTTGGTTTGAGTATTCTGTGCAGGTTTATTAGGAAGCCTAGCACAGAGGGAGCCCAGGGACCAAAAGGCCCCAAGTAAGCTCTGACATGAACTTATAAAGGGAGAACAGCAACCAATCAGTTGAGGGTCTAGGGGTGGAGTTAGGGTGGGTCCAGGGTAAACAGTCCAATAGAGGAAAAAGGGGGGAGGAGTTGGGAAGGAACACCCAATCAACTACTGAACAAGGAAGAACTTTCCAGAACAGGGGGAGTGATGGGCATAAACAGTGGCCAATGAGGGAGACTTGGCTGGTCCCACCAAACCCCAGGCTAAACCATTGTCTCCTCCATCCCAAGGGGGAGTTCTCTGGTCCCGGAAGCCCTCCACCAGGGCCCCTTCTCATCCATGGGACCTTCCAGGGCTCTAGGATCTTTACTGCAGCAGTTAACAACTGCAACAAGTTTGAACTTAACTTTTAACTCCTACATGAACAATGAATAGATAGATGTATTTTGGGTATACAAGAGCCACTTTTATCCTTTGTTCAACTAAGAAGTCATTAAAGTGCCGACAGTCCCTGAAATAGAAAATGAACGTTGTCCTGGGGCACAGCTGTCTGGTGGTGATGCATGTGTACATTTGGAATAATGTTTAGAGCAAAAGTTTGTGGGCTGCTCTGTGGTGAGATACAGCTGTTACTAAACAAGGAGTTAATAGGTTCACTGCCGTAGTTTGAGGTGATTCATTCCAGAGACAGAGAAAGTAAAACCTTCTGGGATCTGGGAGCTTGAGAGCAGCAGCTGCTAGATAAAAGTAAGTGGTACTGCCGCAGGACTTTCAGATATCTTTTCCTGCCTGAGAATTCCAGTAATACACAAATTCTTGAAGATGTGGATGAGTGTCTAGCCTGATTGGTCAGTGCAGGAGAACAGCCTTTTCTAGCAGCTGGTTAAAATAAACATGATGTCAGTGATCTAGAAACTGAAATTCACTCGGCTTTGTTTGGATATTGAAACAGACTCTGAAAAGAACCACTGAAAGGGAATAGCTTGTAGACTGAATTACCTTTTCAGCCAACACATTTCCACTCCTCCTTGGCTGCAGTAGTTCAGATTTCATTGAACATGATTACGTCTGGCTCCTCCCTTGTGTTTACATTTTCATTTGCTTTTTCTTGCTGATATAAGTCTCGTGATTCTTTAGCAAGACTGCTTACCTCCAGGAGCAGAAACAGTGGCTGCAGCTCAAACAGCAGGAGTAGAGACATTTCTGGCCTTTTTAAGCTCAGGGATTTGCCCTAACTTTGGTTTTCCTATGTGCAGAGTTTTGCTCAGAGAATATTATTTGATGTAAATAAGCCAGTGATTGACTATTGCAGAGAATTCCTGGTCATGCCTAGTAAAGAGTTATGTAGCTTTGTTGTGGTTCAAGAGCTGGAAATAAAAGCCACATGTATTTCTCTATGGATTTTGCAGGAGTTACACAGGAAGAGTTTGTGAGGAATGAAAGCCTGTCTTTGTTAGAGAGGGAGAAGGGACACATAAAAAGGTTTAACTTCTAAAGAATGCAGCTCGGGACTTGTCCAGGTTAGCCTGAAGGTAAAAATATTTATTTATGAGGTTGATAAAAGATAATCCAGATCTTTGTAATGTTTCCTGCTGCAACATGAACAAGGGTACAGTTTGAAAAAGTTTGTGTATTTGCAATCGTCTTCTTTTTGTTCAAGTGGACTGGATCAGAACAGCTCTTGCTGAATTTGTGGTGTATGAGTTTACCTAACTGACTTTCATTTGTGTATTTTTTCCCAAGTGATGAATGGACAGCGGGTAGCTGTGGGGACAAGTCAAAAGGTCTAAAGACTGAAATACTTTTAACTCACAAGCCTGCCTTTGGGTATTTGGATTTCAGGGAGAGAAGTGCCAGTAAAAAACAGGCTTGGAAGGATGTCACTAAATTTGGTGTGTGTTAGTATTTCAGGTCCTAATTTTTAAATAAGTTGCTCTTTGTGTATCGGATATAGGAGTGACACATAACCTCTGCTCTGAGATTTTCACTTATAAGAGAATCCCTGATACTAGGGTGTGTGTGTGTGTGTAATTCAGATTCAGCATGGGAATGTTCTTGGACTTCAGCCTGGGCAGTTGAGAGAGTTGGAGCAACTCCTGGGAAGAGTGGTCAGGTTGAAAGAAAGTGGGCCCCTTTGGTTTGGTTAATTAAATTCCAGCATTGCTTAGGTCACCTCTGTTGTGATCTTGTTTTTTGACAGCTGTGTTACTCCTGCATTTTACGGTGTTGCTTCCTTGGAAAAAATGGTAGCAGGGATTGAGTTGTGCATGGAGATGAGGTATTGAATTTACAAGGCCTCTGTGGTACCATTTCTTAGCAAGGTGTACAGAATGAAATGTTGCACTGCTGTTATATTTTCTCATTTTCTTTTGTCAAAACATAGCTTTACTTTTACAATTAAGTTGGTTATCACCTTTTTTGGGAAACATATGGATGAAGATCAGGGTAAAGTGAAGTCCAAAAGTCTTAGTGCAGAGGTATTCTAAAATTATGTTTAAGAAAAAGGTAGAATACGAAAGAAAGATGTTATATAATAGAAGAACAAATACAAACCCTTGTATTTTGTAGATTTGTAGTATTTTAACAGTTCGTGTGTCCTAGTTTTATGAACAAGCAAACCAGATATGTATATAGCTTTTATATATTAATGGTTGTATGTATTTATAGTTTTTATATACATAGTTTATAGCTTAATAAGACCAAGTGCAAAGTGCTGCAGCTGGGTTGGGGCATCCCCCAATATCAGTACAAGCTAGGTGATGAACAGATCAAGAACAGCCCTGCTGAGAAGGACTTTTGGGGGTGCTGGTGGTTGAGATGCTGGATATGACCCGGCAATGTGCTGTTGCAGCCCAGAAAGCCACGTGTCCTGGGCTGCATCAAAAGCAGCATGGGCAGCAGGATGAGGGAGGTGATTCACCCCCTCCACTCTGGCGAGATCCCACCTGCAGTGCTGCATACAGCTATGGGGTCCCCAGCACAGGAAGCAAGACCAGAGGAGGCCACCAAGTTGGTTGGAAGGATGGAAGAATTTTCTTATCTCCTGTGAGAAAAGGCTGAGAAATGAGAAAGGAAAAAAGGGGTGACCTAATTGTAGCCTTCTAGTCTCTGAAGGGAGCCAACAAGAAAGATGGAGAGAGATTATTTACAAGATCATGTAGTGACAGGACATGTTGCACGGTCGGACATGAAGGAATCAGGCAACTCAAGTCAGGTCAGAGCCACCAAGGCCAGGCCAGAGAGAAGAGCCCAGCTTCTCTTTATTCTTTCATTTATATATCTTTACATAGACAATCATGGATTGGACAATGAGGTTACCATCTCTCCAATTCCATAGGTTAGGAATACAGTCCATCCACCTTCTCCACCTTAGGAAAAGGAATGAAAAACAATACCAAAAGTACAAAACAATCTTTGGCCGGTTACATAAACATGGACTATGTTTACACAAAATCTATGAGAACTTTACTACAAAGTATAAACACAGCACACTGCAAAAATCAGGGTGACAAGGACAGGCTTTAACTGAAAGAGTAGAGATCTAGACGAGATATAAAGAATAAACAGAGGGTGGAGAGAGAGTGGAAAAAACAGCGCAAAGAAGTTGTGGATGCCCCATCCCTGGAAGTGCTCAAGGCCAGATTGGATGGGGCTTCGAGCAACTTGATCTAGTGAAAGGTACCCCTGCCCATGGCAGGGGAATTGGAACTAGATGATGTTTAAGGTCCCTTGCAACCCAAACTCTTTTATGATATATTCTATGACGATAGTTAAAATTAGAAACTCCAAATTTAATCTAAGAATTATTTCCTACAGCTGTGCAAATTAGAAAATAATTTTGTTATGTGCAATATGCATTTTATTTTCATGATCAGAAACTGCAAATTTAAATATCCAGACTCCTCAGGAACAGCTGGATTTTTGTTTAGCTATGAGTTTCATTCTTTTGTATCTATAATGCAGAGTGGTATTTTTTGATTCCTAAAAAGGCAGCTGTCTATTAGAGCAAATTGTCTAGTTGCAAGTAAATTGTTTTGACCCACAATCAGAGTTGGGTTTTTATTTTTTTTTTGTGAAGTCTAATAATTTTGTATTGATACTTAAATTTAGAGCCAAAAATCAGCTGGTCCCAAACTCTTCTGTTTCTCACTTCATTTGTAGACATATAATATGGCTCCTCAAGTTTTAGCATAAAAATCAAAAGTAATGTCTGTCAGGCTCACCACCCTACTTGTGATCAATGGGACCTCTGGGAAGTCAGTATTTCAAAAAATTGCATTAGTGATTTTTGGAACCTGGTAGTGGACCTGACTTTCAGCACTGATGTCCTTTTTCCTAAAATGGTCTCATGGCCCAGCCCTGGGACAGGCTTAGGCTTTGTGCTGCTGACAGAGTTTGCAAAATTCACTCTGAAACAGTTTCTGATTGTGAAATTCAGCTTTTTCAGTTGTTATTTTTGTAAGCCCAGAAAAACCTACCTGAAACAACCTCTGATGAAGTGGATCCTCTGCCTTGAGCAAAAGCCACCAGGCAAAAGAGAACCTGGCTTGGGTGTTCCAACTTTTTAAAGAAACACTGCAACCGCTGGCCCTGTTTCCAACCATGGAGCTGGGTCTTAAGGAGACAATAACAATCTTGGGCACAGATAGATATGGAACACAATAAAATTTTGATTACCCAGGAGAGATACTTTTCAACTTACTTAAAAGCTATCTGAGAATCTTGGAGTAGTTTGAGGCTAAGATTTGTACTAACACAGTACTTAATTTTCTGTTTGTGGGTTTTACAGTTCTGGGTTTTTTTCTAAATGAAATTATAAGTAAGCTGCACTTGTCTCTTCTTCAGAGTGGAAGCTGTTCAATTCACACCTAGAAGACCTCTAAATATTTGGGGTTGCCTAGTATTCCAAGCAAGATGCAGAATAAATTTGATAATTTTGTATTAGTGGAAGAAGTTCTGGACAGGGCTATCTCTGAATCTTACAGAGTGCACATGTGCAAAACCCTTGGGTCAGTATCCGCTGTCAGTGTGTCTTCTTGTCTGTACTTCTGCCTCTGTGCCTGGATGATACTGTGTGATGGTACTGGGAGGGCTAAAGGTTTTCCTTTGCTTTCATGGCTGTACTTGAGAATTTGACAGTTTTTTTATACTTACCATTTCTGCAAGGAGAACCAAATCTGCGTGCTAGAATGTTTGATCTGGTGTGAGGTATTGTATTTGGTCTGGCTGAGCTGGAGTTAATTCTCCCTTAGCAGCTCTCACTGTGCTGTGCTTTGCATTGGTAGCTGGAAAGGTGTTGGTAACACACCAGTGTTTTGTCTGCTGCTGAGCAGCACTGGCACAAGCACCAGTGCTATATCTTTAACATTCTCTCATCCCCTCATCCCATCAAGTGGGCTGAGAGTGGGAAATATCCTGGGAGGGCACACAACTAGGCTAAAATAGCTGACTGAAATTAACCAAAGGGGTATTCCAAACCATATGACATCAGCTCAGATATAAAAGCTAAGGCAGGGAGGAGGAACAGGGAGTATTTGTTATTTTACAATGTTTGCCTACTGGTGCAACCGCTCTGTGTGATGAAGTCCTCCTTCCTGAGAAGTGGCTGAACATTACTCTCTGGTGGGAAGTAGAGATAATTCTTTTTTCCCCTTTGCTTATACGTGCAAAATTTTGGTTTTTTCTTGCTTTAAGAAACTTCATTATCTCAACCTACTAGTTGTGTTCTATCTTATTTTTCTCTCTGGTGTCCTGCTGGGAAAGGAAGTGATAGAGTGGCTTGGTGGACACCTGGCATGAGAGCTAGAGTCAACCCACTACAATACTTAGGCTGACTAGCATTTTTACAGCACAGAGCCTAGTTTTGAATAACAGAACAGTCAGACAGGAAGACTTCATAATACTTCAATTGTATTGGTTCTGTATTTACTTCACTACATTCCAGTTCAGACCTGTAACACTGTTGTGTCAGGATATACAACTATTCCAAACAAAGCAGGGTTTTTTATTGTTTTCAAGTTTTTAAACTCAAAACTGAGCATACAGTAAAAAACCCACCTAATAATTACTCCTAGTTCTGGTTGGGTTTTTTGTTTTTAAAATTGAGTGATTTATTGTGGCAACTGTATCAAAATACTTCCACATGAAACACCAAGTATGCTTCAAGTCCTAGAAGGTAGTGAGAGCTTATGAGAAATCACAGCATGAAAGAGCCTGAGAAACTGTCTATATGCTGGCTGTATTTTTTTTTTTTTTTAATAAAGTTTTAAAATATCTGTATACAAACATTCAACCTCATGCAAAGCCCTTTGGAATTTACATATCGAACTTGATCCACAGAGAAATTTTACAGCAAGGGGCATTGTTTTCCTTTTTGCTCAGTCTGATAACTTTTTCTGAAAAGGAGTATTTCAGTGTTTTGCATGTGCTGTTTTAAAAATCAACATCAGACTGATGCCTTTTTCTGGTCTTAGGAAATAAAGGCTCTGACACGGTGAAAGGGTTGGGGGTTGTTTACCTCGGTATTTTAATAGGATCCCGTTCGATGGCTTCTGCCGTCCAGGTAGAACACGCCGCAAAAGCCCCGTCCCCTCAATTGAGTATACAATTAAAGACTCTACACATTAGCATATGTAACCAGGAGGGTCCCATAAGGGGCCTGGGTGGGCTAACTTCTAGTTTACAGAATCTGTCCTACTAGGAGGACTTGAGGGCTCACGAAAACAGGGTGTTTGGTCTTCTAACTCTACGTGGTTTCAGGGGTGTTTAGTCTACTGGCCTGCTAAACACCATGAAACCGGGCTAAATTATCACCTAAAGCATCACAAGTATGCATGCTAATACTTGTGAATGTAGGGAACAGTGTAAGAAATATTCAGGAGAAAAGCAGAAAAAATCCTTCAGGCATCAAGACTAGTTCCTAGTCCTTAGAAAATAAATTGTTGTCCTTTCACTAGAATCTATTAAGACTATCATATAACCTTTAGTATGTAAGTATTTTAACTGATGGAACCTTGTTGGTGTGTCCCATGATGAAAACTTTTTCCACCCAGACCACTTTTCTTGCCATTATGAAAACAAATGAATTCATTACCATTGTGAGTACAATTTATGCATAGTGCTTTTTCTAAATGTGTATTGCCTAGAAAAGTTTCCTAGTTTGGAGGTTCATGATCATGATGCCAATTTACATATATTTTGAAAATGTGTGGTAGAGTTGATGTTGAAATGCATTGGGCTCTCCATGGCACTTTTGACTCTGGAGCTACAACAGATGTAGCTGATGCGTACCTTTGAAAAAAGGCTGTCTGTTCCAAAATTGTAATGGTTTAATTTTCTTAATCTCAAACCATTCTTAGAACTATGGGTAGGAAAAGTTTTTCAGAAACATATGCTTAATATAAATACTCTGGTAAATGAACATTAAGTTCTTTGAAACAGAATTACTTACTTTACTTTCTTGGCTTTACAGACACTAGACATATTTATTCTTAAAACTTTTCTTGAGAAATAGAACTGTGCTCATTTTCAGCACTGGATAAAAATTCAGTAGCCATACTTTAACCTTATGTTTGTCTAACCTGTGTGATGTGTTAGGTGTGATGTGTTAGATGTAAGACAAATATAGTTACTTCTGTGGAGGCTTCCACTTAAATTCATTAAACCTTTTTTGAAACAAAAACATGACATGCATGCCAGATCCTCTGTATATGTAGAAATGTCATACACTTAACATTTACTTGTGCCTTCCTTTCTGAAGAGGCTTTATGTATATTCCAAGGACTGCAGCTCTGATTAAAAGCTTGCCTTTTCCTTGCACCACCAAGAAAAGGAGAAAATGATTCTTTGTAGCAGTTAGACCATCAAGAAAAAATGCATGAAGTAATAATTACATAATAGATGCATTAAAGGCAAGTATTTCTGGTAGATTTCTACCATTCTTGCTCTGAATGGAATGCATAATAACCACCTCTCAAATTTCTAGTGCTGTAATAGTGGGATTCTTTAAATTGGTATGAAGAGTTTGTGGAGCCATAAACGTGCACTCAAACAGCATAAAAAGAGTGGATTTTATTTGATCTTGAGCTACAGATGACATATTGTATTTCCATCAAGAAGAGTGTTGTAAAATTAAAGAAGATAATTTCATTGGTATTCGCTGTAGTTATAGTGTCGTTTTAGTTTTGCAGAAACAATACCGTTAGTGTTAACAATCCTTGTGGCACAACACTAGTTGAAGCCCTTATATGATGCCTTGTCCTTATCTCTCCCTTTCCTTTTTACTTATATCTTCACAGTGCTGCATACCCAAGGTCCCATTGATGGCAGTCTGTATGCAGAAGTGAGAAAGAGCTCTTCAGACAGCAACATCCCTGGTGTTGTTCAGGGTGTTCATGTTACAGGTAGTCCTGATCACAGTGGTCATACCCTGTCTGTCAGTAGTGATTCAGGACACTCCACAGCTTCCATCAGAACAGACAAGACTGAGGAATGCCTTGTCCCAGGAGTTAAACGGGGTCTAAGCCCACAAGAGAAGGCAGAACTGGACCAGCTACTTAGTGGTTTTGGTCTGGAGGATTCTGTCAGCATCACCAAGGATATGACTGATACTCAAAGCAAGTATAGTGCTACTTACCACATAGTGCCAGCTCAAGTTCACATGAATGAAGTCACCAAAATGAAGGACAGGGAGACTGATATTTTGGATGATGAAGTGCCTAATCATGACCTTCACAGTGTGGACAGCATTGGGACTTTGTCTTCCTCAGAAGAACAGCACTCCACCCACCTAGGGAAGTTTAGTTGCCACAAGAGCAGTCAGAACTCACTTCTTTCAGACAGCTTTGGAAGTAACGCTGGGGAAGAGCATCACAATGCTTTTGCTGCAGACCTGGGAATTGGTGTGGATTCCCTCTATAAGAGATCATTTGGAAGCACTGAGCCAAAGTCAACTGAGCAATTGCAACAGAATCCTTCTGTCTCACCCTATCCACAAGCCTGTGGCCCAAGTAACTACTCTACTCAGACCTGGGTACGCCAGCAGCAGATGGTCACTGCTCACCAATATGGTTTTGCCCCAGAGAATAAAATTAGGGTTGGCATTCATAACACTGTGGAGAATTCGGGCAGTGTCCAGAACCAGTCCCAAGTCCCAGACGCCCCAACGCGTGGTTCTAGCAGCAGAGATGCTGTGCAGAGAGGGCTAGGAAGCATGCTGGGTGCTGCAGAAGCTGAAGAACATGCAAGTGCTGACAGTTTTAAGTCAAGGCCAATCCCTCAGAGGAACACAAATGGCCTGGAACTAGGACAAAATGCTGGAGACTTGCCAGCTTCTCCAACCTTGGATATTGATCAGTCCATTGAACAATTGAACAGGCTGATCTTGGAGTTAGACCCTACATTTGAACCTATCCCAACCCGCATTAACGCTCTCACCAGTGACAGAAATCAAGTAAATGGCTTCAGCAGCCTTGATGAACACGTGGAAGAGGTTAACAATAGTTCTGGCTTCCATGGCAAATTAGAAGTCACAAACAGGAATCCCTCCCAGCATGGTAAGCTGTAATACTTTCTAAAAATAATGCTCTTTGTAGCACCTGTGTGTTCTTTATATGGTACAGCAGGACCCTCAGGACATTACTTAAAACTTTGATGATGATTATCAAGGGATTATTTCTGATGCCCGCTTTACATAATCATCCAAGATACAGAATCAAATTGATGCAAGATAAGTGAGTTTTGCAGGTACTTGCCTTTTTGCTTGAAAAAAGTACTGTTCAGCAAGTTCTTACCTGTTATAAATCCTCCGTTGGGATTTTTTTGCTGCTGTGAGTTTAAGTTATAAGGGAGCAGAATTTGTACACTGAGACATTTTTAGAAGGCATCAGTGGTGTACATTTTTCATTATTACTATTTCCATTGAAATCAGGAGAAAAAGTTCCAACAACTTTATCTTCAAATATAGTGTAATGATGCTGGCATTAAATTTCTGTGCAATGTTTTCATAAATAATGTAATATTAAAATACAGTGAAGTATTTTAAGACATGCTCTTTTGGAAAGTTTTCTGTTTAAAAATTTACGAGTCACATTGCTTGCTTGTTATCTCTGACTCTGAAATACTTGCAGCTGGTGGAATTAGATACACAACACTTGCTGACTGTTGCCTAAAAAATTGTACTAGAACTAGCAGCTTTGCAAAAGAATGGGCAGTCTAACTCTGGCTAAGTCCACTAAACCTATCAATAATGGTCTGCCTAAAATTTGTGACAAATAAGCTCTTGCCTGTCTTACTGTCATGTTTGAAAATAAATATGGTCTCATTTCTCTGCCAAAACATATGCTCTTGTTTCCCTTTCTCCACTTCCATCTTCCTCTTCTTCCTCAAGTCTTGTCTCCAGTCATGGTGCAATGTAAGACTTGCTTGTGGCAGATGTGCCCATGGCCTCACTGGGCACAAATGAGCTGCTTCAGCTCAAGTCCAGTAGGACATTCTAAACCTTTCAATGATGGATGTGCCTAACTAGTGTGTGGTGTCTGTTCACGGGCAGGCCTATGTCATCAAGGGTGATGATTCTTGTCAGGAAGGTGAAGTCTCAATTCTGTGTTTGAGGGTTACTGAGGACTGAAAAAGTCCTAAAATCCATGACGAATAAATGTGAGATGTTTTGCTGCTTATTTTTAATACACAATATGTATTTTGTGACATAAGTTTGTAATTCTCTTGAATCTTTCCAAATTATTAGCTGATGGACAAATAGAGATTTTTCCAGCAGGAGAGAACTCTTCTCTTTATATACAGTAAATCTAGTGAAGGGGATAAAGAGATCATTTAGAATAAGCCACCTTTACAGTTCTGTGTTTGAATATATGAAACTTAGATACTTGAAATTTTCTCACAGGTTCTTGTCATCTCCCAAAGGAAGTAGGAGTCACTGTAATTTCCCTTCCATTTTTAATGTAAATAAAGACCAGTGAAAAGAATTGTACTTGGGGAATGATCTGGAAGAGGATTTGTTTTAAAGCATTAAATTATGGAATTTCTGTATTTAAGGGAATCATATAGAAATATATAGACAGCATTTAAAATCCGGGATATTTGAGGGAAGGTATCAGGCCACAGTATGAGAGAGGAAAAACTTCAGTAGTCAGGAACATAAGACTAGCATTAATTAAACAAGATTAAAAAAATAATTTGTATAGCTTTAGAACAATGATAATTTTTTAGGTTTGTCTTTATGTCAAGTGCTAAAATGTTCTATTTCTGACTTCTTCAAGGAGAAGAAGAGCTTGATTGCAAGAGCTTGATTGTAAAACTACTCAGGGTTCCAAAGGTAAAACAACACATATGTGACGTGCTGCCACCTCTGCTTGAGAGTAGAAGATCATCAGCACATACTGATTTTCTAAATGCTGTAGGATTTATTTATTTACATATCTGGACTTGCCCCACTGTATACAGAAATGTACAGAATCATACATTTATTCATGCATGGTATGCACAAACCAGGATGGGAAAAAAGCAATTTACCTGAATGAATATTAAGAATCAGGAACACTAGGATCTTTTTCCCTATATATACCACTGATCTGAATCACTGAATTGAGAACTGGCTGCATGTCAGGTCTCAGAGAGTTGTGGTCAGTGGCACAGTCTACAGATGCCTGTAGTTCAGGGGTCTAAATCCCATCTTGTTTAACTTACTAATCACTTGGATGAAGGGGTAGAATGCCTTCTCAGCAAGTTTGCTGATGCATAAAGCTGGGAGGAGTGGCCATACTCCAAAATATGTTGAATGTGGTTTATCTTGCCTTGGACTAGTCTCATAGAATTTCATAGAATTAGGATTAGCAGGGGAACATCCAAGGCATTTAATTAGTTGTCAAAACTAGGGCAGCACAGGAACTGTAACTGATAGCACAAAGAAATGCTGGGTGCCATGGGGATGAATAAATAGCCATTAATAATGGATAACCAAAACAACAGTTGCTCACAATAGCTGATCTTACAGAGTCAGGTTTTAGAGGGAGCTCTATACTCTGTGGCTTAAACAGTTCTTGACCTAACAAGTTGTCTTAGGTTACAATGGTATGTATTCTATCACCATCTTCATGGGATGTTGGGGCTGGGTGGGGCAGTGTTCCTGGCTCATCCCTGATGGCTCCAGGACATGTTTTCTAATGGGCCAGCTGTTGGAGCCAGGTGGGGCACTTTGCTTTGCTCATCCCTGATGGCTGCAGTTAATGGGCCATTGAGTCCCACTGATAAACTCCATCATCCCATTGTGAGATGCCCTGCCCAGGGTGAGGAACCAGTGTATCCCTATCTGCATATAAACTAGGATTTGAAACACCACAAGTGAGCTTTTCCACTGGATTCCCAGAGGAAGACCAGACCCTTCTACACCACCACTGGACCTTCAGAGGAGAACTACACCTTTCCACAGGATCACTGCTTCAACAGAACCACATCTATCACTCCCAGAGGACTGCAGCCACCATCTAAGTGGACTACTACCAACACCCTGACTGACAGGGTGTCAGGTTTTATTCTGACTCTGTCAGTGTTTTTGTACTACTGCATTTTCTATTGCATTTTCTATTAAATTGTAGTTCTGACTTTGAGTCTCTCACTGATTTCCTTTCAAACTACCACATTTTTTGGCACCCAACGTGAGGCAGTGTCCTGAGGAAATTCAAATTTACAATTTTGTGTTCTAGAAGCCACCTATTCACACGATACTCAATATACTTACATGGGTCCTGTACCTTGCTCTGTATATATTTCCACACATGGGGAACTACGTGGCTGTGGTAATGCTCCTGTGTAGGCGGGGTATTGTATTATTGGTTTATTGTATCTATTGCATGATAACCTCTGAGGCTATGAACACCATTTGGAATATATACTCAATTTAGTTTGCTTGTCCTAGTCTGGGCTGCTACATCTGGGGCCTCCTCAACATTCGCACCCAGCCCCTAGGGGAAAGAGTAGAGAATGGTTTCTTTCAGCCTTTCAGACCTGACACAACAGTTTTTGAAAATATTGAGTTCCCTTTGGATGTCAAAGATGGTATAATCTTGCTTTTAGTTCTGCTTTGTCTTCTTTGTACAGCCTGCACCGTGTACACCATGCTTAGAGTCAGAACAATGCTTGATGCGGCACACTATCCTCAGGATGAGGACAGGAAAAGCAGCAAAGCAACAGGCACCATATCTAAACAAACTGTCATGGAGGAAAAAGAGACCAAAAGAAACAACAGAGTCTCCACACAAGCCATCACCAAGCCAGAACAGCCTAAGCCAGTAGCAGTTGCTCCCGTTCAGAAGAAGAAAACCAGGAGCAAATCAGCCCACACAGTGACCAATGAGGAGGAGGCTGGACCTTCGCACCAAGCAGAAGAGACAGAACTAGAGATCATCACTCACTCTTTATCCCTGGGTGAGCTGCATGACCTACGGAGGGAGTTCACCCGCCAGACAAATGAATCCATCCTGACCTGGCTGCTTCGCATCTGGGACGCTGCAGCCAATGACACCATTCTAGATGGAAGTGAGGCCAGGCAACTTGGATCCCTGACCAAGGATGTGGTCATTGACCAGGGGATCAGGAAAACCCAAGAAACTCTCAGCCTCTGGCGGCAACTGCTGGCAAGTGTAAGGGACAGATACCTTTGTAAAGAAGACCCCCAGGTGCACCAAGGAAAATGGAGAACAATGGAACAAGGTATCCAATGCCTGAGAGAACTGGCCATGCTGGAGGTAATTTTCTCAGAAGATGAGAGATTCCCCAAGAACCCAGATGATGTCCAGTGCACGTCACAGATGTGGTTGAGATTTGCACAGCTCAGACCAGAGATATACTCCCGTTACGTAGCAACACTGCAATGGAGGGAAGGAGCGGACAAGGTGGGAGTACTGGTCAGCAAACTAAGAATTTATGAGGACACTGTCACTGCCCCGTTAGCACCCATGTCTCATCTGTGGAAACAAAGCTGGCTGAGCACGTCCGGAGCTTGGAAGAGAAAGTCAGAAAGGAGCTGAAGCAAGAAATTCACCTCATCTCGCCAGAACCAACAAGAGTCTCTGCTGTTAGGAGCAGACGTCCCCCCCAGCCAGAGAAAGAGGATACACTCCGGGAGGTAACCTCTGGTTTTTCCTTCAGGAGCATGGAGAAGACATGAGGAAGTGGGATAGAAAACCCACCTCTTCCTTAGCAGCCCGTGTACGTGAACTGAAAAGAGGAACAGCTACCACAAGAAGCCCACCTAGAGTCAATGCCACTCCGGTCTCTTGTGGACAGAACTCAGTATAGAAATGATGATATGACCGATCCTCTTGAAGGGACCTCAAGAACACATTTACAGGAAGAGAGCAACGTGTACCATGATCAGGAATAGAGGGGCCCTGCCTCTAGCCTCTAGGTAGAGGAAAGGGACAACTGGATTTATTGGACTGTGTGGATCCAATGGCCTGGCACATCTGACCCACAAAGACATACGGCTTTGGTTGACACCGGCGCTCAATGTACCCTGATGCCATCAAGGTACGTGGGAACAGAATCTATTTCTATTTCTGGGGTGACAGGAGGATCCCAGCAGCTGACTGTATTGGAAGCTGAAGTGAGTTTAACTAGGAATGAGTGGTAGAAACACCCCATCGTGACCGGCCCAGAGGCCCCATGCATCCTGGGCATAGACTGTCTTAGAAATGGGTATTTCAAAGACCCAAAAGGACATCGTTGGGCTTTCGGGATAGGCGCTGTAGAAACAGAAGACATCCAACAGCTGAATACCTTGCCTGGTCTCTCAGACGACCCCGCTGCTGTGGGACTGCTGGAAGTTGGAGAACAGCAGGTACCAATCGCAACGGCGACAGTGCACTGTCGGCAGTACCGCACAGACAGAGACTCTATGGTTTCCATCCATGAGATGATTCGTAAACTGGAGAGCCAAGGGGTGGTCAGCAAGGCTCATTCACCCTTTAACAGCCCTATATGGCCAGTGCATAAGTCCAGTGGAGAATGGAGACTGACAGTAGATTATGGTGGCCTGAATGAGGTCACACCACCACTGAGTGCTGCTGTGCCAGACATGTTGGAACTTCAGTACAAACTGGAATCCAAGGCAGCAAAGTAGCACACGACCATCGATATTGCCAATGCCTTTTTCTCCATTCCTCTGGCAGCAGAGTGCAGGCCTCAGTTTGCTTTCACCTGGAGGGGCATGCAGTACACCTGGAACAGACTCCCCCAGGGGTGGAAGCACAGCCCCACCATCTGCCATAGACTGATCCAGGCTGCACTGCAAAAGGGTGAGGCTCCAGAACATCTGCAGTACATCGTTGACATCATCGTATGGGGGAACACAGCAGAGGAAGTCTTTGAGAAAGGAAAGAATTCTCCTAAGAGCTGGTTTTGCCATCAAGCAAGGTAAGGTTAAGGGACCTGCTAAAGAAATCCAGTTTTTAGGAGTCAAGTGGCAAGATGGATGTCTCCAGATCCCGACAGAAGTAGTTAACAAGATCACTGCTATTTTCCCAACCTATGAACAAGAAGGAAACCCAGGCTTTTCCAGGAGCTGTTGGGTTTTGGAGAATGCATATCCCGGAATACAGCACAATTGTAAGCCCTCTTTACCTTGTGACAAAAAAAAGAAATGATTTCCAGTGGGGTCCTGAGCAACAAGAAGCATTTGAACAAATGAAGCGGGAGATTGCCCACGCAGTAGCCCTTGAGCCAGTCAGAACAGGACAGGATGTGAAAAATGTGCTCTACAGTGCGGCCGGGGAGAATGGTCCATCCTGGAGCCTGTGGCAGAAGGGACCTGAAGAGACTCAAGGAAGACCACTCGGGTTCTGGAGTCGGGGATACAAAGGATCTGAGGCCAGCTATACCCCAACTGAGAAAGAGATTCTTGCGGCTTATGAAGGAGTTCGAGCTGCCTCGGAAGTAATTGGCACCAAAGCACAGCTGCTTCTGGCACCCCGACTGCCAGTGCTGGGTTGGATGTTCAAGGGAAGGGTTCCTTCCACACAGCACGCTACCAACGCCACGTGGAGCAAGTGGATTGCACTGATCACACAGCGAGCCCAGATAGGAAGCCCCTAATCGCCCTGGGATTCTGTAAATTATAACAAACTGGCTTGAAGGTGAGACTTTTGGGTTATCTTCTGAAGAAGAGGAGGGGCCAGTGACACGTGCTGAGGAAGCCCCACCATATAATGAGCTATCGGAGAGCGAAAGACGATATGCCCTCTTCACTGATGGTTCCTGCCGAATTGTGGGCACTAAACGGAAGTGGAAAGCTGCTGTATGGAGCCCCACACAATGAGTTGCACAAGCTACTGAGGGAGAAGGTGGATCGAGTCAGGTCGCAGAGCTTAAAGCCGTCCAGCTGGCTTTAGATATTGCTGAGCGAGAGAAGTGGTCTCGGCTCTATCTGTACACTGACTTCTGGATGGTAGCTAACGCTTTGTGGGGTTGGTTGAATCGCTGGAGAAAGGCCAACTGGCAGCGCAGAGGGAAACCCATCTGGGCCGCTGAGATTTGGCAGGACATCGCTACCCGTGTAGAGAGGCTGACTGTGAAGGTTCGACATGTGGATGCACATGTACCCAAGAGTCGGGCCAATGAAGAACATCGTAACAATGAGCAGGTGGACCGAGCTGCCAGACTGAGAGTATCACAGGTGGATCTGGACTGGCAGCACAAGGGAGAATTATTTCTAGCTTGTTGGGCCCATGATGCCTCTAATCATCAGGGATGAGATGCAACGTACCAATGGGCTCGTGACCGAGGGGTGGACTTGACCATGGACAGCATCTCACAGGTCATCCATGGCTGTGAGACCTGCGCTATGATCAAGCAGGCCAAGCGGGTGAAGCCTCTGTGGTACGGTAGACGATGGTCGAAGTATAGGTATGGGGAAGCCTGGCAGATTAACTACATCACCCTTCCCCAAACCCACCAAGGCAAGTGCTACGTGCTGACCATGGTGGAAGCAACCACTGGATGGTTGGAGACCTATGCTGTGCCTCATGCTACCGCTCGAAACACCATCTTAGGCCTGGAAAATATAGTCCTGTGGAGACATGGCACCCCTGAGAGAATTGAGTTGGACAGAATGGCCTTATAAACCCCTGGGCCAGAGAACATGGCATCGAGTGGATATCCCTTATCATGCACCAGCTGCCAGAAAAGTTGAACGGTGCAATGGACTGCTTAAGGCCACCCTGAAGGCACTTAGCAGGGGGACCTTCAAAAATTGGGAAATGAACTTAGCAAAGGCCACCTGGATGGTCAACACACAAGGCTCCATCAACAGAGCTGGTCTCACCCAGTCTGAACCCTTGCACACAGTGGACGGAGATAGAGTCCCTGTGGTACACATGAAAGGTATTTTAGGAAAGACTGTTAGGATTAGTCCCACCTCAGACAAAGGCAAACCCATCTGCGGGGTTGTTTTTGCTCAAGGACCTGGTTACACTGGTGGGTAATGCAGAAAGATGGGGAAACCCATTGTGTACCACAAGGAAACTTATTTTTAAGTGAGAACTGTGTGTAAAGTTTCATTGTATGTGCATATGTATGTATGTAGAGTTTAAAGGGGGTATTGGTTTGGGTATCACATAGATGGTGATAGAATGAGGTGTGGACAATGTCTTAGGTCACAATGGTATGTATTCTATCACCATCTTCATGGGATGTTGGGGCTGGGTGGGGCAGTGTTCCTGGCTCATCCCTGATGGCCCCAGGGCATGTTTTCTAATGGGCCAGCTGTTGGAGCCAGGTGGGGCACTTTGCTTTGCTCCTCTCTGATGGCTCCAGTTAATGGGCCATTGAGTCCCACTGATAAACTCCATCATCCCATTGTGAGATGCCCCGCCCAGGGTGAGGAACCAATGTATCCCTATCTGAATATAAACTAGGATTTGAAACACCACAAGTGAGCTTTTCCACTGGATTCCCAGAGGAAGACCAGACCCTTCTACACCACCACTGGACCTTCAGAGGAGAACTACACCTTTCCACAGGATCACTGCTTCAACAGAACCACATCTATCACTCCCAGAGGACTGCAGCCACCATCTAAGTGGACTACTACCAACACCCTGACTGACAGGGTGTCAGGTTGTATTCTGACTCTGTCAGTGTTTTTTGTACTATTGCATTTTCTATTAAATTGTAGTTCTGACATTGAGTCTCTCACTGATTTCCTTTCAAACTACCACACAAGTATATTAATAAAATTAATTGGGCTGTGAGAAAGGGAGTTGGCAGATCAGAACTGAATGGTCTGAGTGAGGTTGACTGGACGAATGAGAGATTCTGCATGAAACTCTCTGTCGTGAGGAGCGAACAGTGCTGCAGGTGAATGGGATCAGTGTGATGCATAGCATGTGTGTGTCTAACTTGACGAGTGTGTTACAGGAGGATGGTGGAATTATCTGGTTTCTTGCATGAGTGTTCAGAAAATATATGCCTTAACAGGTTTGTGCATGTTTCCAGTGCCCTGCAAAGCTGGAAGAATGTGCATAAGAATGAAATGTGTGTGTATCAGCTGGGATGTACATTATGGTGCATTCTTTTTTCTGTTTGCTCATATGATTCTGCACTGATTGACAAATAGACAACTACCTGTCCTTTCATGCTTCTTCCTAGATGTTTTTTTACACATGTATCCTTAGCACAGGTCAACATTGCACAAACTACTGACTGCCCATGCAACAGAGTTCTGGGTTCTGTCTGAAATTTTGTGTTGCGTTAGGTGCTTAGCATTTTTGGATCATTGAATTTCTTTTTGCTAGGATGTATCTTTATGAACCATGTAGAACAATGGCTGATGATCTCTTCTTCCGTGTCATGTGTGTTGCTTATCAGAGGTGAATCACTGCATTGTTCATTAAGATGTTTCCAATTTTTATCTTTTACATGAGCTGAGTTGAATGCAGAGATCAATTTCTATTAGTGCATGAAGCTGCCACTTACTAATAACACGGTGCTGCAGTAGTGCTTAATTTTAAATGACAGGAAGTTTGTAGCATGAAGAAATCTTGATGTGTATATAAGCTTTTCTCTGCAGCCTTATGTTCCTCATTTATTTCACTCTCTATATATTCTTTTATGCCTAGTAACACATGACCTCAGTCTACTGCTAAAGATATTTGTAAAACTTGTTAAATCAGCCATCTTTTACCACAAGGCTTATGTGTATTCAGTAAAGAAAGAAAGCTAAATCAATGTTTTGCTTCAACCTACAAAACTGTAAAAGCAAGAATCTGTTAATAAATGTAAAGAACAGTAAAGTTTTTACCCATTTTCATTATGACCTACCATCATAGTCACCCATGTCTCATCTGTGTACCCCTCCTTTTCACTGCTAAAATGTTACAATTTACATCTTTAGAAAAATACTAGATGCAGGTGAGGAATTATGTGATCAAGCGAAGGCAAAACACAGCCACACATGCATTCCATATTTGGGACAGCCTGTTTCAATTACAGTGACCAAGAGATGTATTTCTATCTAAATTTGCCAGCATGAGGAAGAGAGGGACTGTATTTTCCATAAGGTTGAAATTATATTGTTGCTCTCAGGTAATTCTAATTCTTCTTCATGCATGAGTTACGGTGTTTGAAATTACCATCTCAAAACTTCCCTAGGTTACCTACTGTAGGAACAATTTAGGCACACAATTCATACAGCCTTATATTTTGCTTGGAGTTTATCAGCTCAACACAGAATTGAGCATTAAACAAAGCCCCCCTCTCTGAAAAAAATAATGCGAGGTGGCTTAGAATCTGATTACAAGCCTGGAATACCTTCAGAGATCTTTTCTCTATCAAAAATAAACCTTTGGAGATGGTCTAAGATACAGTATCATAAATCATACTACAGTGTCTCTGCAGACAAAGGAGAGAGAAGAAATCCTTTTTGCATACCTTATTAAATAATATTTTTTAAAAGCATTGAACTGTTACAGATGTTCCCATTTACTGTACTTCTCTATGGGTAAGCACAGTCCCTCTGAAATAAGTTGTGAAGTGAAAGAAAAATGAAGCTTGTCCAACTTCTCACCTGACTTATTTGTATGTACAATACACTACAAAACTTGTAGTTTCTCTGCACAGGAAAATTTTGGTGCCTGACATGGGAGTTAATTTTACAATGGTGCCCTAGGGTGACTTTTATGATGCTTGTATCCCAAATCGTCTGTTCTGCTTATGCTGGATATTAAGTTCTGTAGCTTTAAGCTAGGCTCAGAAAGACAGAGAGAGTGATGGGGGGAGAGAAGATGTGTGCAGTTTGTCTGCAAGAACTTCACTCTACTCCCCCAGAATTCCTTCTGGGACTATGCTCCGAGCTCGGACAGTGAAAGAGAGATAAGTCTCTCAGTGCTGTGCTCTCCTGGAGCTCGCAGCAGCACTCTCGGAATCCTCCCAGCTTTTGCCTCTGCAAAACAGTAGATTTGAGATTTTAGGTAAATTAAAGGTAGAAATTTAAGTTTTAAGTTGTAACTGAACTAGATTCATTTTTTAAACTAAATTAAATACATTTTTAAACTACAGTTAAAAATTTAGTTTTAGTTACATCTAGCAGCACAATAATTTTTAATTTATGTACTCCACAAATTTTTATCAGTCTTTTAATTTTTAGCATGTGGGCCTCAGTTGTACCATCATTATGAACTCTTTCTAAGGCTTTGGAGATACCAGTTTCGATTTTTGCTCCCCATTCTTAGCATAATGTAAATGGGCTATGGAACTAAAATGACGAACCTGCAAAGCTGCTTTGTCCTATGCTTGATGGTCTACTTGAATTTGGGGTAGAGTTTAACCCTTTTCATTTGCTTGTTAGATTAATTGGTTATAAGGAGTTACACTCCTAGTCTACTAGCTGTTAAAAATTGGGATAAAAAGAATAGTTTGCTTGTTAATCATTGCTAATTATTGGGTATTTTTTCCAAGAATAAAGGGATTTTCTGACTTCAGCAGCACTTTGTGTTACATGTTAGAAAGGTTAAGGCATTGAATGTATCACAGGCATAGCCTAGTTGGCTTTTGTACTAATTAGTACCTTTGAAACAGTGTTCCTCTAGATCTGGGAATCTTAACGTTTGAGCATATCAAGATCTTTGTTTAGTACCTGCATCACAAATCCTCTAAGGTCACGGGTTCAATCTCCATACTTCACTTAAGATTTGATGATCCTGCTGGATCTCTTTCAACTCAGAATATTCTGTGATTTTCTTTCAACTGAGTATATATTTGCTTATCCTTTTTCCACCACAGCAATGTTTAGCTCAAGTTGTCTTGCCATCTTTGAAGATACTTTTTCTTTCAGTACGTAATAGTGATTGTAAAGCTGATTCTTAATTCTTAAAGTAGATTTGCTACAGTTTAAGCATAAAATTGTCTTGAAAGCTTGATCATTTCATGCCTTCTTTAAAAATCTCTAACTTTGTAGAAGATAAATGGTGGCAGAGAAGGAGATCACATTTGATTTGGATAGTGTTGTTCGTAACATTTTTTAGTATGTGGGATAGTCCCTGAAAGCTCCTCTCTCAGAAGTTAACTTAGGGACTTTCTTTTTCCTTGTTGTGTTCTTAAGCCTTATGTTGGATTGAATCCCCTTGTTTCACAGTAATTGATAGATCTTTTTAAACTGCTGTGTAGGCATTGACATCTGGAATTTCTGCAATGCTAACACAGTTCTCTCCAGGGTGGTATTTCAGCCTTCATGACTTCTGCTGAGGTCTGTGAAAGAGACACTGGAAAAACAGCTTTGTGGAAATTTTCACCATACCTTTCACAATAGAGCCCTGCATTTTATTGATCTGTGAGTAGAACTGGTAGAGCTTCTAATATGCTAGCTTTCCACACCAGCTGGAGCTGTGGTAAGAAGCTCAGTTGAAGTGCAAGCATTTTGTCTTCTCCTCTCTGTGTGTAACATGCTTGTACACAGCAATGATTTCCAGCTTGTCTGTCTGCAGAGTCTGTTAAGTTGTATTGATTGGCTGATTAAGCATACGTCCTAGTAAGTTTTCCTTTTGTTTCTTCAAACAATAAGTAATTTTCTTAAACCACCTAAAAGTTTGTCAGATTTTCTTGAATGTATGGATGTTACCTGTTGCCTCTTGTGAAAGGGTTAAGAATTTAAATGAGTTGCAGATTCCAAAAATCCTGCTAAGTAATAAAGGAAGTTAAGTAAGTGAGATGCTGCCTGTGAAATAATATAGTTAACATTGCTTAAGCTATATCCAGAGAAAATTATCTTAACTGTTGCTCAGGTATTGATGATTGAAATTCAAGTGGTTAAAGTCAGTTTTACAAGTTCAGATATTTATATTTCAGTGCTATAACAACGAATCATGTTTGCAACCAGTTGGATAATTTCAGCAGAAAACTTTTAATAATATAAGTGTGTTGTAAAAACTGAATAATCAATTTCTTTCCTTTTGATGGCAGCAATTCTTTCTTTCCAGATTTTCGGTACTTGTTAGTCAGTGTAAAATTCTAGTTAATAGTATTAAGGTCAAAGCTTGATAGCACCTTTTGAAATAGAAAAACAAAACATCACCTATACAAGCTTTGATCAGTCATTTAGTTAGAAAACGATGAATAAAACTGAGCAATCTATGACATTTTCTTAAAACTTTGAAGCTGATATAGATATTTGCTAATTTCCAAAAGATACTGTAAATGGAAATGTGTTTTGTCTTACATTTAAATATGAAAAAAATTACTGGTAATGACTCCAGTTTAAAGTTAATTCTTGGTGATTTGGTATCATGTGGCATTGTCTATCCTGTTTTGCCACTGACTGAAGGAAGTATTGCTAAATAAACCTGCTTTATAAGGTCTATTTAGTGTTGGTGTGGCCTCATGTTGAATAATGTGTGCAATTCTGGGCCTTACCATTTAAAAAGGATGTGAAGGTGTTTGAATGTACCCTGAGATAGGGCTAGAAGGCATGTCCTCTGCGGAGTGGCTGAGGACACTGGGTTTTTCTAGTTCAGAGAGAAGGAGGCTGAGGGGTGACACGGTCTCCCCCACGACATTCAAGTGGTACGAATGACTTTATTTATAGGGTTTAAAAAATATTTTCTGTAAAATACTGCTTTGTTTAAAAAGCAAAAAACCCCCACCTCTCTATCAAGAAAAACAGCGCAGAGGTATGAAAGGACCGTTGGGTGGCCTCCAGTAGTATTCAGACCATTAAAACTGTACCTCTGCATGTTCAAAGTCATGTGATTTAGAGCCCCTTATAGAGTAGCAAACAAGATGCTGAAACTTTCATACTTCTTTTGAACTTTGTTTTGTAATTATCTGTTCTAATGGGTTACCAGTTTGACTGTAATTTGCACAGTTGGCTGTGATACAAATGAGGTAGAAGTTAATGGAAGGTCTTCAATGGACAATGCTTGGCTTTGGAAAAGACTGATAGTTCTGTTTTACAAGTGATAAGTACATGATGGGTAGAAGGGCTGTCAGCCCAGTTTCTCCTTCTGCTTCCACAAGAAAAGTTCTTCAAACCATGTATGCTGTGCTTCCTCCGCTCTCAAGTAAAGCTGGTTTTGAGGCTAGCCCAGAAGCCAAATGAATCAAGTGGAAACATGTAAGCATCATCTTGCTAGTTGCTGTGGTAGCTGAAAATAAATGTGGACTTTTTTAATGGTGTGCCTCATGCACTCAGTAAATACAAGCATGTCTCACACATGAAGAGTCAACATAATTAGGTATGAAGTTTAGCTGGGGCAACTGCTAGTATATGAGATACAACACTGTTATTGACAAGCCACTGGAGACAAGATTCTAAGCTTAGTGTTGTTTTCTTTATAATAGTTATAAATGCCTCTCAATAGTAGTTGAGGAAAGCTAAGCGGTTAAAGAAACCAAACAATGATTAACCTTTAACCACTGGCCATGCTGTTAGCTGTGGCTTTTGCATGGTTATAACCATCTGACAAGGTAAGTGCCTGATGTTGTTCTGATGCCAATCTGTTGGAATGTTATTATTTGTTCATTGGGGAAAAGAAAATTACTTTTGTAGGGAAAAAATTACTTTTCACATGGGAAAAGAGAGAAAGGAGAGTATACAAAATGCTTTCAAAGAAATAAATATCTGATCCTGGGATATTTATGAAGCTCTGCCAAAACTTCAAGCTAAATTATAAGAACAAAAATGAATTTTGTAACTTCTAGGAAGTCTTGGTAACTGACACATTACACTGTAAGAAGTGTCTTTTAAATTAATAAGTCTAAAACATCTCTTACATTAAATGAGGCAGCTTGGAAGTACATTTTTGAAACTAATGAACTAAGTAGAAATAACTTTTTTCTCACTCCTTCACTTAATTTTAATCTCTTAGATTTGAGTTATTTGCTTTAAGCTTTACTGAAATATATTAGCCCAACTTCTCCCCTCTGTTGTCCAGCATCTGATGGGCAGCAAAAGGGAGAATTATTTCTAGCTTGTTGGGCCCATGATGCCTCTGGTCATCAGGGATGAGATGCAACGTACCCGATGGGCTCGTGACCAAGGGGTGGACTTGACCATGGACAGCATCTCACAGGTCATCCATGGCTGTGAGACCTGCGCTATGATCAAGCAGGCCAAGCGGGTGAAGCCTCTGCAGTACAGTGAACAATGGTCAAAGTATAGGTATGGGGAAGCCTGGCAAGTTGACTGCATCACCCTTCCCCAAACCCGCCAAGGCAAGCGCTACATGCTGACCATGGTGGAAGCAACCACTGGATGGTTGGAGACCTATGCTGTGCCTCATGCTACCGCTCGAAACACCATCTTAGGCCTGGAAAAGCAAGTCTTGTGGAGACATGGCACGCCTGAGTGAATTGAGTCGGACAACGGGACCCATTTCAAGCATGGCCATATAAACAGCTGGGCCAGAGAACATGACATCGAGTGGATATATCATATCCCTTATCATGCACCAGCTGCCGGGAAAGTTGAACGGTGCAACGGACTGCTTAAAACCACCCTGAAGGCACTTGGCAAGGGACCTTCAAAAATTGGGAAATGAACTTAGCAAAGGCCACCTGGATGGTCAACACACAAGGCTCCATCAACAGAGCTGGTCTCGCCCAGTCTGAACCCTTGCACACAGTGGACGGAGACAGAGTCCCTGTGGTACACATGAAAGGTATTTTAGGAAAGACTGTTAGGATTAGTCCCACCTCAGACAAAGGCAAACCCGTCTGCGGGGTTGTTTTTGCTCAAGGACCTGGTTACACTGGTGGGTAATGCAGAAAGATGGGGAAACCCATTGTGTACCACAAGGAAACTTAATTTTAAGTGAGAACTGTGTGTAAAGTTTCATTGTATGTGCATATGTATGTATGTAGAGTTTAAGCAGGGTATTGGTTTGGGTATCACATAGATGGTGATAGAATGAGGTGTGGACAATGTCTTAGGTCACAATGGTATGTATTCTATCACCATCTTCATGGGATGTTGGGGCTGGGTGGGGCAGTGTTCCTGGCTCATCCCTGATGGCCCCAGGGCATGTTTTCTAATGGGCCAGCTGTTGGAGCCAGGTGGGGCACTTTGCTTTGCTCATCCCTAATGGCTGCAGTTAATGGGCCATTGAATCCCACTGATAAACTCCATCATCCCATTGTGAGATGCCCCGCCCAGGGTGAGGAACCAGTGTATCCCTATCTGCATATAAACTAGGATTTGAAACACCACAAGTGAGCTTTTCCACTGGATTCCCAGAGGAAGACCAGACCCTTCTACACCACCACTGGACCTTCAGAGGAGAACTACACCTTTCCACAGGATCACTGCTTCAACAGAACCACATCTATCACTCCCAGAGGACTGCAGCCACCATCTAAGTGGACTACTACCAACACCCTGACTGATAGGGTGTCAGGTTGTATTCTGACTCTGTCAGTGTTTTTTGTACTATTGCATTTTCTATTAAATTGTAGTTCTGACATTGAGTCTCTCACTGATTTCCTTTCAAACTACCACACTGTGTTTGGACCCTGAAATTTAACCCTATTGGTGAAATTTTCAAAAATTACTGTAAGGGTTTTATTTATTTATTTATTTGCTTCAATAGTAGTTATCATCACACTGACTTTTATGCTAACAGAGATGTGTTTTTTGGAAGTGTCTAATTCTGCAATTTAACAAGAGATTTATTAGTATTTTTAGGAGAAGCCACTACTTGCCAGCAAGTTACTCAGGTTGATACATACTTATGTCAATGCAGAATCACTTTAGTACCATGGATTTTAGTCTAAAATCCCTGTCTCTGTTCCGAGCTGGAATAAAAACTGTTCTATACAGAAGTGTATTTGTGATTGATGCTCTGTTATTGTGTGGTGTAATCAAGGTGAAATGTCTGTAACACAGACTCTTATGCTGCATGCCAGATTTTACACCTCAGCTTCTATCAGCTACTTCAGATTAGGAAATCGATATGTGTGTAAAGTTTAAGCTATCATCTTTCTCTACCCAAGTTGCTGATTCAGCCCTCCTGCTGGTTTAGATGAAGGACACACTTTGGACTCCTTATGTTATGGCCCCATGGTCAGGGTGTGGAGGAGATGTGCTTCAACAGCACATACTTACAGCTGGAAATGACTGTAAAGGTTTAAATGACACCAGGCAATTGAAGTAACTTCTTGTGGAAATACTCAGCTCTTTTAAGAGAAATAGATAACCCTCAAAGATCTTTTTGCATGTATAGACCATATGTGCAAAATAGAAGCTCTCAGAGGAGTATTTGAAAAGTTGTTATGCATGTGGTTGTTTTTGTGACTACTCAGTAAGTTCTACAGATCCTCATTGTTGACTTAAGAAGGATGGAAAAAGCAATTGTTGCAGGAGTAATCTGGAAGTGCCTACTGTTGGGAGTGGATGATCATGTATAAAATCTGCTAATGATAGATCTGCATCTAGTGACATGCTCTTAATAAGGTCTTCGGAAACAAATACTGCTTTATATCCTTGAATATCCTGGATTGTTCTGCTGGTTTAGCTTACTCTTCTGTGCTGTTCCTCAAAAGGATTACAGCTTGTGTGTGTAGCTAATACCTAATTTTTGTGATTAAGTGTGATTCCTATGTGTGTCACAAAAGGTGTACAGTGAACTGAGTTTATAAGGACCAGGGTCTATTTTAACTAAAAATAAACTGCTTTTTGGGGGGGAGGGGGGGTGGTGAGGAGAGGGGGGCAATGCAGCCCTGGACAGCAACAATGGTTTTTCTGCCAAGAACCACTGTGTGTCAGAAATGGCAAGAGAAGCTTCCCATTGGAGTGCCTGTAGGAGCCCCTGCTGGCTTGCTCTTCCGATGGCACTGGGGGTGATCGCTTCAAAAATGAGCATCAGAAGGAACATGCTGTTTGACTGACTCCTCTAGAACAAAGGGGACTGTGAATATTTTCCAACTGGTGTCAGCAAAGCTAACTAAAACTGATACCTTTTCCTCACCTATGTGGTTTTGTAAAACAGTTTGGGCATTCTTATAATCACTACAGACACAATAGTGAAGTTTGTTTTAACAGTTGTAACTGAAAAAAGATCGTTTCTTAATCAGCTTTCCTGTTTGTTTTCAGCAACAGGTATGCAAGATACAACAGGGAAAAGACTGAGAAAGTTAAGTGTTGGGCAGTATGACAGTGATGTTCCTGGGGAGCCATTGTATAACAGGTGTGGATGGATGAAGTCTCCTGCTACTCACCAGGCTGTAATTCCAGGATCACCGGTTGCTGGAGTGAAAGCAAAAGAGGTAAAAAATCAAGAATTTTTCACTAAATACTGAAGTGAGTGGCTAGTAGGAAGTCTTATGTTCTGTGTCCAAAATTATTGTGAAGCAATTGGGCAATTGCATCATGGCAATAAGAACAAATAACTGCAGTTACCTCAGAAATGCCATTCAATGTTTAAGGATGCTCTTGTCTATTCTGTGTTTGCATGTTTTCAGTATTCCAAGATCTTTCTGCTGGAACAGTAGATCACATTATAATCTGATTACAGAAAGCTTCTGTAATTTGATGAAGAATATCCCACTGTGTCATAGGATTAAGTGAGAATTATCACACGATAATTTTGCTTTTTTGTGCCTTCTCTTAGATGGTCATTGTACATTACCAAGATGAAATAGATAGGGGAATCTTCTCCACAATAAAAAGTGGAAATGAAGCTCTCACATTCACATCAGCTTTTCCTCTGTCACCAGAGATGACATATGGTAAGAAAATGTCTGTCTCTATTTATTTGTTAATTTATTTTAGTAGCACTATTGACATTTTAGCTGTTACTGAAGAGGAACTGCCCTTTTCCCTCTCTCCTAGTGACAGCACCTCCACTATGCCATCAGCAGATTCCCTCCAGCCAAAAGGTCAGCAGCCCATCTGAGCTGTACAGAGCCATTTCTGGTAAGGTACCCTTATTTCCTAAATAATGGGAAAATGAACTGTGTATGAAGGCAACTAACACAACAGTGGTTTACAAACAGGACATATAAATGCTGAATTTAGACATGTAAATCAGAGAAATGGATTTTAGAAGTCCTGTTTTAATCACACCAAAAAGAAGTGTATAATGAAGAATCATCCAAGAAATACTTAATGCCTTCCAGATTTTAACTGCCAACAGGGAGTCCTATGTTCACATTCATTGTGCAAGGTCAGTGTGGAGCAATTAGGCAGATGCATCACAGAAATAAGAGGAAATAAGCTCAGTGTTTGAGGCTATCCTTCTCTTGTTCTCTCTGTTTGCAAGGTTTTAGTGTTCCACAATCTTTCTGCTGATATTTGGTGATGTCAAAATAGTACTATCAGGAGACCTGAGTTCTTTGTGATTTTAAGCAGGTTTTGTCTCCTTCTGAGGAAATGTGATATTTGTCTCCATCTGAGGGATGATATCCATGTTGCCATCTTTCCAGGCAAGTGAGGCTGACTGTAGAGCTTGACAGTAGCTACACTCAAGTCAAGGAGATCCTTAACCAGAGGAATGGATGTTCTGGAGGGTTTTTTGCCATGATACAATTTGTAAATGCGCAACCATGGAAAAGTAGTCGGTAGTAGATGATTACATATTTAAAAATTTAATATGATCTAGCTATGATTTTTTTATACTAAAAGATTATTTTCAAGGCCTTAACTGTTTGTTACTAAAAATAGCAGCTAAGCTATTGTTACCTGTCACCTTTTTAGTGCAAAATTATTTTAAAACACTAAGATTTAAAAGAAAAAAGTATTTCTGGACTGCATCAGAAAGTGCTGGACATAGCAGGAAGTCAGCTAATGTATTTAAAACCTGAAAAAAATCACAGGCATTCATTTTATGCATTACATGATGTTCAAATGAAAATTCATGTATGTTATGTATAGTTCTACTGCTTAGGCTATGGCTGTCTTCTCTAGGAGGATCTTAATAGTAGAATTTTCAATAAATTAGATGATAGGTTTTGATGCAATAATATTGTTTCGGATTTAACTTCAAAAACTCTTTTATGTTTAGTTTGCCTCACTTAATAGTTGTCAAAAGCAAATTGCATCAACACAGAATAAAATTATCTTTAGCTATAGAAAAATCTTCTATGCAGTTCAAGACATCTCTTTATGGTTCTCCCTACTTCTAAATAATTAGTGGCAGATATTCTCCTGACGACAACTTTAGAAAATCTATTATGGGTTGATCTACTGAACACTGTTGTGAAATGGTTTCCATTAATGTTGCTAAGAGTTAGGATTTGCCTTGGAAAAATATTTGGTTTTCAAGGTATTTCTCTATTTTGATTCTCTTGCTTAATTCTAAATGCTGTCATCTCTCAAATGCTGGTTTTAGATACTCTGGAACACTGAAATGAAACACTGAAAAGAATTATCCTAATTATTAGAAAAGGAAACAATTCTTCCTTTGAGTGCCTGTTTCAAAATGAGACTCAAGATGTACTGAAAGCTGCAGGTCATCTCCATGCAGCTTTGGTTTTAGCTGTAAACATAATGTACTTTGACATTAAAGGTGTTAGTTGTTAGTTAAAGGTTAAAAGTATATCAGGCAGGTCAGCTAGAAAACATGCAGTTAAAGATACCTGTTAGCAAGCATCTCTCAGAAATGTTGTATGACTTTCCCATCAGAGCACAGAAACTTCTATTGTCAGAGGCAAGTAAGAATCATACTTTATATGTTTATGTTGGTTTGAAAGACAGGTGTCTGCTAAGGAAGGCAGGAGCCTCCCTTGGAATGGAAAATGTAAACCCTTTCCCTCAGAATTATTATGAATTTGAAATCAAGGGGTTCTCAGGCAAAGATATGAGAATAGGAATAACAGTTCTTTACTAATATCTAAAACAAAGCTAACAAATAACAACAACTATGGCATTAACCACAAACAACCAGAAACCCAGTGGCAGCCTGCTTGGCCTCAGGCACTTTTCCCTTTTGATGCAGTTCCAGTCACAGTCGGCAGGGGGCGCTGGTGGCTCCCGGTGGGGAGGGTGGGTGCGATGGTTCCCCCGTGGCTGCAGGGGGCGCTCTGGCATGAGCCCAGGTAACGCGTGCTAATGGTGGCTGGGCCTGGGGCAGGGAGGGAGGGATGGAGGAGAGGCTTTGCTTCACAAAACCTCAGGGCAGCCGGTGCCGAAGCAGGGCCCTCGGGAACTGCGAGCTGGGGCAGCAGGACGTCTTGACAGGCCGAGGGTGCAAGGCTACAATGTAGCAAAAACTTGGAGCTGTGTCGGAGGGACAGTAGCAGCTCGACTCCCAGTGGGGCAGGGAGAGAGAGAAATTCACAGCAGAAAGAAAAAAACCCAACCAAACAAACAAACAGAAAAAAAAAAAAAAAAAACAGCTCCGTGCTGGCTCCTCGCTGGCAGTGAATTCCTTTCAGCAAGAGCAAGCAGCAGCTCCGACTGTCCTGCTCCAAATTCCTTAGAGAGAGAGAGCAGCTGCCCCAGCTTTGACTTTTACCAGCCCCAATTGTTGTCTCTGCCCTCTGAGAGAAACCCTCCTTCTCCCTGAAGGAGAAAGGCTTGGCTACCTTCTTTTATTCCCTTAAGTATCTAGCTATCACAGTTCCTTAGCAACTTATAGGAAAAAAAATTCCTTAAGAAAAAACAAAGGGGAGAAATCCAAACCCCAACAATGTTTTAAAATTTTCTCTTTTCCCTTCTACTATAGTTATTGCCCGTATCTACAGTAAGTATCTACTGTATCTACTTGCTTCTATGTCTTCTGGTTTCTTTGGCAAGAAGTGCTTCGTACTTCTGCTACCAATCCCTAATTCATGCCCAGACTGAGTGTTACGTTTTGTGTGTTGAAAAAGCCAGGAATCTGAAGGGAACAGAAGTAACTGTTACTGTGCTTGAGACTGCTTTAATGCATATGCCACAAAGGTGTGCACTTTGTGGCATGTGCATTAAACTCTAACAGTGTGCACTTTGCAAGAGTTTTTAACAGCCTCAATTTTTAGTACTTTCTTTTGCAGCCTAACTCTTTTAAATGCTTACATGGTCTTTATTTTGGTAAAAGTCGGGTAACATACTGACTTCTTCAGAAATTTTCAACAGATAGAGGCCTTTTGAGTCATGGACTCTAGAGTCTTAATTTCTGCCATTAACATATTGCCACTTTTGTCTCCGTTCAGATCACCCTTGAATTCAAAATGGCTTTGTTTTGCATCTCACTGTTGTGCTGTTTATCTGCTTTTTAAGTTACCAGTGAGGATGCTGCAATGTGGTTACTAAATACCTAGAAGTATTACTGTTTTATTTCCTTCCAGTTTCCTTGTGCAGAATAGCATTCAGTGTAATTAGCACTTACTATATCAAGGGAATCTGTTGTGCTTTTAGAAAAGTACAAAAGTATATATATTAAAAGAAAAATACATGGTTTTATGTATGCTATAGTCAAGAATTGCAATGACATCCAGTCCTTACATATAAAAAATTATAAAATTCTCTCTTCTTTAAGTTATTAGTGTAAACTGTGTATCTAGTATCTTGAATACATGTGATTTTAACCTATTTACACAAGGACACTGTTTTTAATGAGGTCTTATAAAACGGAGCTCTGTTATCCCTAGAAATCCTAATTTTCTTTCTAGGTAAAACCACTTTGCTGGGGAAAGTCAGTCCAGAAGTGTTACATATCTATCTCTCTTACATTAGTCATGCCCTAACTCTTCATTCTCCCTGTACATTTATTGGAGATGTCCTGCCTACAGGATTTTTTTTCAGAGCCTTGTTCTTTATCAAACAGGTATAAATTTAACCTCCCTCACTCTGTGTGCATGCAGTCAATTTTGTGTCAGCACTGCTGCTGCAGTGATCACTTGCTGCCATGGTTTCATTGCCATTTTCTTCACTTTACATAGCTTGAAAGTAACACAGCACCCACAGAATTCATTCTGAATTATCTTTGAAAGACACCTTGTTTCTTGAGATGAACATAAGTGGTCTATAAATTACCTAGTGGTCTATAAATTGGCTAGTTTTATAAATACCCCTCAAAAAATAGGGCTGCTCCAGACAGAACCCAGACACAGCTAGCTCTCTGGAATATCACAATTGCTGATGTATATTCCATGAGAGGGAGAGTCCCACGCATCAGTGAAGGAATTGAAGCACTGTTTGTAGGCCATTTTGAAACTTATAAAGGCTCTTTTGTCTCAGACAGCAGACAGCTAATTGAAGTCCCTTTGTATATGGAAGTAACAAATAAAAGCGAGGCAAGCTCTTTGCAGGGACTGAATCCTGGCTAGCTGCCCTGCCAATCCACCCCGGAGGCTAGATGTGAAGAGCTGCCCTTTCCTCAGCTCTGGTCAAAGCATAGACAGAACTTTGCAGAAGGCCTGCATTCACAAACAGGCACTGTCTTGCAACAGAAGACAGGGATCTGTGGAACAAGGGAAGATTGTCTATAATCCTTTATCAACGTGCTGACAAAGAGAAGACATGATGTCTTTTTTTTCCATCTTCTCTGAACAGCCTAACTAGATTCAGGCAAGTTCCAGCAGTGCAAATGATGGAATGAAAGCATTTCTGCTGGTATAAGGAATCTCTGAGCCTTCAACCATGTGTAAGGCCTTGCCTTTTCATCTCTTCCATGGAGCTTAGCCTATGTACTTTACTCAGAGCTTGTGTATCAGCTGTATCTATTCTAAAAAATTTTTAAAGGGCAGCTTTTCTCCTCATGCCATAGTGGAACTCTTCGAGACTACACACTGGAATATTTCCACAATTTTTCTCATACAAACTCTGGTTTTATCTGACAGAGACATTGAAACCCTAAATTCCCCTCATGAACTAACACAGACTTACTCTATTACATTATCCAGTAGAGTTACAAGTGTTTAATAAATGTATTACGAGGCAAATCCACAACCGAACAGCCTCATTATTGCATAATTCTATTACTGATGAGAATTTTATACTGTTGTGGTTTCATACTGTTATTCCAGGACTGTAATTTCTTCCAGTCACTGAGTAGCAAGGGAAATGATACATACTGCCTAATTTTTTGATTAAAAAAATATCAGAGTTCTAAACTGAGGATCAGTAGCATTGGGAATAAAAGTGGAACTAATTTGTGAATTTGAAAACTCCCTGTTTATGATGGGCAAAAACTTTCTCCACAATGGAAAAAGCTTTCATATAATATTGATTTCTACCTGTCTTTCTCTTCTCCTCTTACCTGTTTATGTAAGGTACACATGTCCAAAGCAAGTAATAGGTACAAAACTTTTCCAGACATCTGTGTTCATTTGTTCATTTGCTTAGAACATCATTGCATCCATTTATGTGGATGGTTATCATAAGCTCTATCCTCCTGGAAATACAGGTGCATTTTCATTTTTGCTATTGCAATTTTTGTGTTCAGGTTTTTTGGATGTTTTGTTTATTTTAGTGGGTTTTCATTTGTTTGTTTGTTGAGGCTATCAATGAAAAATAAAAAATACAAGTAGAGAAAGGAAATTTATGATTTAATGCAAAGCAGATACACGAGATTTCTGTTACGTTTTCCATTGCCCTGCAATTGCCCTTGACATGTTTATCTCATGGCTGAATGCAGTGTTCACCCACACAATATTTTTATAATTAAACACCTAAAATTTCTTAATTATTATAAAATATACCATTTACTAGTGTGTAAGAAACCTCCATAGGCTTCAGGAGCAAGCAGGAAATAACTTGGATCTCCTGTTGGGATTCTACCAGCATGAACTAAATGACGGCTTCCAAAAAAAGCATGTTGTATGCTGTAAAGCAAAATCATAAATGTTCAGAGACCACTTCTTGGCTGTCGTAAGCACTCAAGTCAGTATAATGTACTATGATCTATCACACTTTTTCATATCTGGGTTATTTTCATTGAGACATTCAGCTCAGTAAAACTATATATAAAGTTTTTATTGCATGAAGGTTGGATATAACTTGATATGTTTTCAAGTTTTCATTGTCACAGATCTCCTTCCCTTTGTGCCACTGGTTATAATACAGTTCTTGACATATCTTTCAAATACAATAATGGAAATGTTGTATTTATTTGGCCTGCAGAGAAATAAGCAATGCTTATTATCAGTGATTTCATTCTGGTAGTCCAAATCCACAGCAAAAGTAATAATATTCCATCTCATGTGCTGAACAGCTTAACCTTTTAATTTAGTTTATATCAATCTGAATGGTGGAAAATATCTTGTAACAGTAGAATGAAATTGAAACTGAAAATAACTTAAAATATTTGTAGTCTATGCCTGTCTTTACTGAGTGGTATTAACCAAAATACTTGCAGTATAAGTGTCTACAACTGAGCTATTTGGTAATCAGCTTTAATCGAGCTCTTTTTCCCCCTCACTCAGTTTGGCTAAGATTTTCATGGGAGGAACTCTCCCATTCTACACTACTTAACTTCCCAAAACTTTGGAGATTTAGACCTTAATCCGTTGTCTTCAGTTACAATGGTATGTATTCTATCACCATCTTCATGGGATGTTGGGGCCAGGTGGGGCAATGTTCATGGCTCATCCCTGATGGCCACGGGACATCGTCTCTAATGGGCCAGTCATGAGAGCCAAGTGGGGCACTTTACTTTGCTCATCCCTGATGGCTCTAGTTAATGGGCCATTGAGTCCCACTGATAAACTCCATCATCCCATTGTGAGATGCCCCGCCCAGGGTGAGGAACCAGTGTATCCCTATCTGCATATAAACTAGGATTTGAAACACCACAAGTCAGCTTTTCCACTAGATTCCCAGAGGAAGACCAGACCCTTCTACACCACCACTGGACCTTCAGTGGAGAACTACACCTTTCACAGGATCACTGCTTCAACAGAACCACATCTATCACTCCCAGAGGACTGCAACCACCTTCTAAGTGGACTACTTACCAACACCCTGACCGACAGGGTGTCAGGTTGTATTCTGACTCTGTCAGTGTTTTTGTACTATTGCATTTTTCTATTAAATTGTAGTTCTGACTTTGAGTCTCACACTGATTTCCTTTCAAACTACCACATTTTTTGGCGCCCAGCATGAGGCACAGCCCTGAGGAAAGTCAGAATTACAATTTTGTGTTCTAGAAGCCACCTATTCACCATGATACTCAACATACTTACATGTGTCCTGTACCTTGCTCTATATATATTTTCGCAGACAGGGAACTACCTGCCCGTAGTAATGCTCCTGTGTAGGCCGGGGTATCGTATAAAAATTGCTTTATTAGTTTACTATGTCTATTGCATGATAACCTCCGAGGCAATGAACACCATTCGGAATATATACTCAATTTTGTTTGCTTGTCCTAGTCTGGGCTGCTACATCTGGGGCCTCCTCAACAATCGCACTCAGCCCCTAGGGGAAAGAGTAGAGAGTGGTTTCTTTCAGCCTTTCAGACCTGACACAACAGTTTTTGAAAATATTGAGTTCCCTTTGGATGTCAAAGATGGTATAATCTTGCTGTTAGTTCTGCTTTGTCTTCTTTGTACAGCCTGCACCGTGTACACCATGCTTAGAGTCAGAACAATGCTTGATGCGGCACACTATCCTCAGGATGAGGACAGGAAAAGCAGCAAAGCAACAGGCACCATATCTAAACAAACTGTCATGGAGGAAAAAGAGACCAAAAGAAACAACAGAGTCTCCACACAAGCCATCACCAAGCCAGAACAGCCTAAGCCAGTAGCAGTTGCTCCCGTTCAGAAGAAGAAAACCAGGAGCAAATCAGCCCACACAGTGACCAATGAGGAGGAGGCTGGACCTTTGCACCAAGCAGAAGAGACAGAACTAGAGATCATCACTCACTCTTTATCCCTGGGTGAGCTGCATGACCTACGGAGGGAGTTCACCCGCCAGACAAATGAATCCATCCTGACCTGGCTGCTTCGCATCTGGGACGCTGCAGCCAATGACACCATTCTAGATGGAAGTGAGGCCAGGCAACTTGGATCCCTGACCAAGGATGTGGTCATTGACCAGGGGATCAGGAAAACCCAAGAAACTCTCAGCCTCTGGCGGCAACTGCTGGCAAGTGTAAGGGACAGATACCTTTGTAAAGAAGACCCCCAGGTGCACCAAGGAAAATGGAGCACAATGGAACAAGGTATCCAATGCCTGAGAGAACTGGCCATGCTGGAGGTAATTTTCTCAGAAGATGAGAGATTCCCTAAGAACCCAGACGATGTCCAATGCACGTCACAGATGTGGTTGAGATTTGCACAGCTCGGACCAGAGATATACTCCCGTTACGTAGCAACACTGCAATGGAGGGAAGGAGCGGACAAGGTGGGAGTACTGGTCAGCAAACTAAGAATTTATGAGGACACTGTCACTGCCCCGTTACGCACCCATGTCTCATCTGTGGAAACAAAGCTGGCTGAGCACGTCCGGAGCTTGGAAGAGAAACTCAGAAAGGAGCTGAAGCAAGAAATTCACCTCATCTCGCCAGAACCAACAAGAGTCTCTGCCAACATCCCCCAGCCAGAGAAAGAGGATACACTCCGGGAGGTAACCTCTGGTTTTTCCTTCAGGAGCATGGAGAAGACATGAGGAAGTGGGATAGAAAACCCACCTCTTCCTTAGCAGCCCGTGTACGTGAACTGAAAAGAGGAACAGCTACCACAAGAAGCCCACCTAGAGTCAATGCCACTCCGGTCTCTTGTGGACAGAACTCAGTATAGAAATGATGATATGACCGATCCTCTTGAAGGGACCTCAAGAACACATTTACAGGAAGAGAGCAACGTGTACCACGATCAGGAATAGAGGGGCCCTGCCTCTAGCCAGGTAGAGGAAAGGGACAACTGGATTTATTGGACTGTGTGGATCCAATGGCCTGTCACGTCTGACCCACAAAGACATACGGCTTTGGTTGACACCGGCGCTCAATGTACCCTGATGCCATCAAGGTACGTGGGAACAGAATCTATTTCTATTTCTGGGGTGACAGGAGGATCCCAACAGCTGACTGTATTGGAAGCTGAAGTGAGTTTAACTAGGAATGAGTGGTAGAAACCCCCCATCGTGACCGGCCCAGAGGCCCCATGCATCCTGGGCATAGAATATCTTAGAAATGGGTATTTCAAAGACCCAAAAGGACATCGTTGGGCTTTCGGGATAGGCGCTGTAGAAACAGAAGACATCCAACAGCTGAATACCTTGCCTGGTCTCTCAGACGACCCCGCTGCTGTGGGACTGCTGGAAGTTGAAGAACCAATCGCCATGGTGACAGTGCACCGTCAGCAGTACCACACAGACCGAGACTCTGTGGTTCCCATCCATGAGATGGTTCATTAACTGGAGAGCCAAGGGGTGGTCAGCAAGGCTCATTCACCCTTTAACAGCCCTATATGGCCAGTGCGTAAGTCCAGTGGAGAATGGAGACTGACAGTAGATTATCGTGGCCTGAATGAGGTCACACCACCACTGAGTGCTGCTGTGCCAGACATGTTGGAACTTCAGTACAAACTGGAATCCTGTAGCGGTGGTAAAAACCCCTTGGACGCTCCTAGTGGGCGAATCCCAATACCACCCCAGGGATTGAAACATCAATAGTTTAGCCCAGGTATGGGCCACCCCCCTGACTCCTCCTAGTCGATAGTTATTGGTTCTATAAGCGGTTCCTTTAAGTTTGTACTATCCCATTTTTCCAGAAAGTTCTTAGTTCTGTTACCCTTGATTTGTCACCTACCCTTATCCCCTCCCCTGCTCCCATCCCATTGACTGTGATCCCCATACTCCTCCCCAGCTCCGCCTCCCTTCCCTCTCCTTATTGGCCCACTGGTTCTGTTATAAGTCATTGTCTGAGCTAGCTCGGGGCCCCTCAGCTCTGGGACTCAGAAGAATAAAACCATTCTGCTACCCAGCTGTCGGGTCCTCCCTAATTCCTCCGCGGTTCCGGGAACAACTCACGACCCACCAACGCTCTTAGTCCCTGACGAGGCTGCATGTCTCCCTCGACTGCCCACCTTGCGGTTAGGGCATTCGAGGTCCCTCAGGCGAGCTAGGAGCAACCATCGGCAGGCGGATCGTAGAGTGCCCGGCACATTTTCTACAGTTGGCACCCAACTTCGTGGTTCTTCGGAACCACGGAGGACTGCTCGTTTTCATCGACGATGACGCGCATTGTGAGCCAAGCCCTGCATCTCTTCCTCTTGTTTTAGAGGGAGGATTTGCAGGGCGAACAGCGACCTCTCACTCGGGGAGTGAGAGAGCTGTTCTCCGCGGAGACCTCAATCCTCCTTTTCGATTTATTTTGGCGGCGACGAAACCCTCAGGGAGAGGGTGAGTCGGTAAAGCGAGACCCTCGGGGAGAGGGCGAATGGGCGAAGGAGGACGGATCGGCAGAGTGCACCTGCGTTGTGAGTCCTCAGACTTCATCCCCGCCACCCTTATTTTTACTTTAGAGGATTGGGGACATTCCTCCAACTTAGAAAATGAGTAATCGTTTTTCTAAGAAGGAGAGGGAGTTATTCTACATGTATCATAGTTTTAAATTTAAGCTTGTTAAGAATGGGGAGAAATTTGACCAGAAACTTTTAAAGAAATTTATTTGCTGGGTGGACATTTCAGTTCCTGTTATAACTCCTTATTCTGTTTTAAGTCTTTCATTTTGGGATATAGTGGGTTTCAAATTAATAGAAACAGTTGAGAAAGGGGATGATTCCGTTTGTAGATTTTTTCCTTTATTAATTTTGATTTACCGTATTTTGCCGGGAAACGAGGAAAGTTCAGGAGTCACTAACCCCCCCTCCCTAAATAGTGTCCCTAACACCGCTAACCCTAGTCCCACTATCCCAAGTGGACAGTCCGCGGGGGTACCCCCCGATAGCCGTCGGTGCGGGGGAGAAATCTGGGGTGTTGAAGACCCCCACCCACGCAGGGTGTCCACTAACCCCTTTCTCCCCGGGACGGGCCACCCCGGGACGGATTCTAACCTTTCCCTCTTCCCTCAACCCGCTATCCCAGTTGCACCCGTTGTGCTTCCATTCCCTCCATGTTATAGCACTGTTAGTACTGTTACAGAATTTTCTGCTGCGTCACAGCAAAGTGGCGGCAGCGAATTTCGTGCTGCGCCACCACAAAATGGGGGCTGTGCCAGCTCGCCGCGATGCGGTCATCAGTGTGTTGTGTGCGCATGCTCGGGCGCAAGGAGCGCGGGCGCAAAGGGCGCGAATCCTTTGTTCCCTACCCCTTACCCCTCCCACCAACCGTCGATTGGACATCCGTCAGTCCCTTCCCTGGCGGCCGAGGATGTCACTCCATCGGGTCCCCTCCCACTTTCCCAGTCCCACCTCCAAGTTACCCCTGCCCCTCCAGTCCTTTACCCAGCCTCTTCCACCGCCCAACCCGCCCACTTTCCAACTCCCCCCACCACGGGCCTTACCCCGCTTCCGGGTTCCCACGTCATCGGTTCAGTGGTGCGGCCCTACCGCTTGCTACGCCAGTGACGTACAACCAAACAAAGACCTGACAGGTTCTATTAGCAGCAGTCCTGTAGGTGGCATTTTTAATATTTCCGCAGAAGTCAAAAGCTATAATTCCTACGGCACAAATGTTTTTCATCACTTTTCATAATGTATTTGTTCTGCCTAAAATTGAAAATAATTGTTTATTCCATTAATAGAATGTGTTTTGCAGAGGAGCAACCTGAGATCTAAGTTTTGAAATGAGAACTGTGATGTGTTCTTAAATCGAAAGATGTTTGATTAATGAAAGCTTCTCCCATGTACTATTAATGAAAGCTTCTCCCAAAGCCCGAAGCTGTGCCAGTGAACCATCCAAAGAGAACCACACCAGCTAAGTCCTGGCACGTCAGCAACTTGTGAAGCTAAGAACACAGACTTTCAACATGTTACATTCACATTAAAGGACGCACTACTTAATCTAAAGACAGTCTTGTTATATTATATTGCGTATATGGACGGTATCACATCGTTACACGATATTATATTATGGACGGTATCACATCGATACATGATGTTATATTATGGACGGTATCACATCGTTACACGATATTATATTATGGACGGTATCACATTGATACATGATGTTATATTATGGATGGTATCACATCGATACATGATATTATATTATGGACGGTATCACATCGATACACAGAATTATACTGCGTGAATGGACGTTCTCATATCGTTATGATGGATTTTGATTGTTATAATTAGTGTTTTCATTATTATAGGTTTTGATTGTTATAATTATTGTTTTATGTATGTTTGCTTACTTAAAAATGCTTTAGTTTTCTTTACTTTAGAAGACCTTCATAAATAAAAGAAAAGGGGGAGATGTAGCGGTGGTAAAAACCCCTTGGACGCTCCTAGTGGGCGAATCCCAATACCACCCCAGGGATTGAAACATCAATAGTTTAGCCCAGGTATGGGCCACCCCCCTGACTCCTCCTAGTCGATAGTTATTGGTTCTATAAGCGGTTCCTTTAAGTTTGTACTATCCCATTTTTCCAGAAAGTTCTTAGTTCTGTTACCCTTGATTTGTCACCTACCCTTATCCCCTCCCCTGCTCCCATCCCATTGACTGTGATCCCCATACTCCTCCCCAGCTCCGCCTCCCTTCCCTCTCCTTATTGGCCCACTGGTTCTGTTATAAGTCATTGTCTGAGCTAGCTCGGGGCCCTTCAGCTCCGGGACTCAGAAGAATAAAACCATTCTGCTACCCAGCTGTCGGGTCCTCCCTAATTCCTCCGCGGTTCCGGGAACAACTCACGACCCACCAACGCTCCTAGCCCCTGACGAGGCTGCATGTCTCCCTCGTCTGCCCACCTTGCGGTTAGGGCATTCGAGGTCCCTCAGGCGAGCTAGGAGCAACCATCGGCAGGCGGATCGTATAGTGCCCGGCACGTTTTCTACAGAATCCACGGCAGCAAAGTAGCACACGACCATCGATATTGCCAATGCCTTTTTCTCCATTCCTCTGGCAGCAGAGTGCAGGCCTCAGTTTGCTTTCATCTGGAGGGGCGTGCAGTGCACCTGGAACAGACTGCCCCAGAGGTGGAAGCACAGCCCCACCATCTGCCATAGACTGATCCAGGCTGCACTGCAAAAGGGTGAGGCTCCAGAACATCTGCAGTACATCGATGACATCATCGTATGGGGGAACACAGCAGAGGAAGTCTTTAAGAAAGGAAAGAATTCTCCTAAGAGCTGGTTTTGCCATCAAGCGAAGTAAGGTTAAGGGACCTGCTAAAGAAATCCAGTTTTTAGGAGTCAAGTGGCAAGATGGATGTCTCCAGATCCCGACAGAAGTAGTTAACAAGATCACTGCTATTTTCCCAACCTACGAACAAGAAGGAAACTCAGGCTTTTCCAGGAGCTGTTGGGTTTTGGAGAATGCATATCCCGGAATACAGCACAATTGTAAGCCCTCTTTACCTTGTGACAAAAAAAAGAAATGATTTCCAGTGGGGTCCTGAGCAACAACAAGCATTTGAACAAATGAAGCGGGAGATTGCCCACGCAGTAGCCCTTGAGCCAGTCAGAACAGGACAGGATGTGAAAAATGTGCTCTACACTGCAGCTGGGGAGAATGGTCCATCCTGGAGCCTGTGGCAGAAGGGACCTGAAGAGACTCAAGGAAGACCACTTGGGTTCTGGAGTCGGGGATACAAAGGATCTGAGGCCAGCTATACCCCAACCGAGAAAGAGATTCTTGCGGCTTATGAAGGGGTTCGAGCTGCCTCGGAAGTAATTGGCACCAAAGCACAGCTGCTTCTGGCACCCCGACTGCCAGTGCTGGGTTGGATGTTCAAGGGAAGGGTTCCTTCCACACAGCACGCTACCAACGCCACGTGGAGCAAGTGGATTGCACTGATCACACAGCGAGCCCGGATAGGAAACCCTAATCGCCCTGGGATTCTGTAAATTATAACAAACTGGCTTGAAGGTGAGACTTTTGGATTATCTTCTGAAGAAGAGGAGGGGCCAGTGACACATGCTGAGGAAGTCCCACCATATAATGAGCTATCGGAGAACGAAAGACGATATGCCCTCTTCACTGATGGTTCCTGCCAAATTGTGGGCACTAAACGGAAGTGGAAAGCTGCTGTATGGAGCCCCACACAATGAGTTGCACAAGCTACTGAGGGAGAAGGTGGATCGAGTCAGGTCACAGAGCTTAGAGCCGTCCAGCTGGCTTTGGATATTGCTGAGCGAGAGAAGTGGTCTCGGCTCTGTCTCTACACCGACTCCTGGATGGTAGCTAACGCTTTGTGGGGTTGGTTGAATCGCTGGAGAAAGGCCAACTGGCAGCGCAGAGGGAAACCCATCTGGGCCGCTGCGATTTGGCAGGACATCGCTACCCGTGTAGAGAGGCTGACTGTGAAGGTTCAACATGTGGATGCACACGTACCCAAGAGTTGGGCCAATGAAGAACATCATAAGAACGAGCAGGTGGACCGAGCTGCCAGACTGAGAGTATCACAGGTGGATCTGGACTGGCAGCACAAGAGAGAATTATTTCTAGCTCGTTGGGCCCATGATGCCTCTGGTCATCAGGGATGAGATACAACGTACCGATGGGCTCGTGACCGAGGGGTGGACTTGACCATGGACAGCATCTCACAGGTCATCCATGGCTGCGAGACCTGCGCTATGATCAAGCAGGCCAAGCGGGTGAAGCCTCTGTGGTACGGTGGACGATGGTCGAAGTATAGGTATGGGGAAGCCTGGCAGATTAACTACATCACCCTTCCCCAAACCCACCAAGGCAAGTGCTACGTGCTGACCATGGTGGAAGCAACCACTGGATGGTTGGAGACCTATGCTGTGCCTCATGCTACCGCTCGAAACACCATCTTAGGCCTGGAAAAGCAAGTCTTGTGGAGACATGGCACCCCTGAGAGAATTGAGTCGGACAACGGGACCCATTTCAAGAATGGCCTTATAAACAGCTGGGCCAGAGAACATAGCATCGAGTGGATATATCATATCCCTTATCATGCACCAGCTGCCTGGAACGTTGAATAGTGCAATGGACTACTTAAGACTGCCCTGAAGGCACTTGGCAGGGGGACCTTCAAAAATTGGGAAATGAACTTAGCAAAGGCCACCTGGATGGTCAACACACAAGGCTCCATCAATAGAGGTGGTCTCGCCCAGTCTGAACCCTTGCACACAGTGGACAGAGATAGAGTCCCTGTGGTACACATGAGAGGTATTTTAGGAAAGACTGTTAGGATTAGTCCCACCTCAGACAAAGGCAAACCCGTCTGCGGGGTTGTTTTTGCTCAAGGACCTGGTTACACTGGTGGGTAATGCAGAAAGATGGGGAAACCCATTGTGTACCACAAGGAAACTTAATTTTAAGTGAGAACTGTGTGTAAAGTTTCATTTCATATATCTGCATAGAAACTCGGATTTGAAACACCATAAATCAGCTTTTCCACTGGATTCCCAGAGGAAGACCAGACCCTTCTACACCACCACTGGACCTTCAGAGGAGAACTACACCTTTCCACAGGATCACTGCTTCAACAGAACCACATCTATCACTCCCAGAGGACTGCAACCACCTTCTAAGTGGACTACTACCAACACCCTGATTGTCAGGGTGTCAGGTTGTATTCTGACTCTGTCAGTGTTTTTGTATTATTGCATTTTTCTATTAAATTGTAGTTCTGACTTTGCTTTCAAACTACCACATCCGTTTAGCTAGGTAGATATGGGCAGGTTTTGTTTACAGCTATGTTAAATGTTTCTACATATAACTTTAAAAAATCTGTACATATTTTTAGCCACTCAGTAAAGTTCTAATATGTCATTGATTCACATGAGAAAGGAATATAATTACACGTAACTGAATATAAAAAGCTAGGGCAGGGCAAGTCTATGGCGGATAGTATGTGACGATAAACCAGTGGGACAATAGATATGAGCGTTTTGTTTGGCTGATACATTAAAGCTGGCAAAATAGGTCATTCTCGTTACTGGATTTTCATAAGAAAACTCATTCTTTAGAATATACTCTCTCTTCCTCTGGTTTTGGATACTCTAGATTTATAAAATATTCTGGAACATGAATACATTTTGTTTTTTAGCCAATGTTGTCTCTGATCACAGACTCATTCTTTAAATCTGATGCTTGTGTCAAGACAAAGACATTTCATGATGAATTTTTCTTACAGCTCCATGAGCTAATCTTCTCCAAAGGGACATGGTCTGCTGTGACCTACATGTTGAACATCACATTAAGCATGAGAAAAATTCAAGTGCTACAGATGGTCATGGAAAATACTGTGCTAACAGAATATATAACCTAGTGCACATATACATAATTTCATGTACAGCTTCTCTATAATACTGAAGAATTTGAAGGGAAAAAAGAAGAGAAGATAGTTTCTTCAGACATTACATTAAAGAGATGTGAGACTATTCACTGTCTCCTCTTCCTACCCCCCTTGCTTTTGTATCAGGATTTTCATCTGGGCAGAAACACTGTGATCATAGATCAGAATGGGCCTTAAACCATATCCTGCCCTGTTAAAACTGCTTTGGAGAAAGAATCAGATACTGATTTGGAAAGACTTTATTTTATACTGTGTGTTTAATTTTCTGTGCAAGTATTTACATTGCTTTTTGTTTGTTTGTTTTAATGGATGACTTTTCATTCCATGTGGGCAAAGTGTTGATAGATAGGTAAATCAGAGAACTCAGAATGTTCCCCTAAAATTGTCCCTCTCAGAGGTCCCTTGGCACTGCCTGCATTATCCATTTGAACCAAGACACTTCTGAAAAGTTACATGGAGTCTTCTGCCTAAAACAGCAAACGTGAATTACGTTTTCTCACAGGGAAATGAGTATCCAAGCGGTGGGGACCCTAAATACAGAAACAGGCTCTCTCCTTTCTCATTCACTCATTTTGTCTTGAATTCAAATGTTGAACTGCATTAAAGGAATGGCAGATCTTGTGACAAAAGTATTTTTCTACAGGAATTCATATGAAATAAGGTGTATCAATGGTACCTCAACAAGTCTGACTCATCCTTGATCCCTCACTAGTAGCATTAAATCAAGCAACTGCTGATAGGTTCTTCTTCAAGAACTCCCCTATGAGTGCTTCCCTTATTTGGGGCTTTAATCCCGTCCGTCTGTTACTTGCTCTGTCTTGACTAAGTTTTCATATCACTGTGAACTGAAAATGAAACAACTGCCCTATTTCAAAAGGATTTAGTAACTGAGAAAAAACTTGAAGAACTTTTGCATAAGATGCATGTTATTGCCTGTGCAGTTTCATTCAGGAACCAATACTTCTAAAAGTTTAATTGTTCAGCCTGCAGCTTACATCTTTTCTGTAGCTCTAGTCCAAAGGCATTTTCTGTTGAGAGAAAAGAGTAGCATTATCTGGTGTTTATTTATTTTTGTGTTTGTATTTTTTTATACTTGCCATCCAAGATAACTGACTGCACTTGGAATATGCATTTATTAGCTGAAAAGATGATGGCACTTCCAAGGGTGCTGAACACTTTTTTGTTATGTTCACTGGTATCTGTGAGAGCTCAAAAATTCTAAAACTCAGGCAATAAAGTAGGCGGTGTAATTCTGACGTTACAAATGCAAGAAAAAGTTTATATAATCAAATATTACATGGAAAAATGTGTTTATACAATACTTCAGTGTTGTTACTTGATCATGGTCTCAAAGCATATGTGCCTCTTCAGTTAAATTTGAAATGCACCCTGGTAATACACTGGTGGGTGGTGGTGGTTTGGTTTTATTTTTCTCCCCCCTTTTTTTTTCTTTCTAAGAACCACTGAAAAATTGATTACTTGAGAGGTTTTTAAAGCACTCTGTTTTACAGTCTGGTTTCTCTTTTTTTTCCCCTTTCTGTGGGAAAAAGTCATGCATTTCCCCACATAAATCGGTCATTTGATAAATAACTATCTTTGTATTCATTGAAATATAGATGAATAATATCTTACACATATATAAAAAACCAAAAGAATCTGAAGCTGAGAAGTCTGTCACTAATAAATATTTGCTTCTTTTGAAGATGCAAACAATAAGCATTGACAGAAACTTAAAAACAATTTAAAAGAAATACAGGATTGGATGAGCAGGCAGCCAGGCAGATATGTTTGTTTTTACACATACCTGATGTTGCTTGTTTGCAGTGCAATATGCATAGCATACATTTTTGAGATGTTACTAGTCACTTTGTCTGGAAAAGATTAACAAAAAACCATGGGAACGACTACTTCTCTTGCTATGATTCTATGGAATTTTTTTAACTTTTCCAGAGTGAGACCTCCTACTATATGACATGGCACTTCACGACTGTGACGTGCCAGAGTAATCCATGTCGTTTGAGGGAAGGCTGAAGAAGAAAGCTCCAAAACTCAAAGTACAGCTGTGAGCACCCTTTTTCAAAAAAATTGCTGTTTTAAAATGATCCTGTGCTTGAGTGTCTGGGAGGGTCTGTCCACTGCATTCACAAGTTAAAGATATTCTGCAATTTCAGACCTTCCAGTGTTGAGTGGGAACAGAGGAAATACACACTCAGTTCCACTTAATTGTTTATAGTCTAAAGATCATATTGCTCTATATTTTTTAAAATGCTGTTCTCCCTTATGTTAATTCTCTTCATGTTTATTCCCTCTTGCAGAGGAGGAGAAAACCAAATTAATCTATGTTTTTCTGTGCCTGAGTAAGGCAAAGAAAGCCTAACTCAGGCATAGAAAAAAAAAGCCATTTATATTCAGGCACGTTGTAGACAAAATCTGAAATGAGCAATCTACTTGACATTGACTCCCACATTTCTGTCAATCATCGGAGTAGCAGGAAAACGCATGACATTCCTTCACAAATTGTGGAGTTTGCTGAATTTGTATGAAGGACATGGCGTAGCCACTCTGCTGCAGGGGTTCGTGTTGGAGAAAGGTGCATGTTACAATTCAAGCCCTACATTTTAAACTATTTTGGATAGATTTTGCAGTGTAATGGTTCTGATCAAAACAGGAATCTTCTGTACCATATCTAGGAGAACTGTACACTGGTACACCTGGCAGAGATTGAAAGACCTGATCCCTGTTGCTGTACTGTGCCTGGAACAGCCATTAAACCAATTCTTCTTGCCAAATAACAGACCTTCTCCTTTTGAGATGGCAGTATGTTGCACACTGTGCTGACCTAAACCCAATCAGTTCCTCAGTCAAGATGTCCAATACTGCCTTTCTTTCCCTTTCTAACTCTTCTTTTGTGTACAATCAGCCTTGCCCTTTCTATCTTGTGGCTTTAGAGTTTCAGACTTTTTTCTTCCTTGGAGCTAATCTCTGGTTGAAACTCTGAATTTGTGACAGAAAGACAAGGAAAAGGTGAGATTTTTGTTATGCGCCCTTTTATATGTTATTAACTGTCCATGTCAGAGGGATTTTCTTGATGAGTAGCCCCCTAAGTATAACTGAGTCTGTTAGAGTGACCCATGCAAAAAAACCTTAAGAAAGGGTGAATTTTATAAATGCTGACAAAACTCAAGTAATTACATTATTTCTGCTTACATTGCATCCCTATAATACTTTGGAAAGTAAGTTTCTTACTTAACCAATCTTCTTCATATGTCATCTCAGATCACTGTTATCTTCTTTGTTAAAGGTTACTATTCTTGTTACCTTCTAATTTAGCAGGTTTAAATAGCTAAACAAGCAAAGCTTTCAAGATTTGAAAAACAGGAAAGAAATAAGATATCCAAAGGTCCTGTGATTACAGTGCTTTTTATGCAGAGACAGGGATGCTTTCTATGGAGATGAATTTTCTCTAATCATTATTGTTTATAGGAGTGTGAACACAGTTTGATTGCATCTGGCTCTGCCAGGAAGCATCCAAGACAAAGTGTAGTTGTATAATAAATTAATCAAAGTAACTGATGTCAGTTCTGAACTGCTGCATAATAACCTCTTCTGACATTGTGGCAAGGATTTTCCCTTCTTTTTACCTGATAATATGGTGTATATCACAACTAAGCTTTGCTATTTGGTTCTTCTGAATGCAATCTTAATGAAACATGTTTAATAGAAGCAGCTGCTATGAAGAAAAGCAGTGGTAGCAATGAATATTCTTATAAAGGAATAGTTTGATTTACATTATGGTCTCTGGAAGAAAGCAAAATGTTAATTAGTTTATCAGTACTCATCTCTATAACCAAGGCAGCTTGTGTGGTTTAATATTATCAAAAGGGTTTTGTATACACATTCAAAAGGTGGTGCTGTTAGAAATTTGAAAGCCATAGAATAATTAATTATGGGAAAGTTGTAAATGGTTGTATTTGTTTCTGTCTATATCTAGTAATTTCCTGCAGTCATCCTTTCAGAAAATATGGTGTGCTGGGCTTGTTTCAGAACAATCTGAAAAGGAAATGTGCTGCTCATTGTAGAGCTGTAGTGTTTCCACTCGTCTTCCTGACCTGTAAGTAAAACCTACTCAGAACAATGCTAGGGGGATGTTGAACACAACACAGTAAGGCTACACGTGTTTTGTGATCTTGGGAAGGGAGTAAAACTTTATTCAGAGTTCTGGATGCTAAATTTATCTGAGAGTGTTGAGCCAGTTTGGTGTAATAGAAGTAGCTGTTCTTTGGTCAACATTAAAAAGCACTAATCTGACAGTTCTCGGTTCCGTGTCGTGCATCTCTCTGAAAGAAATAAGTGAGGTCAAACGAAGTGGTGGGAGAAGAACAACACCCACCCCCCAACACTCAAAAAAATCCCCAAAATCAACCGAACGCTACCACATACACCCCCTCCCCCCCAAGCCAAGCCCCAGTCCCCCCGGCTCGTGTTTAGGCCACTTTCTCTCTGCCCTCGCGGTGCTGCGCGGAGCACAGGACCCGCTGGGAGCGGCGCTCTGCGTGGAAGAGGCGGTGTGACCCGGGCGGGGGAAGGGGGGGAGAGGGGGGGGAACAATCAACCGCGAATGAGGTGGAGTCAGCACACCAGGCATACACTGAATGGGCAGTCGAGCTGACGAACGAACGGGAAGCCTAACCGAACAACAATCGGGGAATTACTTTCGGCCTGAATGAAGTGAACTCCGGCTATTCTTCATGTGGGTGGCTGTATTGAGACAGGGAGCCTGTGCTTCTCTCGCCGCAGACACTGGAACCCACTTTGCGGTGAAATTCTAACACGCGAGCGAGAGCGCAGGGTGCCGGGAAATGGGGGAAATAGCTTTTCCCAAGTCTCTGCGTGGCGGGGCGACGCGCCCGGCTGCCTCGATTCGGTAAGCCGCAGGCAGCATGCGGCACGGAGGGAGGGAAGGAGGATTTCGCTGTCGCGATGGCTTCCACAGGTAGGTTTGTGGTTCCATGCGCTTCTGTTTTGTGCGTTTTCCTAGGTCTGAGAACTCATTTTGTGGGTTGATCTTGTGTTTGGCCGGTCGCGCTAGCCGCAGCGGCAGCGAAACGTGACCCCGGGAAAAGGGGAGGGCGGCGGGAGTTCACTAAAGCGAACCAGCCTCAGTCGGAGGCCACCGGGGCTGCTCCGCTGGCGGGGCGGGGAGTTGGGAGCACGAACGGAATCTGCGGCCTGCTGCTGCTGCGAGCTCTGTAGAAATTAAGTGGGAGGAAGAGTTACGCCTTCTGTAGTCGTGTAACAAGGTTGGGAGTCTACGCAGAAACTGAGAAGGTTTGCAGACAAGGAGTTCCGTCAGTATGACAGTTTCCTGCAATCGCAAAGGACTGATCTGAAGGCATGAGGCAGAGCTCGAGAGCTTTGTTTAGTCATATTTCTGCCGAGGAAGGCTTCTGAATTTTTGTGGGTCTTTTTCAAAGTAGAAGAAATGAAGCCTACCTGGAATATACATAATTTCTGTCTACGTAGAAAAAATTTGTCTAGGCTGAGTATTTTTCCTCCCCTGAGGAGTTCTTAGTAATGTTATAGTAGCACTAAATTTCTTTTCAAAAGCATGAAGGATGTACAGATTTTGTAAACATGAGTCTTTCCTAAACGAGGAGTATGGCATAGCTTTTCTGCTTTCTTGCTTAATGAGAAAAACACTTTATTGTGCTATTAGCACTGGAAGGATAATTCCTCTAATTCGTGCATCCAAGACAAAGTGTATTTGTGTAAGACATGTACAACACTCTCACTTTCTTACTTCAGATCTGAATTTTCCGTGAAAATATAGTAAAGTCTTTGAGCAGCCACCTATTATATGGTACAATGTAGAGGATGCACCAGAATAAGGAGTGTGGTTCTTACGGCCTTAATGCGAACAATTTTTCTATTCAGGCAGTTGCAGCACATGCTTGGGAAAAGACTGCAACCCTAAAAGGAGAGAGCGACTGAATCACAGTTCTGGAGAGACCAATCAAGAAAAAAAATGCAACAGCTTCGCTTCTCAGTCATGTGTTTTGTGATACTGAACAATACTGAGGATAAACTGAACTGGGTTTGTTTTTACCAGTTTCGATTCCAGGTTATTAAAAGCAGCCTCTGAAAAGTCAAGTTCTTTCCTGGTTTAAAAATAAAATGGTTTAGGTATACTACTTGAAAATCAAAATGCAGCCCTCGCTTTTGTTGCAGGCAAGTGACTAGAAAAGTGAACAGGTTGGAGTGGGTCACATTTAGGCAGAATTAATCTCTCAGCAGAAGAACAGGACGAAAGTGAGAGTTTTGATAGAAGGCCCAAACATCAGTTTGATTCCTTTCATTCCTTCTATGAGGCAAGTAGGTCTCAGACATCAAAAGCTGCATACTGAAACCTCTCTGGTGTCTCATGATACCAGGGAACTGGACTGAAACAGGAAAAGGGGGGTTTAAGCGCCTTCTTTCCTTCTCTTTCACCACAGGCAAACTTTGTAGGGTCATAACACAAAATGGAAAATGTCACTGAGTCTTTGTGCTTGCTTCTCAGAAGTGTCAGAAAGTCAGGCCCAAGCTCTGTCCCTTCTTCTTTCACTAAGTATTTGCTACAGTTAGCCCGCTCTACCTTCACTCTTGCCTCCTTTCCTTTGGCTTTGCAGTGTGTCTGTCAGTAGACGTGAGTGGCACTTTTCAATTCAGCACAGACGTCTTAGACCTGCATCTCCAACATTTCAAGCAATTTTAATGGATAATGAACTTTAAAGCATAAGACTGACATTTTACTCTTTTCTTGAAAGGTGCTTATCCAGTGCATTCTGCCTGAAAAAGAATTACTGTTCATTTTGGAAATATGATTTGCATGTTTCATAGGTTCTTCTTTTTCTTCTCTAAAACTATTGAAATTTAATTTTACAATTTGATGAAAATTGTCATATTCAGCAGTGTGAATGTCTGAAATTCCATTATGAGATAAACCGTGATAGGAATGGATTTGTCTGTCTCTAAAGCCATTTTGCTAATTTGCTGTGTAAACCTAGTGTGAACATGTTACAATTGTTCTGATTGTCTTATTGGATTTATGTTTTTTCACCACTGAATGATCTGCTGCACTTAGAATAGGGGTTCTCTTGTTTATGCATTATGTACTGATAGTGATTCTCTTGTAAAGAGAATTTAATAAATGTCACATTTTACATTTTCATGTGATCCGGATGTCTTGAGGATATGCCTCTGCAGCTGATTTGCATTCCTTAGACAGCAAAGTTAGGCTTGAAGTCAGTAGCAGGGCATCTGCAAGATCTTTTAAAATACATAAAAAGACATATGCAACTGATTGCTTCAGTAATTGGGGAAGTTTCTTTTTTTCCCGTAGTATTATTTGGGAGAATGAAATGAATTAGTGTAACAAAGCCTTTCAGAAAGTCATGATAAGAATTTTACTGCTTTGAAGATGCTCTGTTGTTAATTCTGTTCAGCAGATAAGAGTTATTTGTATTTTGGTGTTTGAATGAATGTATGATTCCAAGTTACCTGTAAAATGGTCTAGCTATTTTCTCAGAAAAGAAGGCACATAATACAGGCTTTAGGGCAGGGTAAAGTGGTGTGTGGTAAATCATCCTTTTGATTCTTATCGATGTACAGAGGGGGCAGAGGGTAAGTGCAGCTAATTGTGTCAGCCTGTGGTTGCCTGGAGATAAGCTGACACCTGGCATGGCTTCAGAGGCTGCATTTGGTTATTACTGGTAGACCGTTATGGGAGCTAGAAGTTGCAGAACACAGGAATGTACCAATACACTCCCACTTTTGTCATGCATCTTGCCAGCAGGCCAGAGTCTCACCTGAAGGTGGTGAAGTGCCAGCCTTCTTCACCCAGTGCTTGCTGGGGAGGACTTCTGTGCCAAGGATATTTCCTCAAGGGATGACATGGATGATTTACAACTCTCTTTAGGGCATAAGGCAAGAATGATTTTTTGTATTCTAAATACATTTGAAAGGCTCCCAAAACACTCTGAATGCTTTCTAAATGCACACAATAAAAAATTGCATGAAGTTAAAAACCTTCAGTACTGTAGTGTACATTACATTTAATTAGTAGTTTGGGTTCTAACTGTTGAATGTGTTTTTTCTTCCACCAAATAAATGTCTCTGAGAAATACTTTACTGCCTCTCCAGATGTGCTGTTTTATTTCTGAGATTGTCAGCCACTCCATTTTTGTATTTTCTGTAATATCCAAGCATTTAATACATATTTCACTGAGATTCTTCTCAGATGAAACAACTGAAGCTGACCTTTTGCTGTGCAGAGAGGTTAATACCTGGATGCTAGAGCCACTGTCTTAATAACTTTCCCAGGTTCAGCCTGACTGATTACTTGCTAAGATAGTTGGTCCACTCAAACAGGTATTAGCAGAATCTCCAAGCAATAGTAATTTTGTCTTCTCCTTCATAAACATGAAAAATCCTGTTATATTTTCTCTGCTTTGTATTGGTGGGTTTTTGGGAAGTGTGGGAACCACAGGTGTCTCTGTGTTGGTACATGATTCTGACTCATGACATGTCTTTCAAAATGAGAAGTGGAATTACTTACGTTGAATGGGAAAGCATGTACTGTGCAAAAGACACAACAAAGTTATTCCATTCCCTGGCATCTGAAGTTTTAAAAAACAAGACTTCAAGTATATTTTGTTTTCCATATATTCTGTGAAAAGGAAGGAACAGTGTGAGCAAAGTTGATGGGTTTCATACGAGGGAATAATTTGGTTCAGTGTATTTTTGTGAAATTGAAAGCAGAATGTAACAAGTTTAAAAGGTCAGAATTTCAGTAAAGTTAACACTTCACAGACTGACTGAAAGCAAGAGAGACTTTTGGTCTCTCTTGCTAATATTGAAACCTTTGTATTTGGAAAAGCAAGGGAGGGAAAGAGAAGATAGATAACCCATAAGAATCTTACAGTGCAAATGGACTTGGAAAAGTGTTAGTTTGTAAACTGGTTCAAGTGGGCCATTACTTTGGCTTACTTCAGAGCAGTATTATTTTCTCTGTCCATCTGGCTTTTATGCTAGCCTAAGACAGTTGTGAGTTAGTGAGCTCAGCGTTTTTGAAGCAGAACACTGACTTAAAGCTTCCGTTCCCCAAAAGACATAATTGAGAATCTTGAGTTTTCAAGCTCAAGGTATGATCCACATTAACTATCACCTTCTCACTAAAAGGACTACGAAGTTTGAAATATATGAGAACCTACTAAAATACTAAATACATAACTACTAAAGGTATGGTAGTGAAATGACTGCTTTTACTTCCCTGCTCTTGTTGGGTTATTGTCTCTAAAGGTGTGAGGTGATTTTGCCCTGCAGCTGCTGCAAGAGAAGAAAAGGAATGTTATCTTTTATCTGGACCATAGTGTGGGTTAAGCTACGCTGGGTTTTTCTGGTAGTTTTTTTTATTTGGAAAGGGAGTGTATTCCTTTTTCTTCTTGGTGGGGGTTCTTTTTTCTTCTTTCAACAGGCTTAGTGGATTAAAATATGGGTTAATGGGTAAGATTTTACTTTATTTACCTGTGTCCTAGGCACATCCAGCAGTTTCTGCTTACAACTTCTACAGGTTTTACCTGTTGTTGCCAAGTAGAAGAGTGAGCTTGGTATTTTTGTGCCTTGCATGTTGGCACAATTAGTATTCATTTTCTTTCTTAATGTCATTTTTCAGTAGTGTATGGTGCAAAGAGTCTAGTTCCTTTCTAAGGTCCAGCCTTTAAAGTTGATGATAAATTATAGTAAATGTAGGTCTGACCCAGTTGTGTGAAGAGATACAAACATGAATGATCCTGGCTTTGTCATGTTACTTCTTCAATCAGGGAGCTGCACTTTTGCCAGTGTTTTTACAGCTATAAATTGCACGGTAGGGGCCTGAACCAAGAAGATGCTTTGCTTTCTGTCAAATGTGCCAGGCTTGTTAATTCTTTAGAAGCTATGAAATTGAAGAGTTATTGATTCCGTGAGATAAAGGGTTAACAGCTGACCAGTGAACTCTTCATCAGACAATGAGAGGACATAGCTGAAATATCCAGCAGTTTTGTTTTTAATTGAAGTAAAAACAAAGCTGCTTTCATGGGAAGTGCCTTTCAGATGTACTTGTTTCTAGCCTGGGAAGAATTGTACCGAGTTTGTGTTTTTTCTGCAGGTTACATGCCTGACTGCCAGTAACTTTTCACTCTATGTTTAGTATGTTACACCTTTGAAAATGGGGTGTGAACTGCATGTGTGTGAGCATGACAGTGGTCCTTCTCTCATGCAGTGTATGGAGCTCTAAAGGTAACAGGAGCAATCCAGGGCCTGAAACAGGGAAAAATCAAGCCTTGGTCCCTTTATTGAAGCAAGTACTGTGGAAGAAGGAGTGGAATTTGCTGTGTAAATCCATTAGATTAACTCTTATGTATGTAGTTGAGATTGTATTAGAGTGGGAGAAGATTTTAAGCTATTTTAGAAGGAGTGCCGTTCCCCTCCCTGCCCCCAGACTTGGTAGCTGGATTCCAGTGACTCCCCTGTGTGGTCTGGTATCAGGAGAACAAAGACAGAGGCATGAGAACAAGAAAGCATATGGAGATAAGCTTGCAATTGTAATTCCTATTCCTGTGGGGAATGCATTAACCTCTCACACTCAGAAGCAGAATCATCTCAACCTGCAGTGTAATTGGGAAGCATCTGGGCAGGTTCATGTGCTGAGATGCCTTTTGCACTTGAGATACTTGTCAAATGCTGGACTCTGGAGATGGTCGAAGTTGTGTTTCTGGGGAGGCTCTAGTAGTCTTGGTACCTTGACCAACATGGGTTTGTGCAGCCAGCTTTTCTGACTGTTTGCTCCAGTATGAGGATGACTGTAATGTAGATGATGTAGCAGATAAACACAGATTCAGATTTCTGTAGCTCTTCCACACTAAACATTTCTGCAGTATTTCCTTAAAGTTCACTTTTCTGGCTGTTATGAATACACTTAAAGTAATGGTATAGTATAAAGACAGTTTCTGTTAAAAGGTCTCCCTCTTCTGATTAAATGTTTTCTCTGTACAATGTGTGCTATGTGATGAATTCAGATGGTTTATAGTCAAGGCACTAGCTTGCAGATTTTCTTGTCTCAGACGTATCTTTTAAGTACCTTGCACACTCTGCATTCAGGTAATAGCAGAACCAAGCTCTGCCATGAATTGAAGGGAAAACAATATTCATTTGGACTTGTTTCAGTGGCTTTTTACATTAGAAAGATTTCCTTATGGAAAAGATGAATTAATGTGATCAACTATGTAGGAATGGAATTGTTCCATAACTTCCTTGGTTTTGGGGTTTTTTTTTTCCCCTCCCTTCTCCTTTGGAAGTGTATCAACTCAAGAGTCAGTAATTAGAGATTATTTCATCTGTGATTGTCTTACTGGGTTTCAGTCCAGCCAGTGTTGAGGTCAGTAGAACTATTCAGGTGAATGAAGCTATTCAGATGCAGGGGCATTTGTAGTATTATAGTCTGTCATGGGAAACAGTGTGGTTGAGCCTCGACCTATGCGAATAGATCTTGACTTTTATTATACTAATTCAGAATAATTAGATATAATCGCCATTACAACTTGACTGGTTATTTAAGTGTACCTCTGAAAAATGAGGTGAAACTGTTCTTATGTAAAGCTCTGCAGTAATAGCATCCACATTATTCCTCATCTAAAGGCATCTGTTTAACTATATCCTATAGTATTTATGTCCAGTATAATTAAGTTGAACATGTTTCAGAGATCAGTCAGTTTTAAAACCAGTTACTCTGGTGTTGTTTGCAGGCTATTAGAAAAATAAAGGTTACAGTTGTTTTACTTCTTTGTCTGTGTGGTGTGGACAATGTCACACCTGAAAACTAGTTGCACAGGTGTCATGGTGTAAGCCCAGCTAGTAGCCAAGCCCAATGCAGTTGCTTGCTCACTCTCCAACCCCTAGAATTGAGGAGAGAATTGGAAGCGTATAAGATAGAAAACTCAGGGGTTGAGACGAACTTAAGAGGGAAAGCAAAAGCCCCTTGCACAAAAGCAACACAAAACAAGAAATTAATTTTCTTCTTCCTATGGTCAGGCAGATGTTCAGCCATGCCCAGGAGACCAGACCTAATCATGTGTAATGGTTACTTAGGAAGACAGACGCCATCACTCCAAATGTCTTCCCCTTTGTCCTTCCTTCCCCTACTTCGTATACTGACCATGATGTCATGTGGTCTGGAATATCCTTCTGGTCACTTGGAGTAACCTGTCCTGGCTGTGTCTCCTCTCAACCTCCCAAGCTGCCTTGCCAGTGTGGCAGTATGAAAAATAGAAAAGGCCTTGGCTGTGTGTAAGCCCTGCTCAGCAATAACAAAAATACCTCTGTATTATCATTATTGTGTTAAGCACAAATCCAAAACAGCCACTTACTAGCCACTGTGAAGAAAGTTAACTCTACCCTGGCCAAGACCAGCACAACAGGTAAGGTCTGTGCTGCTCTGTGCTGCTAAACTTGCCTTTCAGCCCCAGTTGTATCCCTTTCTCATCCAGTGAGCAGAAGGGTGTGGAGACTGGCCCAGTCACCTTCATGCCTCTCCATCAGGTTTATATACACAGTGGTAATATACCCCTGAGCTTTCTTTTCTCCAGGCCGTACAGTCCCAGCTGTCTGGAACTCTGCCCCTGCTCCTGTAAAAGATGCTTCAGTCCCAGTGATGGCGTCTTTGTGACCTTGTGTGGGACTTGATCAAGCAAGTCCCTGTCTCTGTTGTACTGAAGAGCCCATAAATAGGCACAGGGCTTCGTATGTGGCCTCTTAGCTAAGCAGGGAGGAAGGATCACCTCCCTTGACCTGCTGGCAACACTTTGTGATGCAGCCAGCATACTATTGGCCACCTTTGCCTTGGGGTTGTATTGCTGGCTCATGGTCAGCTCATTGTCCATGAGAACCACCAAGTCCTTCTCCACAGAACTGTCTCCAGCCAGTCAGCCCCCAACATATGCTGGAGCCATGGATTTTTCCTTCTCAGTTGCAGGAGTTTATATTTCTGCTTGTTGAACTTAAGATTCTTTTTGTCCCATTTCTCCTACTTCTGAATAGCAGCACAACCATCTGGTTTGTCAGTGACTCCTCAGAGTTTTCTGTTGTCTGCAAAACTTGCTGATGAAACTTTATCCCATTAGCGGTATTGTTAATGAAGGGTGTTGAGGACTATTGGTCCTAGTATCAGCCCCGGGGCATAATGCTGTGACTTGCCTTTTTGTGGACTTCCTGCAGCTGATCACAAGTTTCTGGGCCCAAATACTCAGCCAGTTTTTAACAGTTCTCACTTCCACTTATCTAACCCTTGTTTTGTCAGCGTGTTTATGAGGCTATTATGGAAGACCACGATAAAAGCCTTACTGAAGTCAAGATAAGGAACATGCACTGCTCTTCCCTTAGCCACTAAGCTAGACAGTTTATTGTAGAAAGTTATCTCAGTAGATATGCATGATTCCCTCTTCGTAAATTCATGCTGACAACTCTCAGTCCTTTTTCTGCGAAGTGTTTGAAAGTGGTTTCCAGGTTTAGTTGCTCCATCACCTTTCCAGAGACTGAGGTTAGATTAACTAAGCCTGCAGTTCCCTGGATCATCCTTCGCACCTCTCTTGGAGGTATGAGTGATGCTTGCTCCCTTCTAGTTTTTAAGAATCTCTTCCAGTCATTGAGAACTTTCAAAGATTATTGAAAGTGGTCTTGCAGGGTATCAACCAGCTCCCTCAGCTCTTGTGCGTTGAACCACTCAGTCCCCAGTGGACTCAGATATGTCCAGTTTATTTTAGTTCTCCTTTGCTTAGTCCTCCTCCACTGAGGGTATATTTTGATCCAGATTTTTCCTGTGGTCTCAGGGGCTTGAGGTTCCCAAAGGCCTATCTTACTGATGAAGACTGATACGAAGAACATTGTGAGTACCTCAGTGTCATCCACCAGGTCCCCTGCCCCACTCAGCAAGTGGGTTGAATGGGTTGTTGGAATTAAAAAGTGAAGACCATGGGTTGAGATAAGAACAATTTACTGAAAACAGCCATGAGATGAGAAAACAAACAGTAAGAGCAACAATTCTAAGAAAAGAGAGAGTGATTCGCAACCAGATGCAAAAATGCTCACCAAAGACCTTGACCTGAGCCCCACCTGAACCTCTTCCTCCAGCTTGCTGCCACCACCAACTCACTGCTCCCTCCACCATGCTTTCTTAACCAGAAGGGACCCTTTCTCCCTGGAAGAGACTCCCTTCCCCCCACCCCCAGCAATGACATGAGATGGTATACAGTAATTCCACATCCCGGCCATGCTCCCTACTGCGTACTGCAAAAATCAACTCTGTTGTGGCTGGGACCAGGACACTCAGTTTTCTATTGGTGACACCCGATTTTCTACTGGTATTTTAGGTGCAAATGGTGCACTTGACTAGACATACCTGATTAACACTGTGGACTGTAAAATGCAAAACATCTTGGAAGAGACAGTCCATTCCCATCTTTAGGGCTAGGGAATGTGTTCTGGAGAACTGATCAAACAGTATGAGTGTAGCAATTCTGTAATCTCTATTCCCTCTGTTATTTGACCTGCTGGATGTTTTCAGCAATCAGCATAATTTTGTGAAATGATATCTACTTCTCAAATAAACAAAAAACGCTTCTTTATAATCTTATTAAGAGAAAAATCTATATTTTATGAACACGTTCTTTCAGTACAAGGTTCATAAAAATGCATGTTATTTTTAAATTTGCGTTTACTTTGTTTTCTTTGCTGCAGAATCTCAAAGTTACACGGAAGCCATTAACCTCTCTATGGTGATGTCTGACAGCACCGTGGGCACTAACTCTTCTTTGCTGAGGGCCAACATGCAGACTGATCCCTCCTTTCAGCACTGTTTTGCATCTTCATGTACTGTTTCAAGTAGCAATCCTATCCCAGGGGCAGAAAGGTAGGAAAAGATTCTCCTACATTATTGTTTAGTTCTCATAATGATAGTTCCCAGCCAAGACATTATTCTTGCATCTTCATTGCAGACCATTTGTCCAAGAACTTTGAGATGGGTTGTGACATTTAACGTTGATGTCGTCCATTGGCTGGATTTTAGCACATACGCAGGTGTTACTTTTGTGGTATGGACACAGTTAGCTTTGAAGATAAGTGAGAAGACAAAAACAAGCAGAATTTAATAGCTCAGTTATGTTGTTGTGTGCTAGCACAAGCTCATATATATTTTTCTGAGTGCTTAACTGGCTTCTCTGATGTTTTGCTTAAAGCCTTGTCATGAAATTTCACATTGGAATAAGCTGTATTTGAGAGAAAGGGAGTACTCTTCTCATTGCAGACGTGTTTCTAGTCAGTAAAATGACACTAGATTTGCTTTGGTAGTATATAGCTGATGCCCTTTCAACTGCTCGACAGGCTTAGAAATTTTTATTATTTTATAATTATATTATGGTAAATATGTAAGGCTCTGGACAAGTGCTTAAATAGTATAAATTTACAAAGTAGTCCTTATCTAAAGGAGCTTGCAGCATAAGCTAAGAAATGCCAAGAAACATCAAACAAACAGGGAGTCCGTAGTTACTGTTGGAAAGTTGAGCAGACCATAACAATGCATGATCAGTCATTAGCTGTGTGCTATATTTACTCAATAGACAAGGTGTTACATTACACCTGATGAAGTTACCTTCTCTATCAGTCTGCAAAAACATTTATTTCTGGCTAATTATCCTATTCTCGTTCTTGGCTATTTGGCTTCTTTTTCACAGTAAGTATTTGGGAATACTTCTGGGAGTGTCAGATGTCAGTGAGTACTTCAAGTATGTTGTTACCTATTTATCTTTTATTTATCTTCCAATCTGATTGGTTTCATTTTCAATCAGTAGTGAGACTGTGAAAGAATGTTTTGGTTTTGTGATTACGAATATGAACCGTCAGACTGAACAAAATATGTTGGTATTTGCTGCAGAGGAGGCAATGTAACAATTACAAGTGGATATGTATTAAAAGCTTATCAGTCAATTCAGTCATTATCAAGTTTACATTCCTACTTCAGACTTTATCTAGAAAATTTTGTTCCCTTTTTTCTAAATATTTTTTCTATAATTTTTTATTTCACCTGGCAAATAGAGGTTTCTTTCTTGCAGCGATGTCATCCTCAATTTGCTTACCTTTCATGTCATTAATGACCCTTCTAATTTGATCTGTTTAAATCTACTGGCATCCATTTCCACAGCTCCCTTTTAATTAAAAATCCTTTCTTTTTTGATAGGTCTTACGTCAGCTTTTCCCCTTTGCATTTCCCAATGAGTTTGTTCTCTCTAGATATGGTAATATTAGTAATATTTTCCAGCTGCAGCCTAAGGACATTTCATTTTTAGAAGCAAGGAGACAACTTATTAATTTAGAAGCAAGGAGACAACTAATTAGACTTTTATCAGATGATTTCATAAGAAGTTTCATGTAGTGGTTTCAGTTCGCTTATTTGAGTTTCTCGCCAAATGCCAGCACACTTACCAAAATTTACCTGCATTTGCTGTGAGATAAGGATTAGGAGTAGGCAAAGCAGGCTTAAAGTTTAAGAATATAAGAAAGTTTATTAATAAACCTAAAAAAAGGGGAAAAAACAGAACAAAACCCTCAGACCACTTCCCCTCTCCCCACCTCTCCATTTCTTACTCACTGACAATACAAAAAGACAACTCTTTGACTTTCAGTGAGTTTACCACCTCTAAAATAGTCATTTCTCAGTTTATTTAGGGAGAGAAGTCTCTTTTGCTTATACCATGGACTCTCTGTAAGAAAATAGTGTAGTGGTTCGAGTTCGCCTATTCAAGGTTCTGGCCAAATGCCAGCACACTTACCCAAATTTACCTGATGTTTGCTGTGCGATGAGGATTAGGAGTAGGCAAAGCAGGCTCAAACTTTATAAAGTATAAAGAAACTTTATTAATATACCTAAGACGGAGGGAAAAAATCCAAGAAAAAACCAGGACAAACTCCTCAGACCACCCCTCCTTTCCCAACCTCTCCATTTCTTTCTCTCTGACAACACACAAAAGACAACACTTCGACCTCCAGTCAGTTTACCATCTCAGAAATAGCTCTCATTTCAGTTCATTTAGGGAGAGAACTCTCTTTTGCTTACACCATGGATTTTCTGTAAGAAAAATACAGTTTTGATGGATCTTCTGCCTCACCATCAGCCGCCACCCAGAAGAAAGATCAGCTTAATGGTGGATCCCTCCCACACCAGTAGTCTTCCCACAGCCACTATGGTGGGTTATGAACAGTCCACAGGGTACCTGTTTTAAGGATGCCCAGTTCAATTGCAGCAACAAAGAAAATCCCTTCTTCTGTGCTTAGCAACACAGGTTCTCCTGACAACTCAGGTTCTCTGGCATTCACCCCAGGACCAGGGCTCTGGGTCACAGCTTCTCTTCTCTCTTGGTTCAAGTTTCTCATCAGGCTGTACTTTTTTAAACACCTACTTGTCTTTACTCAGGTATTTCAGTTCATTGGCTGCAATTAGAATCTCACATACCCCCTTTGGACTATATCTTCATATATTCCAGGGAATTTATTAGCTCAGTCCCCAGCCATGGTTTTCCAAAAGAGTTTTCAGCTTCACTCTTGAAGCACTTCTCATGCTCCTCTCTCTAGGTATCAGTTCTGCTTTCCTCACTGACTGTAAAGTCTCTATGCTGCATTTATGTAGATGTCCTCACTCATTTTTCTCTCTCTCTCTGTCTGGGCCCGGGGTGAGAGAGCAGGGCCTGGCCCAAACTGGATGGAGTCCAGCCCAGTCCTTGCCTGGCCCAGAGCAGGGGCCTGGCCCTGTGTCGTTGTCTTGGTTTGAAAGACAGGTGTCTGTTATGGAAGGCAGGAGCCTCCCTTGGAAGGGGAAACTGTAACCCCTCTCCCTCCGAATTATTATGAATTTGAAATCAAGAGGCTCTCAGGCAAAGATATGGGAATACGAATAACAGTTCTTTACTAATAACTAAAACAAAGCCAACAAATAACAACAGCTATGGTGTTAACCAACAAACAGAACCAGAAACCTAGTGGCACCCTGCTTGGCTTCAGGCACCTTTCCCTTTTGGTGCAGTTCCAGTCACAGCCTGCAGGGGGCGCTCTGGGTGTGATGATTCCCCGGCGGCTGCAGGGGGCGCTCTGGGTGTGTTGATTCCCCGGTGGCTGCAGGGGGCGCTCCGGCGTGAGCTCAGGTAGCACACGGCAATGGCGGCTGCCCAGGCAGGGAGGGATGGAGGAGAGCCTTTGTTTCACAGACCCTTGGGGGCGGCTGGTGCCGCAGCAGGATCCCCGGACACAGGGAGCTGGGACAGCAAGAGGTCCCGGCATGCAGGGGGAGCCCAGTTATGATGTAACAAAAAAACTGGGAGCTGCGTGGAGGAGCAGGGGAGAGACAGGCTGGTGGCAGGCAGCTCCTGAGGGGGCAGAGAGAAAAAAGACTCACAGCAGAGAGACCGGCAGCTCCATGCTGGCTTCTCAGTGGCTGTGGGTTGAGCAGACAGCAGCTCCAACCATCCAGCTCCGAGGGTCCCGAGCAAGAGAGCCACCTCCCCCTGCCCTTGCTTTTTCAGTCTCCCAAAATCTCGTGTTGTCAGGCCCTGCTTCCATGAGAGCGATTCTGCCCCACCCTGCCAAGGAGAAAGGTCCTAGCCTTGTGCTTTGTTCTCTTAAGTACTCAGCCATTAGCTCAGTCATTAGTCTCTTAGCAACCCATGGGAGAAAAAGTCCTGAGGAAAAAAACTAAATCGAAACTCCAACAGTCGTGTAGCTGACATGTCGGCTGAACTGTATCTGCTGAAAATTCCAGCCAGTTCCTCCCTCATACCTGGCTGCAGCGGCACGGCCGCTCTAAACCTCCATTCCCCCCCCTCCCTCCTTTGGAAGGAGCGGGGGGCCTTACCAGGGACAGGAGCAGGAGATGCTCCTCTCTACACAGCAGCAGGCCAAAAGAGGAAGAGGCTCAGAGGGTCTATGCTTATATACGGTTCTTTCCTCAAAGGCGGATCAACTGTTTAATTGGTTCACCCACACATCAGTCCTTAAAACTACCTAGCTATTGGCTCTCTCTCCCAGGAAGTTATATCCCTTCCTGCAGTACAGGTCACTTCCTAGATTTTTACCCCTCCGGACTAACCCAGGACAAATAGTTTTTATGGGTTTTCAGCCTCACAACCAACAGCTGTCCAGGAGGAAAATCTGCTTGTTGTGGAGGATCCCTCCCCCCACACAGTAGCCTTCCCACAGCTACTACAGGGGAGGTAATGACAGTCCATGGGGTACCCTTTTAAGGATGAGCAGTTCTATTGCAGCAGCGAAGAAAATCCCCTTCTTCTGTGTCTAGCAACACAAGTTCTCCTGGCAACACAAGTTCTCCAGCATTCCCTGGGGCCAGGGGCAGCTCACAGCATCTTCTGTGTCTCAGCTCAAACTTCTCATGAGACTGCACTTATTTCAGCACCTACTCATCTCCACCCAGGTGCCGTAGCTCACTGGCTGCAGTTAGAACATCACATCCCCCCTTTGGACTATTCCTTCATATATTGCAGGGAATTTATTAGCTCAGTCCCAATCATGGTTCTAAAAAAGAATTTTCAGCTTCACTCTTGAAGCACTTCTCATGCACCTCCCTCTAGGCATCGGGTTCTGTTTTCCTCACTGACTTAAAGTCTCCATGCTGCGCTTATGTAGATGTTTTCATTTGTTCCTCTCTCTGTGCAGGGAAGGATGGGTGTCTGCAAGTTTAGTCTGGGTATGGAGAGAGGTAATCTCTCTTGGGCATTGTGACAATCACATGGTCTCTGCCGGGCTGTTTGAAAAGTCCGAGCCAGATGGCAGAAACACTCAGAGTCTCTGTGACCTTGCTCTGTGAAGCTGGCTTGGCTTGGTGGGACCAGCCTGGCCCAGGGTGACAGGGCAGGGCCTGGCCCGAGCTGGATAGAGCCGGTCTAGCCCCTGCCTGGTTTGGAGTAGGAGGGTCTGATGCTGCTCACTGTAGTTCACATATCGGCCCTGCCAAACTGTATCTGCAGAGAGCCTAGGCCAGTTCTTCCCCCACACCCAGATGCAGCTGCATGGCTGCTCTAAACCTCCCTTCCCCTGCCTCCCTGTGGGGGCAGGGGGAGGGAGGGGGAAAGAAGACCTAGTCTTACTGGAGAGAGAGCAGAGGAGCTGCTTCTCTCTGAAGAACAGGAAGACTAAGAGGAAGAGGCTCAGAGTTCCTCTGCTTATATATGATTTTTTTCCTCGAAGGCAGATCAACTTTTAATTGGTTTACCTACATAACAATACTTCAAACTACCTGGTTATTGGGTTTCTCTCTCGGGAAGGAAGTTGTACCACTTCCTGCAGCATAGGTCACTTCCTAGATTTTGATCCCTCCTGACTAACCCAGGACACTTAGTTTCTCTTGTTTAGAAGGACTTTTTTGTCTTTTTCACTTGAACAGGTAGAATTGCTACCCAGTAGAAAAATAGTATGCTTACTGTTGAAATATTTAATTCTGCAAATCAGAATATTTCCAGTGTCAAATAAATTAACCACTGGGCCTGCTTCCCTTCTTTTTTTAATATGAATTACATTAAAATAGACCTGGTCTGCAAGTTACTCTTTGTGAACTGTGTTCTTATCATTATCTTAGATACTGATTTATTGTGTGATGGTGCTCAACTGTCTTCTCAGCCCATTTCTTCTCGTTTTTATTCTAGTGAGCATAAGACACTGCATGCAAGAACTGGTACGGCCATTTCAGGTTTCTTCCATAAACGTCTACCTCTATGCAGCTTTGGCATAAGAAATTGTTGCCTCCTACTGCTGTTTTTCGGGTAGCACTTTAGCTCATCAGGATCACTGTATGTGAAGCAATGCTGCAAACAGCCTCACTAAACTGATTCATATTAAAACTATGCCCCTCAAACAGGGAGAAAGAGAAGTATTTTTAGTTGTCATTAATTTCATGGACTGGTTTACAGTGCAGACTCAGAAAGTATCCTGTCAACATGGCTAGGTGGGGCGTGAGATAAGGCAGAACATAATGACCTACACTGAAGAAGTTACTGGTCAGGGTAAGGCTGGAATCCCTTGATCCAGCTGCATTACCTGGTCCAGCATGTTTTCAAAGAGCACCCTGAGATTTTGTCCTGGGTGTGATGTTTCATTGCTTTCAATGATCACTGACATACAGGTGGTACAGTATCATTTTAAGGGAATGATATGACTGTTGTTTTATTTTTGTGTTCAATTTATGGCTTTTTTTTCTTGACAGCTCTTCTGCAGCAGAATGTCCTTGGCTTGAAAGCAGCTCTAAAGCTTCCCTGTCAACCCAATTTTCAATGGGAAACACCAGGCAGCCAGGAGGTTACCTTGTGCCCTCTGAATTTTCAAGTGCTGTGCAGGATGTCTCTCTTCTGTCTCATTTCCAAACTCCAGGACTGCAAGTTGTCACTCTGAGCAACCTGGAGAGTTCACTAGCAGAGTCACACCAAGAGCATGCTATCAGCAGCAGTGCCTGTGCCTACCTGAGCTGCAGTGCGGGTACCAGAGACAGTAGCTCCTCCCGAGAGGAGACACAAGCTACTTGCATAGCCAATACTAGCACATCTAAAACCCTGAGCTCATCAGTGGCAAGTGCTGATAACAATGACTTTTTGACACAAAGCTTTCTTACAGTGGGCTCTGGACACAACAGCCAGAACAGTTCAGTTCCACATCACCATGGAGGGAACCTACATGCTCAACCGCCCCTTCCAGAGAAGAAGAGATCCTCTGAAGGAGAACGTTCCTTTGCCTCTGTGTCACCTTCTTCAAGTGGCTTCTCTAGCCCTCACAGTGGAAGCACAATCAGCATTCCCTTTCCAAATGTCCTCCCAGATTTCTCAAAAATGTTAAGCCCTTCCCCAGTGCCAGGTAGGTACTGCATCAGAGAAATGCAAAATACATTAGATTTTATATGAGTTTATAAAAAGAATTTTGGGGATTTGAAAAGTAAAGGGGAAAAAAAAGTGACACGAAAATGGCACAGAGGACTTGAATGTTTTCAGTAAATGTCAGTTCGCTGTCTTTGGATGCATTATTCAGAAAACAAGGCTGCAGATTTCTTCCTGCGCTTCCTAGAAGTCAGCCATTGGGCAGCCTACCTTTTCAGCTGTCAGACTACAATGGACTGGTGTGGAGTCCAATTTCTTTTTAAAGGGGCTGGTTTCTCTCTGCACCTTTAAGAGTTGTGCCAAGAAACGTTAAAAATGTACATGTGTATTCTTTGGGCCCTCTTGAGAAGTTTGTATTTAATACAGCCTTATTACTAGAAGTTTTTAATATTTTATGGATTTTGCAAAATGAAACTTTGAACATGCTTTCAGAATCTTAGTGTATGTTGCTGGTTCTAAAACAGCTCAGTTTCTTTAAACTGTCCTAATTATGAGTTTTTTGAGTAATCATGGTGTTGGAAGTTGGAAAGAAAACTGAAAACACTTCTGTATCTAAAAAAAATTCTTGATTTCTTTTCCCTTTTATTTCACAGAAAACACAGCTGATAAACATGTGACCGTAAAATTTGTTCAGGACACATCCAGGTTTTGGTATAAGCCAGATATTTCAAGAGAACAAGGTATATCAATTGATACATATTCTAGCATATCCGTTCACAGAAAAGCTAGTTGGTGAAGTCTTGATTTTAGATTCATACCTGATCTCTAAAAGAAATATAAAACCTAGAAGGTTTATATTATGTTGTCACAGACAACTCCTCTTAGTTTCTTCTGTTGAAAGGCTGAATTTGAGTGTGGAGGGCAGTCAAATAGTCCTGAAAAATACTCAGTTAATCAGACAAATTATTAGCCTAACTGAACTAACTGTGAAGTAATATACATCTACCTGTGGTAGCTGCTGCAAATGCTCTTTGTTGAGAACTTTCAGATTTTCAAATGGCAGATTTGCATGAAGCAATACCAAACTGAGCTGCCTGCTCTCTGAAAAGTTTTGAGTACAAATGTGCTGTTCTGACATGATCTTAGAATAATTCATTAGCTAGGTCATCACAAAAGCATCCTCACCTACCAGTCATTTGGTAGCCTGAATTTCAATGTCAGGTGAGACACATTATTTCTTAAAGGTCACTACCATGGAACAACATCTTTATGATGTATGATGCGGATACAGTACTTCTATATGTAGATGTATTATTCAGTGAACTGAAGAAAGCTTTTATGTAAAAATGAATACTTATGAGCAGCTGGAGTTCTGTGTCTGGCATACAGGAAAGACATAGACCAGTTGGAGGGAGTACAGAGGAGGGCCACCAAGTTGATCAGAGGGATGGAGCACCTTTCCTATAAGGAAAAGCTGAGAGAATTGAGATTGTTCAGTCTGGAGAAGGGAAAGCTTCAGAGTGACCTAATTGCAGCCTGCTAGTGCCTGAGGGGGGCCTACAAGAAAGATGGAGAGGGACTTTTTAGAAGAACATGTTGTGACAGGACAAGGTGAAATGGTTTAAAACTGAAAACAGGTTTAGATTAAATATTAGAAAAAAATTCTTTAGTGTGAGAGTGGTGAGGGACTGGAACAGGCTGCCCAGAGCAGCTGTGGATGCCCTCCATCCATGGAAATTTTTAAGACCAGGTTGGATGGGGCTCTGGCCTAATGAAAGTTGTCCCTGTTCCTGGCAGGAGCATTGGAAGTAGATGATCTTTAAGGTCCATTCCAATCCAGGCCATTCTTCCATGATTCTATGAACTTACACACTGTCCCTGCAGCAGTATGTACATAAACGTGCTGGGTACTTGCTACAATCCACTAATCATGGATGAGCAAAGTGAGCTCTCTGTGCATTGCAGATAGAAACTTCAGGTTTGAATATTCTGTGAAATGAGATTAAAACCAAACAAGGTTAAATGTTGTTACCAAAAAATTGATGTATTTTATTTAACTGTAAATGAGAGAAAAAAGAGAAAGAAAGAAAGAAATAGAAAAGAGGTTGGGGGGGGGGGGGGGGGACGGACAGGGACAGGAAGAGTGACAAATAGATTAAGTAGAAATGTATCACCCCTCTGTGGGTCCCAAGATTAATAAAAGTTGGACCGGGTGGGAATGCCCAGGTACCTCCCCTGAAGGGGGACAAGTTTGACACTGTCTCTTGCAAGACTCTGGGTCGGTTGCATCACTTTGCATCATGTGTATTGTTCTGGTGCAAGGCCTCAGGAATGAGTCTAGGGAGTACTTTGGGACTCTTTGATGGATTATGACACTTCCTCAACTGCCCCTCATGCAAATGTCCTGTGGATGTGGCTTTCCTGGGGTGGAGGGTTTTACAGCTGAACCCATTTGTTTAATGGAGGGTGGATGTTCACTGGCTCTGACCAGAGGTCATGTCATATACCCAAAACTCTCCTCCTCCCCCCTTGGCTGGGGAGGAGTCTGTGTAAACCTGGCTGCAGATAAGCCTGTGGGCTATGGCCTCCACCCAAAAGCCAGCTGGGGATGATTTGCAGGACAGCTGCTGGGCTTTGCCGTCATATGAATGCATCCTTCTCTCCCAGCCTTCTCCATTTCTTCTCAGACCTGAGATGATTGAAAAACAGTGTCCCTTCTATCTTATCTCAAGTTCTTTTAGGTGACTTAACTCACAGTTCAAGGTTTCAGTCGGGAGGCCCATTCAGGGTGGGGTGGGTTTTGGTGGTGCAGCTCCATTGCTGCGGCTTCTTTACATACTTTTGCCATAATGGACAAAAGTCCTTTATAACAGTGTTTCAGCCATGAAACTGTAACATTTCAGTCTCTGACAGTGCTTTGCAAATGCAATTAGTCTGACTGTGCTTGTGTTTATACAATAATAATTGGCTATACTGAATTGTGGTTAATGAGATAAGGCAGGATTCTAAAGTGGGACTTTTAAAATATGGTTGTTAAAAAAGAAAAATTACTAACTAGTTCTGCATTGAGAAGGATGTTCATACTAAACCAAAATAGCATGAACTTCAGCTATTGGCAAATGATGAATTACTGTGTCTGGCTAGTTATTAAGTTCTCAGAAGGTGAGGATGTTCTTGTGTAGTGGTAAATATGATGTCAGGGGAATAAAGATCATAGAAAACAGAACATTAATTCAGTTTTGGATGATACTTTGCTGGTTCTTTTGCTCCAGTCTCCTTCACCTTATCTGCTCACCACCCATAATGAGAACTGAGTCTTTAAATGTGCAGAAAAATACCTGATATGATGTGTGTCCAGAGAGGGAAGTAGGTAAAAAGCAGTTTTTAACCTAATGGATTGAACAAATGAAACAACAGTCTTCCCAACCTTTTAATACGCCTTTTTCTGTCCTTGAAGTAAAACTTCTTTTAAAAAGTACTGTTGCTGAGGAGGGGACCATTTGTTCTTTTTTTAGAACAAATTTAATAGACTGCTTCTGTGACAAATTATTATTATATCCTGTCTCGGTTTGAGTGTGCATTGTTCTTGAACTGCTTTTCTCTCTCTTTGCTGGAATCCCTTGCAGCCATTGCTGTTCTCAAGGAAAAGGAACCTGGGTCTTTCATTGTTCGAGACAGTCATTCTTTCCGGGGAGCCTATGGGCTAGCAATGAAAGTTGCCACGCCACCTCCTTCTGTTCTACAGTTAAAGAAAGGTACTTCTCTATGTTGTTAAACAAGCCATACATAATAGGTAGTCCTTATTGGTAGGTAATAATCTGATGGAATCTTCCCCTCTTCTTGTAAGTGCAACTTGAATTGCAGACTACATTTGACGTGTTGTTAAATGAGACTGGATACAATGCCTATTCTACTATATGGTTTCACCATTACTTGTGCATTGTGTTTGTGCATGTGTTTTACCTCATCAACTAATAGAAAATCAGTGTCGTCTGAGCAATTGGTCTTCCCTAGCAATCAGAAGTCTACATTTGATTCACAGTCTACAATGTAAAGTTTTCACATGGCTGGAGGGCTGAATATTTTTGATCCCAAAGTTTTGTTTTGAGACAGTCCTATTTCAGATACAAATCTGAAGGGATTCCTAAGGACAATTGTTTAAAAGAAGTGGTGATTTATATACCTACTCTGTCAGCTCCAGTGCCTCCATATATAACTCATGCCTGATGGTTGTGAAACATAAAAAGAGAAGAACATGCAGAAATCATTAATTGATATATGGAAACTCAGCAGCCAATATGTACAGTGTTCCTGGTTCCATTTGTACTACTACAAGGTTAGTGGAGTGGTTTTAATTGCTGCTGTTTTTCTTTTACAAAGCTTACTATGTTTCATTAGTATATAATGACTGGTGAGGTAAGCAACTAAGATTACATGAAAACATTTATTCTTAGTGTTGTTTTTATGGAAATATGGTTTTGGCTGTTGGTTTGGTTATTTGTTCAGCTTTGATTTTGATTTTGATTTGCTTTCTCTGGGGCAAGGTTAGCAGTTCACATCTATTACAGTCTCACTTTGTTTTATCTGGTGTCTTGAAACAATTTTTAATAACAACTTTCCATGTAGTCCTTTCTGTTGCCAATAAACATAAGCAAAACCATTTCAATGACTTACTTCATGAACTCAACATAGGTGTACTGGGGTGGTGATAGCAACAACTAGGAGGCAAATTGAAAGTGGCTTGTAGGTGTTTTTAGTAATCTTTTCTTATAATCATTGGTGAAGTCCAGGAAGACATGAAAGTTCAAACTCTGCCAGCCTTAAGAGACAGTTTATGTTAGTAGTATGGCAGGCAAGTAGTAGTAAGACTGTTGCATTCTTCCACTTCTCACTTCATGATACTTAGCTTTTTTGGTTTCCACTGTTTAATCCCAGACGGCGCAGATTGGTTCCATTTCCTGTAGGGTTTCTCGTTCCAGGCTTCCCTTTCCAACATACTTAGTAGTCATTTATTTTTAATTTGATGAGAGCATTACAGCAAACAGTAAGCTGTTTGAAAAAATGATCAGTGCAGTATTTGCTTGCGTAGAAGTTTCTGTTGTCCATATTAATGCATTCATCTGTATTAGCCTGAAAGTCAACTCTTGAGGTGTTTCCTCATAGATCAAAGGGAGCACATGTGTTTGTAGCTCTTTTATTAAGGTTTGAATGGTTTGATGTCTTTGTACTGTTGGTATGAAATAACCTTTTAATTATTTGGAGAAAGATCAGTTTTGTAGTCAGGTATGAAATACTGTGAATCCATCTTTCAAGAAATATTTAAGTTGTCTTCATTATATGTCTGCATATATATGTATATGTTTGAAAGAATGTTAAATCTCGAGGGCATTTTTACATGTGTCTTGGACTTTTAATCTCCTCTTTACATCCAACTCAACAATTTCAGTTTGTCTTAGATTCCTGAGATAAAAACTGTCTTAAAATCTAGTGAAACCTTAGTGTTTCATGTAAATGTTTGTTTTCAGAAGCAGAGACTTAGCATAAAACTGCAAACATTTGGAAACTTAAAAATGCACTGAGACAATTGCCATCACTACCTTTGTGTAGCTAAATCTACTCTTCTTTTAATCTGGAAAACTTCTGTGAATAGAAGTGTCACTGGAAATTGGAATATTTTTTCATACTTGTGCTTTCTTATCATTTGGGATACAAGTTCTTTTAATGGGCAAGTACATCAACATTTCTAACCATTCATTTTTCGAATTTCTATTCCTGTCCATAGCTGGGACCATACTAGGACATTTTTGGACACCTGTGTATATTTGGATGCCAGTCACTTAAGAATATAAAACTATTTCCTCTGGCTGTTTGCTTGTTTGTTTTTTGCAAAATGGCCTTTAAATACATCTTGTAACCTGCAGAGTAGCTCTAATTGTATTTTTTGCATTTTGCATATAAAACATTGGGTAGTAATGTGGAAAAACTGCTTCATAAAGACCTAGTTTGTGAGACTTGTCTGTTAATTGCTTCTTTTCATGAGCTTTCTTTTTCAACACAGTTGGAGATTTGTCGAATGAGCTTGTAAGGCATTTTCTGATTGAATGTACTCAGAAGGGGGTGCGCTTGAAAGGATGCCCAAATGAACCATATTTTGGTAAGTACTGTGCATCACAGGGACAGAGAAAATGAAAACAGTTGGCATTTACCAGTGCTGACTTGGATGGAATACAAATGCAAGACTACATTGTTTGAGTCCTGATGACTCGTGTAGGAACCTATTCCAAGGTTCCAGGAGCCTTGTACACATTTACCTTAAGCAGATGTGCAGGGCAATCTAGCACAGATGCACATGACCAAACTTCAAACAGTCAAGCTTGTCTACCACTACCAATGTTGCTGCAGAAAGCTGAACTAGATCACTCTTATCATCCCAATTGATTCAGGACCTTTTGTCCTTTGTTATATTTATGCTGCATATAAGGTGGCTAAAAATGTCACCAGAGTGAGATACTCACAAAGTACATTATGCTGTCAGCCTACCTAATGTAATATGATGGAAGTACAATACCTGTCATGGCAAACAGCCAAAGACCTACCTAGCTGTTCACTCATTTGCTTTCCACTCATTTGGGGTAGGAGGGGAAAGTAGTATGAGAAAGCTTATGGGTTGAGATGAAAATGGGGACATGCTAACCAGTTATAGGGCAAAAGAAACTCAGCTTGGGGAAAATTATTTTAATGTTTTTCCAATTAAAATTAATTTTCGGGTAGGCAGATGTTGAGGGATACATTCAGTGCAGGTAGCTGGATTTGCAAGCTGGAAGTGCAAACTGCAGATTGATCTATGGGTGTCCCAGACAAGAGGCCATGACCTGCTGACCTTTTGCATAACAAAGGGCCCAGGGGCCTCTGTGGCCCGGTGACCGGACACCCAAGAGATGCAGCAGCAGCCAATCCCAAACTTTCCTGCCCTTAGACTGTAAGGGTATCCCTCCTTGGAGGCACTCAGTTTGAGCTGTTATTTTGTTATTAAGTTGTTGCACCAAAACTACTTTGTTTTAAGGATCTGGAAGTCTGAGACTCTGCTAGGGGAAACCTGGAGGTGAGCTTGTGAGGAAACATCTGATTGTAAGTGTGGGGTGTGTAGCTGTGAAGGGACTTTGAGTACTGGCTCAGCTCGTGCAAGACTGACTGCCAGAGTGGCTCCTGGATGGTCAGACAGGGAAATTTCCTTAACATAAGGGACAATGACAAGAACTAAATAATGCTTTTCCTTCCCCTTTTCCAAGCTCAATTTTACTGCTTTCTCCCAGACTCCTCACACCCACTGCAGTGGGTGTGAGAGCATATGGTCATTACAGAGCAGTTCCTCTGCTGCTTCATCCCTTTCCCAGTTTTTCCTTCCTGGGATGTGGGTTTTCACTGTAGGCTGCCATCCTGTGAGAAGAAAATCTCATGTGCTCTCGGTCGACCACAGAAAATTGTCACATCTGTTCCAATGTGAGGTCTTCCAGAGGCTACAGGGTGGGGGATGACAACTTGGATATTCAGAGCATCTCCTCCTCCTCCTCTGTCCATGGCATTCCCTCTGCTGTGTCTCACCCAACCTTTTTTCCATAGGTGCCCTGCAGTGGGTCTGCTGGAATGGGCTGTGTTTGGCATGAAAAGCCCCTGGACTGTATCCAGAAGTCATTTTGCAGCCCTCCCACCCCCTGTTACAGGCCTTGTCACATACACCAAATACACCTGTGAAAGGGTCATCTACCATAAAATTAACAGATGTGAAATTAAAGTCATATTTAAAATAAGGGTGGATTGAAGTTTATCAGTATTTGGCATGAGACTTGCCTGAAATCAGAATTTTTAGCCCATTCCTACCTCAGTCTTGAAGTACTTGTTTAGGTACCTATGTAGCCCTACTAGTCATTTAGTTTGAACATCTCTTAGTCTTTCAATGTGTACAGCCTGTGCTGGTTTGAAAATAAACCACAGTGAGGGATGAACCCCACACAAATACCTTGAGAGCAGGTTGGAGTTACAATTTAATAAAAAATATTACAGTAAATGCAGTGATACAAAAAGACTGGCGTAAACCCACAAACTCAGAGTACAATCTCGCACTCTGTTGATCATGGTAGTGGTCGCAGTCTGATTAGGCAGTGGTTGCAGTCCTGCTGAAATGATGATTGCAGTCTTGTTGAAAGTGGTGCTCCTGTGAAAGATCTAGTCCTCCTCTGTATCTGTTGAGCAATTGGTGGTGGTGCCCCAAATCCCCAAAACCCCAGATTATATACAGTCAGGTTCAGGTGGTACCTCCCTCAGGGTGGGGAGTTTCACAATGGAATGATGTAATATTCTTGAGTCATTGTAGCTGTCCATTCTTGCTAGGGCCACTGAGTCCATGATGGCCCCTTAGCAGAGATGACTCTCTCAGGATGGGTGTAGTTACCATGGCTGAGTTAATTGTGAAGACCAGGAAACTTTTCCTTTCAGAGTTTGCCTCTTTTCCCTTATCTAACACCCATTTTGCAGTCTGACGCGTTGGGTTCACACTGGGCAGTTGTTTCAAACTACCCACTGTTAACATTGCATCAAGAATTAAGTAGATTGGAATAGAATGCATAGCTTGGGTAGACTGGAATAGAATGCATAGCTTGGGTAGATAGACTGGAATAGAATGCATAGCTTGGGTAGATTGGAATAGAATGCATAGCTTGGTTACACCCCACGTTGTAACCCAGGACACAGCCTCAAAACTGCTTCACAAAGTGTGAACAGGTACTATTACACATGTTTATGGGTAAGATAGTGAAGGACTAATATTATCAATCAATCTTTGCATTTCTGTAAGACCCTTGTAGAATTGGGTCATCTTTCCATTTCAAAGGAATTTTTGATGGACTGTAAAAATGAGGTTGGTTTTGGTTGAACTGGGATTTTTTTCCAGCACATGATTATAATGTTTGTTACTTTTTAGTAGATGGGATTAAAGGATGGCTTTTTGTACAAACAGATTGATGAATACTATGCCTTCCTCTCACTCCTTAGAGTACAGTCTCACATGCTATTACCAAACTAACGTTGAATTACTTCAGTTAAGCCAAGACCAAGTTGCAGGAGTGACTTTGAATAGAAAAGAAGAATCATTTAATAGAGAATGCTGCATATATCACTGCTGCATTGAATGGAAGAGGTTTTACCTGGGCCATCTTTTATACTTCTAGAAGTACAAAATAAAGGTGCATGTTGACAGAATACTAGATAACGGAGACTGAGTGACTAAGAGGTAGTACTTGGGTTTTTTTTACCTCGAAGTGTTTTTACCACTTTCATTAAGAATTTACTACATTTAATGGAGCAGAAGTTAGGGGCTGAAAAGAATTTACTAACTTCTATATGTTACTGGTTTTGTCACTTTTGTGCTTTCTCCATTTGAAGCACAGACATTTAGGTTAGGATCTAAGCAGTGTATTTAAGAGGGAAAGGGAGCATATGGTTGTGATTAATGAGTTCAGGAAGATCTTGGCTTAGGTCCCAAGAGATTTTTAAAGGGAAGCAGAGAGGGCCCTGAGTCTATAAAATACTTGAGAGCAAACATAACTTAAGCATTCTTGTTATCCACCAAGTTAACTGTGGATGTCTTCTTTTCTGACCACAGGAAGTTTGACAGCTCTGGTATATCAGCATTCCATCACTCCACTGGCATTGCCCTGCAAGCTCCTCATCCCAGACAGAGGTATGCTTGTTGAAGTACAGAAGAGATATTCCCAGTCAAGTTTTGCTTCAAAGTGTCAGTGTCTGAAGGCAGGTGAATGTGTCACAAGTTGAGTTCTAAACAAAAATGCACCGACGAGGAAGCTGTGTTGTTGTCTTCAGTATTGGTGACAACCCTTATCCAAAGTGTAGTTGGGCGCATACTAGTATTGTGATATTCCAGTCATAAACATGTGTGCATCATAGAAATTCATGCAGTAATCTACCATGTAGGAAGACAAATGTACTTCTTAGACGTGGCATTATGCCAGTATATGGTTAGGTTTAACCACTCATTCAGGTCTGGATAGCAAAAGTAGATAAAGAGCAGATAGTGCCCTGAGTGTGACACTGGCAGGAAGAGTTTAGCAACTTGCACAGGTTCAAATATTGTTCAAATAAATTATCAAAAAGCCCATGTTGCTTCATGGGATTATGATTCCAATTTTATTTATACTGATATCATAAACCACTCTAAGACAAAAATAAAATGCTCATGGTTGTCCTGTAATTCAGTTGACTGATATTCTCCCACATGAAGTTAACCCCAGACACATTATTGAAAAATTAAATGTTCTTGTGGTTTTTGACCTTAAAGGGGTTTTTGAACCCTTTAAACTTCTGTTACAGACCATATGTTAATGTACAAAAATAGCATTTGATTTATGTGAACACATTTATGAAACCATTTTAGCACAAAAATGTGCTGTGGTAGGTGTGACAAGAGATCTCATGCATTTATATGGTGAGAGTGTGGAGATGGTCCTGTTCTCTTTATTCCCCTTACCTAAGATGGAAAACTTACTCTGTTCTTCCAGAGGTACAGGGCTGAAACATTTGCCTTGTCCTGAATAAACATACCACAGTGAAATTTTATTTTGGATTATATTTTAATCCAATATGATCATGCATTTTAAGGTGATCTTCTGTAGTAAATGACAGGATACAGTACCTGGAATATTTAAAACACTTGGATAATTTTAACAGTAGACACGTATAGTGTCACAAACTATATTATGGCTCTCTTCCTCATTTGATTATATTCAAAGTTTGCGTACTTCATACTAAATACAGCAGTAAGTGAAATCTTTTTACATGCATTATATACCTGCAATAACATGCTGGTGGACAGTTTTCTTACTACGTTTAGCAATCAATTGGGAAGCTAACATTCCACTGCTGTCTTAATGGTTCAGATAGTTTTTTTTCAATGTAAGAAGAAAGTTGTGTTGTCATCCTCTGAATTGAAATACAATGAATTAATTTCATCATGGTAATACATGTGTAAGTTATACAAATCAAATGATGTCATTAAAATCACTATTTAAGCTATTTTCAGGTTGTTGTGAGGGAATATAGCTAGAAGTATTGTCTTAATGTGTCATCCTGTGAGTTCCTGCAGCAAATGCCTATGTTATGTCTTTTATTGTCAGGAAGTAAAGGGTAAGCATCGTGCTTGCAGTACTTGAGGCAAAAAAACCTGGTGCAGCACAAAACCTACATAAACTATTATAATTGCAGATAAACGGTGGTTTCATGTTTCTGGCCAAGAGTTGTCCAGTAGATGAGATCGCAGTTACAAGTACTACGCTCATACATGATTGTGGACTTTGATTTGTTGATTCAAGTCCATACAAGACATGGACAGTGTTTTCTGTTTGCAGATCCCTTGGAGGAGATAGCAGAAACTTCTCCACAAACTGCTGCAAACTCAGCTGCAGAGCTTCTCAAACAGGGTGCAGGTTTGTTAAACTTTTATCCTTGTATTTGACTGTTACCAAAGTTGGTATCTTACAGGTTGGGAGAAGCTGAAGCTTAGTCTGGGTTGAAGGGTATGTAAAGGTAGCAGTTAAATTTACTGTGCTGGTTAGAAGTGTAAATGGCACTGTGAGGATATGTACCAGGTTTTTTCTGTTTTCTGCAACCAGCTTCTATGTTCTACAACCCTGTGTTTGGTTTCCAGTTGTGTGTCTTGTGAGAATATGAGGTATACTTTGGTTTCTTCAAGCATGGAAATTTTTAGCAGGATATTGCTTTTATAACTGATAAACTTTGAGAGGATATTTTCAACCTGTGATTGCAGAGGTTCAAGAACTACGTGTGTGATCTGCAAAAGCCAACTAAAGAAGGTGTTCAGTTAGGGTTAAGTTCTCATCATAGGGATTAACAATATCACTGCAAAATACTTACTGTTGCATCAATCTTAAAAAAAAATATTAACAGTTCCCTGTACTTCACTTGGTGCTGCATGTTGTTAGTAAATGTCATGTGTCCTTTGCACTGGATGATTTTATGGATTCTTGTGCATAATGCAGCACCCATTCTGGCAAGTTGAGTTGTGTTACTGTAAGCGTATTTGGTGTGACAGAAAAAGCATGACCAGCATATTTCCCAATGATACGATTCTATACTCTGTTACCATCAAACTGGGGTGTTCGCAACAGCTGTGTAGAGGTGTGCTCTTCTTATCTGCTTCGTTAGTGTGCACCTGATCCAGAGAGCTAGTTAAACAGCCTGCCTGAAAAAGTGTGGCGGCATCTTAACTCACCATATCGGACAATGCTCTGAGTACTCCTGCATAGTCTTAAGGTTGTCCTTAGTAGAAGTGCAGCCACTGTGTTACTGTGCTGTACAGTGGTCATGTCCAGGGCATCCTGCTCATGTCCTCCCATGGTCCTTGGTTTTCAGGTTGTTATGAATTCTCCCCAGAAGCTGCCCAATTAGTCTCGTTAGAGCACAGGAATACACTACATTTTCCACTTTCTTTTAAGTTCAGCCTACCACTGAATCCACAAGTGAGAGTTGTGGTGAAGCATGTGTTTCTAAGAATGCTGCCTCATTGCCCTCGTGTTTTAGAGCACTTCTGAAGGGGCAGTGGTCAAGATGGTCAGCTCTGGTGAGAGTGTTGCTCCTTCCTTGTAATCTTAAATGTAAAGCACCACTTTGAGTGCTGTAATTGAGCAGGCATGCATGGCTGAGGCAATGGCAAACCTTTGTGAGGCTGTGCTGCAAGTGAGCACGAGTTGGCTCACTGGTCAGTGTTTGTTGTGGCCAACAGAAAAAAACAAGGGGAACTGATTTTTGTAGAACTTTACTTCTTAGAAAAGCCATCAAAAGGGGCATATGTTGTCTTCCAAGAAATACTGGTTTCTCCTTGCTCAGACAATGCTTTTCAAAGAAAAAGAAAGAATTCTTTCTTCAGCTGGGGTGGTAATCAGATAACTCTTTATGGTAGCTGTCATATCATAGATCATTTAGGCTACTTAGTACATTTGTTTTTAACCTGTTTTGTTGTTTTTGTTGTTTTTGAACAAGGATTTGGAACCCAGATAGATAAAATAGATATTAGATGTTCTCAGAGGTTTTTTTTTTGCCTTGATACATTAGGAGTCCCTTTCCAGTCACAGAAGCAATCAAGTTGTGAAGTTCAACACTGAAGTACAGACTCAAAACATGTAAATGGAGTCCTTTCAAAGAATCTTTAAAGGAAATACAGTTTCTCCCTGCCCTTCTTTAACTAAACTTCTCTCACTCCACAAGCAAAAAATTGTGTTTTCCTAGAATGATTATTTTTTAAAGCTGCCTGAAAAACCTAATGAGCATTTTCAGATTCTAAGTGCTGAAGCTGACTAGAAATTCTTTACTTCTTAGACACTGGCAGTTGAAGACTAGAAACCATACAGATAAGAGGCTTTTCCCTAGAATACATCTTGCTTTATTAAACTTCCTTTTCAGCAACAAAATTTTCTGCCCAAATAAACTGTAGTTCCTAATTTCTCTTTACACCGATACAGTCAACAAACTAAGCATTCTGAACAAAGGACATTCCCAGTCTAAAAGCAGCATTGTTAAGCTGTTGCTGGTGGCAGAGATGTGCTCCAAAATGTCACCTGTGAAAGATGAGAGAAGCAACATTGTAGGGCAGCCACATTGAAGGAAAGATCTTCCTTTTGTTCTATCTTGGAGTATGGTTTCTCCGAGACTGCTGTTACTGATACCTTGTCTCAGCCCATGCATGACGTCCTTAAATGAGAAATCTTGTAGTGTTTCTCATTATCTTCCCTCTCCTTTTTAAGCTGATGTTTTCACTTTGCAACACTTTTTTAAAAGGTTCCATTTATTATTTTCTGTGCTACAGAAGCAAAGGAATCTACTGTATTAGGTAACTTCTATTTGAACTATGACTTTGAGGGCAGTCTGGAAATTTCATTTAGGAACAAAACCTGAAAACAGTCTATTGACAGCAATGCAGTGTGGCAGAAGAGGAAGGGACTCTGATGTGTGTGGCTGTGAAAGAAGGGAATCTTCCTGTTCAGGGAGAGATCCACAGGTTAGTGAAGAGCTTTAGATCTTTACCAACCATACGCAGTAATGAGGTGAGAAGAAGACAGCTTATGGTTTGGAATGTACATTACAGTTTTGGGTTGCTGCTCATCATCTTAAGTCTCTCTGTGCGTGAATGGTAATTGATTCAAGCAAAAGTTATTGAAACTTTCACAGCAATGCACAAATACATTTTTGAAATTTTACACTTGCAAATCAAAGAAATGAAATCTCAAGATCCCTTCTTTCACTGATACAGACATCAGAGCTTGAAGTTACTGGGCGGATCATTGTGCTGGAATCAAACTTAGACTTATGCAGTTCTTAATTGTATGATTGATTACTTGGTTGTTTTGAAAGTGCCAGTGTGTAGGTCTATAATTTAATGTAGATAATCATAAGAGGAAGCTTAGGAGAGATTACAGAATAGCCAGATAAAAAGAGAAACGGTTAGATTGACTTTAATTTTTGCTTTCATAGTAATGTTGGCAAGCCAAACGAAACTGCTAAACAAACAAAATATAACCATGGTAATTTCAGCTGACAAAGTTGTAAATTTTGTCCTGGATACCTACACAAATGTTTTTACCAAACACAGAATCTCTTGGTGTTTAGCTATGTATGTGCATAGTCATTATTGCTTGTTCTTAATTTTTTTGTAAGTGTGACTTTATACCATAGTCCCATAGTAAGCATGTGGATAATTCTATTAATTCTATATAATAGTTTATACTTTAGATGGCACTGTACTATGTAGTATTATACAGTAGTACAGTACTACTATATAATACTATATAATATTAATAAATATTTTCTTAGGGCTCCCTGCAAATTTGATACAAAACCATATAAAAATACCAAAAAACTGTTTGGTAGCCTTAGAAACCCGTGAGTACCTATTTTATAGACATATTTCAGAAGTTGCTAATATCTCTAGAAGAGGAATAATACTTTCACAAGAAAGTGCATGCTGAAGTAAAGAAAAGTCCTAGAAACATATGTCAGTAATTTTTATCAGTGTGGAAATTGTTTTACTTGCCTTGAAATCATAAAACATACAGAACACTATGGAATTAATGAGAAATGAGCTTTGCAATAACCCTCAGTTCTTTTTGGCATGAAAACATTCTTGTCTTGCCAATCAAGTGAATAGTTTTCTTTGAATATTGTTTAAATATTTGAAACTGTAGAACGTGTGAATGTATGCTGCAAATGTGTATTTTCTTACTGGCTGATGTATTCGAACTTACAAGCAAAATATCCTCATTCTTTCAGGAATACCTTTGCTCCAGTACTACCTACAAGTGTACTCTCTGGTCCTATCTTGTCTTTATTTAAATTTCAGGATATCTAAGGGTAATAGATAAATACAGTCATTGGCTTTGATATAAAGGTATTAAAACCAAAGGGAGAGCAAAAGGCCTATGAACTCTGAAAATTTTTCCCCTCTTCCATTACAGCTTGTAACGTTTGGTACCTGAATTCAGTGGAGATGGAGTCCCTCACAGGCTACCAGGCAGTACAGAAAGCCTTGAGTCTGACACTGATGCAAGATCCTTCTCCTATCTCAACTGTTGTTCATTTCAAGGTGTCTGCTCAGGGAATCACACTGACAGATAATCAAAGAAAGTAAGCAAAAGAAGGATGGGAAAAGAATATCTGGCCCTGTCCCTGTCAGTTGTTGGCCCCTGTTGATTTGACATTCCTAGTTACATTTTGCAGTTTCTGTCTCAGAGGATACTAGGATTAGAGGAATGATGGTGACTGTGTAAGATGGCTGCAGTACAGGAAAATATATTTTTTAAGCCGTGGACTTTATTTCCACGTGGCATATTTTACCTTTGGAAGGTCACTTTGATATGACATTTTTTATTGTTATTTCTTGTAAAAAGGGAAAGTAATGGCTTTGCTAGCATTTGATATTGAACCTATTCAGCAAAATGATGTATTTTAACAGTATCACTGATCAGAGCTGACTTAACCGTTGGATGTGTATCTCCAGGATCTGAAACAGTGTTTTGGATAGCCCGTAAAAAACTGTGATAAAAAGTTAATTTATACTTACTTTATCCTAAGTGCTCATTAGGCTACCACAAACTCTTTCAATTAGAAAAATGGCAGTAACAAAGGAAGGGTTTACAATCATTTGTAGCAGATCACAGAACCTTTAATTGTAATACCTAGGAGTGTGAATATTTTGAAACATAATATGATCAAATTATTCACAAGTTTCACAAAGTTCTCTGTCCCACTAGAATAGTATCTCAATGGCCAGCTTTCAGAAAAAATGCAGTTCATACTCCTAGTTCTTTTTCTCAGCTTGAGTGTCAGTTTTTCTTTGGTTCAAAAACTTGATGTTAGTGTTTTAAATAAGTATTTATTAGGTTGGAGCAGTTCGGATGGCTTTCAGAGTCACTCAGAGATAGCAAAGGGAATATATTGCCTGTATTAAATTAAGACTAAATATAATATATTTTTCAGATTTGTTTCTTGTTTAGAATTCGAAGCATCTTTACTGTTTCTGAAATTTGTTCTATATCTTCCTATCCAGACTCTTTTTTCGGCGACATTATTCAGTCAACACTGTTATTTTCTGTGCTTTGGATCCACAGGACAGAAAGTAAGTATGACAAGCAGTATTTTTAATATGTTATTTGTATTGTTGATCTACCAAACAAACAAACCAAAACTAATATAAGTTTCATTTTATTTCTTCATTGTGTCTTTTTTTACTGCTTTCTTAATGGACAAGGTGGATGAAAGATGGCCTTTCTGCAAAGTAAGTGGAGTCTCTTTTAACTGAATGTTTTAGGAATATCATTAAAGTGTGTTCTAAATTACTTTAGTCTGAGACATGGAAGGGAAAGCAGCTTGTTCAGAGCCAAAAGTCTCTCAGACCTTTGTAATTAGACTTTGGTTACTTCATCTACACCTCTGCAAGCTGGGGCCTAATTATGTGCTGAGTGGTGGTGGCATGTCTGGAGCCAGAGCTAGCATGGTTTATTTAGATTGCAGGTCTGTGATTTAACTGTGATTTCAGAAGATAGAGCTATTTACCTCTCAGTTTTGTGTTCTACCTGCCCAGCAAGACTTAACACAAGCTTAACTCACTTAGACTGATAGCTTTAAAAAAAATCCCTCCCCTGATATATGGGTGAAAACACTCCTAGTAATATTAGTGTGTGGCATACATACATGATTACCTTTGGATTGCAGTGTTTTCTGTTGAAGCCAAACTTTGTTGTCACCCTTTAATCAAAAGAAGTAGCCTAAATAGAGAGGCTCAGCACTTGTTTATTTAAAGGAACAGAAATAGATGGCTTAAATCCTTTTTCCAGTACTCTGTCCACCGAGACGTGTGGCCCTCAAAAACCTCTCTTTGGGCAATCTCTGACAGATCACACTGCATGCCCCCAAAGTAGGGAAGAGAAGAGCATTATTGAATCAGATTAAATGTATCTCCAGAGTCAGCAGCATGTCTCTGACAGCAAACAGTTCAGGATGCCATATAGACAGAGTAGAAGGAAGGGGACAGTCTCGTTCCCTGATTCTCTCCTGAGCTGGCTGGTCTGTCTGGACCACTGTGTTTAGCAGTCACATGTCCATCAGAACAGAGAAGTCTGTTTTGTGTGCTTGGTTTCTGTTACATCTTTTCTGTTTTATGAAGAGAGGCAATGCCTATCTGTTACTTCTCTGACATACTGTGATTGCTGCCTTTGCAGAGTGTTTGGGTTCATTGCCAGGAAGCAAGGCAGTGCCACAGACAACGTATGCCACCTCTTTGCAGAGCATGATCCAGAACAACCTGCCAGTGCTATTGTGAACTTTGTATCAAAGGTCATGATTGGATCCCAGAAGAAGATCTGATGCCTTTCCATCCTTGATTCTGAGCTCTTCGCTGACTTCACCCAAGGAAATCACTTTGAGAGGGAGAAAGGCTATTCAGCAACAATGTCTGAATATTGTCATTCCCAATAAGGAAAGCAGAGGATGATCTGTGTATTATTTGTGAGAGCTCAGGCTTTTATTTCAAGATGTCTCACAAAGCATTATTTCTTTGTTTTTATATTGGAGGACAAAACAAAAGAAGTTGGGTGCCACCCAAAACCATGTAGCCCTTACCTGAATGAAGCATAAATGAAGAACTTTCCTTCTGATGGGTTTCTAGTGTATCTTCATATGCTATTTTTCATGATTTTTGGAGCAAAAATGCTTACTAGATTGCGCTACTTTTTTGTTCAGAAAATGTTTTATAAAACCTCCACAAAGGCACTTGCCATGGTTGCATCAATGGTAGTTATAGGCCTTGCAAACCTGCTTTTAGGAGGATGATTATCTGAGGAAGACTATTTGCTCTTCCCTATGTCTATGAGGTCAGTGATGAGAACTGAATGGAGAAAGGAGATGATGTATGTGAAGAGAAGATTTGTGCAAGTTGTTTTCTGGTAAGAAAGGAGGGGCAGTGTGGAATATTCAGGGAGATTGCTCTGTATTTAATGTTAAGGAGGCTGAGCTGTTTTAGTTTGAAAATTTTTCAATTGAGTAGAAATAACAGAAGAAAAAAAGGTGTGAAAATCTATAATTAGGGGTTTTTTGTATTTTTTTAATACAGAGAACTAAGCAGGGAGGATTAAGCATTTTAGTAATTACAGGATAAAAATGAGGGAAAAGCAAAGAGGAAGATTGCATAATTTATACATTTTTAGCTGTGACAGATTATTTATAGTGGATCTCAGATCTTGGTATGTCATAGAGATAATTCTTATACTAGACCATTGTTGAGCTTTACCTCTTTAGCACTATTTTGTGTAAGTAAATATGTGTGTAGGTTGTACCTTGCTGGAGACTATAGTCTGATATTTTGTCTTTTGTCTTACAGAGACAAGACATTTCCCATTTTCTGCTTCTGCAATACTGTTTTATTCCCCTACATAATATGTAATTATATTTATGGATTCTTCTACCCCATTATTTTGCTGGAGTTTTGAGGATATTTTTACCTTTTTTTTTAATCTGTACGAACTATATTTTATTTGTTATTCCTTGAATTAGGGAATCTAAAAGTGAATGGAATTTATTTTGTTGCTTTGTCCCATTTCTTGAGAGCATTTATGTTATGATTTCTACATCCATCACAATTGTACATATCTCTTTATCTTTCTTAACACATTGATATTTGAAATGCATAAGAAACTGCCATTTAGCTTTACAGAAAATTGTTGCAATAGGTTACAGTGGAAGCCTGCACAAGGAGATTAAGCCACTGAGATCTTCTGTACTAGACCCCTGTATGAGAACTGATGGTTATAATGCATTTAGTGTGGCAAGTGCTGAAAAATTTCATTGCTTCTGTTTCTTCTTTCATGTGTAGCTGTCAGCATTTTATTAATAAACCTGAGGAATAAAATAACATGCTGTATTTTGCATGTTGATACACAAATCACTTTACCCACTTGTAGATTTTAATCCTTTTATCCAGCAATTTGAACTACGTTTGTCCTGTATGAAATACGGGGTGTTTTAAACAGCTCTCTTTGTATTTCCTTAAGTATTAGAACCATGTTAAACCTTATTCAGTGACCATAGCTGAAGTGTTACCAAATTATTTGTGTAACTACCAATTTTGTGCAAATAACATTATACTTTTTAAAAGGAAGGTGGTGAGGAAGAGAGAAAAGAAATATTTGAAGTTTAATGTACTTGGACCAGAAAGTGGTTTATTAGTAGCAGTGGGCGTTAGATATCTGCAAGAAGGGTGAAGCAATCCAAAGTGCAGAATTCAATAGCTACCATTGAAGCAACAAAGGCAAGTACCTCTGATTTGTAACATGTAATTCTGTTCTTTTGGCACAGAGGTATGCTACTTAAACAGTGTTTATGTACCATCCAAAGAAACAATGCAGTTCTTACTTCTAGGAGCTTTACTCCTTTTATAAAATTTGAGAACAAGTTTTCTTTTAAGATTCTTTTGTTGTACAAAGATTTCAGTTGCCTAATCTCATCACCCTGTTGGAGCCCAGAGAATTTCTTCAACTGACATCTCAAGTAGGTTTAAGTCTCAATTCAGTCTTAATCTGATGTGTTGGGAGCATTGAAATGAGAAGGATTTTTTTACTATATTTTTTCACTTCTGTAGATAATAAATTTTAGTGTGTCTTCTTAGACACTAAGTGTTGGCCTTTGGGCTGAAAATAAAATGTCTTTTTTTCCCCATGTAGTGGCATTTCCATTCAGGACCTTATTTTTTATTCCTTGTGCCTTCTCAAGGTCTGCGAATTCAAAAGCATGAGGGATTGCATGCTGACACTCCTGGTGGTATTTTCTGGGAGTTTAGCTCTACTTGCTAAGTGGGAAAAAAGAAGTTGCCCTGTTTCTAAGGGAGATTTTCTATTTTGCATTCCTTTGGATGGTATATTGCCATGTGCATTTGCTTTTTAATGAATTAAAAAATGCACAAAGCAAGATAGTTCCATATGTATCATTGCGTAGTCTGTGTAGAAGAACATTCATCAAATTTACATGTTCATGGCAAATACAAGACTAATCTTTATGTAGCACTGTCAGGATTTTTGGTAGATGTGTATACACAATTTCATAACTAATGGCAGCAAGTTGACACATATATTTCGCCAGACTCTTGTTAATGTGGTTAGTAAATATACTATTATAATCATACAGTGTTAAACTACAAAAGTGCTAAAAGCCATGTTTTTAATTAAGCAGTTTCACTGTATCCAACAGTATCATTAAATATTTAATGTTTCTTTGGTTTTTCCTACTAGTGAAAATTTTCACTTTCTTCTTGAAACTGTAAAGAAGCATCTACAGGTGTTCAGTATATAAATGAATGTTCTATAAATTCTTTGTATAGTAATTTTCTCTGCTATTCAGATACCACCTCTTTCAGATTATAATAAAATTACATATGTGAAATTTCACCGTACAATGACACAGGGCAGTCTGTTCTGAATGAAAGTTACCTTCTGGCATTTGAAATCAGCTAATAAGCAAAGCCTTCTTCATTAATTAAGAATATTTTGTGTGCTGGGGTTTAGTTTTAAAAAACAATTGAGATTTCTTTCAAGGACTTCACATGAGCCTGTGTTGGTGGTTCAAGTCAGTTAAAACGTATTATTTTCCTAGTTAATTTGTAGTTATGATGGTAGAAAAGTATTGCCTGCATTGCATATTTCAGTGTAAAAAGGAAGAATATGTTATCATCCTCTCAGATATATTAACCATTTAACTGTGCCTCCACAGTGCTTACACTGGGAAACCTTCCAGAGAGGGGTGAGAAATTTAACCCCTCGCTGAAACAGGTACAGAATCAGTGCATTGGACACACAGTGAAGGCTGAGTTATATGCATGCTTTTCAGGATTATTTCTGAGACTGATAAACTCTGGCATGTCATGCTGAAACCTTTTCTATTAGGCATATACTGGCAGGAATTTTTCATTCAGTGTGCTTGACTGTCATTCATCACTTCAGGCCATTGTGATGTTTATGCATGGTTGTAAAATGGCAGTTATTCATGAAAAGTATTGATCTTTTATTAGAATGAAGTATAATGTGGGACAGATGACAAGGATGCAATAGTAAAATGGATCTTCTGTGTCAAGAGTCTAATCTCTCGTGTTAAAACTCTTGTCCTTGAACCTGAATGCCATTGTGTATTTGTGTTGCTGTTGGGTACATTTTAAGGCTACTCTGGAGTCTCTTTGCTCTAGTGGAAGAAAATCTGCTTTCAGTATTCATCCTAGATACAGTCACAACTAGTTTATAGGCAGTTGTCCTTATGCAAGTATTCTCTTAGTATGAATAACTGCCCTCGAGATATTTATAGCAGGAGATCTGCTCCCCCTTGTGTCCCTCAGTCTTCTTTTGGCAAGGCTAAACAAGTCAGCACTTGGCCTTTATGTGTTTTTGTGTTTGAAAGGCTGTTTTTTGTCAGTTATATAATTTCTTTGGAGAGACCTTTAAGTATACAGCCAGACTCTTTATAAAAGGGGCAGAAGCTGTTGCCTTGTAATTTTTTCAATGTTTGTATTAGAAAACTCTTGGAACAAGAAAACTTGGCCCACCAGATAGGCAGAGTAAATCCCTCCTTTTCTGCTGTTGTATCTAGAATAAAGGTTACAGTAGTGTAAACTGTATCAGGCAGTGTGAACAAAGGAAATTACAAGGGCAAATAGCTAAAGAAGTTCTTAAAAGCCAAAGTCAGAAACAGGAAGCTTGCAGGAGACTTGGCACATCTGGCAAACTACCAAGAGGGCAAAAGGGAGTTTTTTTAAGAATTAAAGGATCTTGCTGAATAACTGAGAAGGGATTTGCATTACATGTCGCTACAAGGGTTATCTAACCGGAACTATTCCCTTCCTTTGAAGACATTTAGTGTCTCACAATGTACAAATGTTTGGACCAATTTTAATGTTTTAGTATTTGCAGAATCACAGGGTGGTTGAGGGTGGAAGGGACCTAAAGAGATCATTTAGTCCAACTCCATTATTTAAAGAGGGACATCTAGAGCCATTTGCACAAACAGCTTGAATTCATGAGGGGTAGAATCTCCGCAGTTTCCCTGGTCAATCTGTGGTAGTTCTTAGTCATCCTTACAGTATTTCTTGATATTCAGAGGTAACCTGAGTTTCAGTTGGTGCAAATCACCTCTTGTCCTGCTACAGAGCACCACTGGAAAGAGTCTGGCACCCTCCCTGTATTTATATGCCTTGATGAGTTCCCCCTGAACCTTTGCCGGGCTGCATAGCTTCCACAGCCTCAGTTTTGTGTCATTGACAAACTCACTGAGGATACACTGCCTGATCATCCATCCAGATCATCGATTAACACATTATAAAGGACCAGACCCAGTATGGACTCCTGGGGTAGACCACTAGTCAGTAGACTCCAACTAGACCTTACACTGCTCATCAGCACTGTCAATGCCCAGCTATGCAGGCAGTTTTCAGTTCACTTTTCTGTCCACCCATCTATCCCCTACATCAGTAGCTTGTCTATGAGAGTGTTATCCATGACAGTGTCAAAGGCCATACTGAAGTCCAGGAAGACAATATCTACTGGTTTCTCTTGAGCCAAGCCAGTAGTTTCATCACAGCAGGTTGATCAGCGATGACTTCCCCTTAATGAAGCCATGCTGATTCCATGGAGGTGGTCAGAAGGCTGGAGCACCTTTGCTGTGAAAACAGGCTGAGTGAGTTTTGGATTGTTTAGCCTAATAAAATGAAGGCTACAGGGAGACTGCAGCCTTCCTGTATTAAAGAAGGCCTATAGCAAAGATGAGGAGGGACTCATCAGGCAGTGTAGTGATCGGATGATGGGTAGTGGAGTAATGGTTTTAAACAGAAAGAGGGTAAGTTTAGAAGTGGAAATTCTTTCAGTAGAGGGTGGTGAGACACTGGAACAGGTTTCCCAGAGAAGCTGTGGATGCCCTGTCCCTGGAAGTGTTCAAGGCCAGGTTGGATTGGGCTTTGAGCAACCTGATCTAATGGAAGTTCTTCCAGCCTTTGTGACAATCTTTAAGATTCTTTCCAACTCAAAGCTATTCTGTGGTCTATGATTCTGTGACCCACAAATAGCTGGTGCTTTGTGAATATTTCTTCTCTAGGTACACAATTTTGGCAGTGTTCTATGGAAGGTGTTCCAGTTACAGCTAACCACTGGTGCCTTTCCAGTAAGATAAACAGTGTTTATAAATGGATTCACCTTAAATTTCTGCATGACCTTTTTAAGAAAACTAAGTGTCTTGGGTTAGGCCAGAGGGGTCAAAATCTAGGAAGTGATCTGTGCTGCAGGAAGGAATACAACTTCCTTCCTGGGAGAGAGAGCCAATAATCAAGTAGTTTTAAGGATTGATATGTAAGTGAACCAATTAAAAAGTTGATCCGCCTTCGGGGAAAAAACCATATATAAGCAGAGACTCTCTGAAGCTCTTCCTCTTTGGACCTGCTGCTGTGTAGAGAGGAGCATCTCCTGCTTCTCTTGCTGGTAAGGCCCCAGCCCTCCCCACTCCTCCCAAAGGAGGGAGGTGAAGGGGGCAGGGCTGAAGGGAGGTTTGGAGCGGCCGTGCCGCTGCAGCTGGGCATGGGGGAGGAAACCAGCTGGAATTTTCAGCAGATCCAGCTCAGCCGGTGTGTCAGCTACACAAGACAGGGCCAGGCCCCTGCTCCGGGCCAGGCAAGCACCGGGCCAGACTCCATCCAGTTCGGGCCAGACTTTGCCCTGTCACCCCAGGCCCAGATGGCCCCACCAGGCCGAGCCAGCTCTGCAGAGCCAGGCACAGAGACTCTGAGAGCGTCTGCCATCCAGCTCGGACCTGTTCAAACAGCCTGGCAGAGAGCACGTGATCGTCACACTGCCAGAGAGAGAGACAGATATTAACTCTCTCCATGCCTAGACTAAACTCACAGACACCCATCCTTCCTTCCTCGCAGAGAGAGGAACGAGTGAGAACATCTGCATAAATGCAGCACAGAGACTTTACAGTCAGTGAGGAAAGCAGAACTGATACCTACAAGGAGGTGCATGAGAAGTGCTTCAAGAGTGAAGCTGAAAACTCTTTTGGAAAACCATGTTTGGAGACTGAGCTAATAAATTCCCTGTAATATATGAAGATGTAGTCCAACAGGGGATGTGAGGTTCTTATTGCAGCCAATGAACTGAAATACCTAAGTACAGACAAGTAAGTGTTGAAAAAATACAGCCTGATGAGAAACTGGAACCAAGAGAGAAGAGAAGCTGTGACCCAGAGCCCTGGTCCCGGGGAGAATGCTAGAGAACCTGAGTTGTCAGGAGAACCTGTGTTGCTAAGCACAGAAGAAGGGATTTTCTTTGTTGCTGCAATTGAACTGGGCATCCTTAAAACAGGTACCCTGTGGACTGTTCATAACCCACCATAGTGGCTGTGGGAAGGCTACTGGTGTGGGAGGGATTCACCATTAAGCTGGACTTTGCTCCGGGTGGCAGCTAATGGTGAGGCAGAAGACCCATAAAAACTGTATTTTTCTTACAGAAAATCCATAGTGTAAGCAAAAGAAACTTCTCTCCCTAAATGAACTGGAACAAGAGCTATTTCTGAAGTGGTGAACTGACTAGAGGTCAAAGTGTTGTCTTTTGTATGTTGTCAGGGAGAATGAAATAGCGAGGTGGGGGAGTGTGGTCTGAAGAGTTTGTTCTGGTTTTTCTTAGGTTTTTTTTCCTTTTCCCTTTGTCTTAGGTATATTAATAAAGTTTCTTTGTACTTCATAAAGTTTGAGCCTGCTTTGCCTACTCCTAATCCTCATCTCACAACAAACAAGTAAATTTAGGTAAGTGTATTAACATTTAGCCACAAACCTGAATAAGCGAACTGAAACCACTACACTAAGTCTTTAAAATCATTAAAGTACATTTTCATAATTGTAAAAATCTTCTAATGTGTTTGGTAGAGTTATTTGAAGAGTTGTTTAAAAAGCAGAATTAGCTTTTTTGTAACAATGACTTATTTTCTGTTAGATACTGTCCTCAGATACAACTATTTGTATCCAGTCCAGTGAAATCTGAATTTTGGATTTTTTCCTGTTGCCACCTGTATTATGTACAAGTCATGATTCGTTTGTAAAGCAGATGGCAGGTATGAAAGAAAATAAAAATACAGAAGAACAAACTTGGATAAAATGCACTATGGATGGGGAATCAAAATGTGGGATGGAATTGGTCCAGGAGACGTGCATTCTTGTGTTTACTGCAGAAGAATAATCCAGCTTTAAAAACAAACAGAACTATGTTGATTGAAGTACTAGTTTCAAACCCTTCTGTTTGCAAGCTAATGTGAAACTGCCCCGATGCACATGGTAGCTGTTTATACCTAGGATATATGAGTGATGAGAGGGGGCCATCAGATTTCAGCAGGAAGTTTCACAGCACACATATTTCTCCCTGCATATGAAAATAGTTAAAATGCATTCATATAACTTAGTTCTACAGCAAACTTGGAGTCATATTCTCATGTATAAGCATGTTTTGCTCCAGCTTACAAAAAGACAACAACTCCTGAAAGTAATTGCTAGATGAAATAATTTTCCTTGGAGCGCTCAAACAACTTTTGACCGCTTCAGTCTCTTTCTGTAATGAGTACCAGGTACCAGGTATTTGAAATAGCACTTAGAAGTCTCCTAAGGATTTTTATGAGGAAATCTGGCTTAGCATGTGTCAGTATGTTTTGTCACAAGGCAGTTAGGAAAAGAATCCCTAAAGGTGGTATTGATCATCTAGTGGTCAAACTACAGTATATGGTATATACACATGTGCTAAAACCTATATATGAATTTGTTCCTGTCAAATATATATTTGATCTCACACCAATTGGAGAACATCAGATTTCATATTTTTTCTGTATTGCTTCTTACATGGGACCCATCCATACCTATTCCTTGGAAAAGATGGAATAGACATGGTTTGAATGTCTTCAGTGGTAGTGAATTACTAAAATATGAGTATCGATCTACCATCGATGCCCAACTCAAGACAGACAAAGACTCTCTAACAGGGCTGTTAGAAAGTGAATGTTTATTTCAGCGCCGGGCAACTGCGTGGGATAGCTCCCTAATACGCAGCGCAAAGCACAAAGCAATACAGGATCTATATATTTACAAAAGTTTTGAATATTCATAATATAAGGATACATTCATCATAGTGGTACCTCTCATTTCCCCACTCCGTATGGTAATTAGTTGAATACCAATTGAGCATGCGTAGTTTGTCTTTTGAGTCGGTGGTCGAGAAATTAGAGGGGAGGGCTAGAATGATGAAGTAAAACTCCTCTCCCTCTGTTTGAACTTTTCGCCTTTTGGTTTTTGACAATACAAATTACTTCTAAGGGAACTTTCAGTTCCTTCTTACATCTCTCTTCAATAGAAAAATTAGTAACTGTCTACATTGCTTTAGATCTATGAAGCAATGTTCTCTATTTCCCTATTGTGAGCACAGCTGAATAAGCACAAAGTAATTGTTCACTTACATTCCAAATCTGCTTCAAACCTTATTCTTTAGTTAATCACTGATTCTTTCAGTTGAGTCCAGCTGAGTCTACTTACTCTATTTTCTTTAAATTAATTCTATCTGGGTCTACTTATTGAGTCTATTTCAACTAATCTTAACTAACTTTTTGTCTATGATACTAATATTTAAAACTCTATGTTTCAGTAATATTTAGTTACCTTTCACTATAACTTAGGACTTTTGTGCCTCATTTTGTTAGGATAACATTGAATAGCTCAGAATTTCGCTTGCTCCTACCTCTGATGCCTTGTTAGGTGTGGAATACTTTTGTGCCTGTAGTGGTTTCAGTTCGCCTATTCAGGTTTGTGGCTAAATGCTAGCACAGTTACTTAAATTTACTTGATTGCTTGTTGTGAGATGAGGATTAGGAGTAGGCAAAGCAGGCTCAAACTTTATGAAGTACAAAGAAACTTTATTAATATACCTAAGACAAAGGGAAAAGGAAAAAAAACTAAGAAAAACCAGAACAAACTCTTCAGACCACCCCTCTTTCCCCCACCTCTCTGTTTCATTCTCCCTGACAACATACAAAAGACAACACTTTGACCTCTAGTCAGTTTACCACTTCAGAAATAGCTCTTGTTCTAGTTCATTTAGGGAGAGAAGTTTCTTTTGCTTACACTATGGATTTTCTGTAAGAAAAATACAGTTTTTATGGGTCTTCTGCCTCATCATTAGCTGCCGCCCGGAGCAAAGTCCAGCTTAATGGTGAATCCCTCCCACACCAGTAGCCTTCCCACAGCCACTTGGGTGGGTTATGAACAGTCCACAGGGTACCTGTTTTAAGGATGCCCAGTTCAATTGCAGCAACAAAGAAAATCCCTTCTTCTGTGCTTAGCAACACAGGTTCTCCTGACAACTCAGGTTCTCTAGCATTCTCCCCGGGACCAGGGCTCTGGGTCACAGCTTCTCTTCTCTCTTGGTTCCAGTTTCTCATCAGGCTGTACTTTTTCAACACTTACTTGTCTGTACTTAGGTATTTCAGTTCATTGGCTGCAATAAGAACCTCACATCCCCTGTTGGACTACATCTTCATATATTACAGGGAATTTATTAGCTCAGTCTCCAAACATGGTTTTCCAAAAGAGTTTTCAGCTTCACTCTTGAAGCACTTCTCATGCACCTCCTTGTAGGTATCAGTTCTGCTTTCCTCACTGACTGTAAAGTCTCTGTGCTGCATTTATGCAGATGTTCTCACTCGTTCCTCTCTCTGCGAGGAAGGAAGGATGGGTGTCTGTGAGTTTAGTCTAGGCATGGAGAGAGTTAATATCTGTCTCTCTCTCTCTCTGGCAGTGTGAGGATCACGTGCTCTTTGCCGGGCTGTTTGAACAGGCCCGAGCTGGGTGGAGTCCGGCCCCTCCTCTGCCTGGCTGGAGCAGGGGCCTGGCTCTCCCTCTCGTGTAGCTGGCACACCGGCTGAGCTGGATCTGCTGAAGATTCCAGCCATTCCTCCCCCATGCCTGCCCGGCTGCAGCGGCACAGGCTCCAAACTTCCCTTCCCCCCCCCCCCGTTTGGAAGGAGGGGGGGGAGGGGGGCCTTACCAGCGAGAGAAGCAGGAGCTGCTCCTCTCTACACAGCAGCAGCAGGTCCAAAGAGGAAGAGCTTCAGAGAGTCTCTGCTTATATATGGTTTTTTCCTCGAAGGCGGATCAACTTTTTAATTGGTTCACTTACATATCAATCCTTAAAACTACCTGATTATTGGCTCTCTCTCCCAGGAAGGAAGTTGTATTCCTTCCTGCAGCATAGATCACTTCGTGGATTTTGACCCCTCCGGCCTAACCCAGGTCAGTGCCCAAACCTTAGCCCAGTTCATTGAGTGACATGCAGTCTGAGTATATATTTTCCTGTGTGCACTGTCATACAATGTATTGATTTTGCATGGCCTGGTTTTTGGTAGCGTGGAGGCCACAGAGGTGGCTTCTGTGAGAAGCTTCAAGAAGCTTCCACCATGTCCGGCACAGCCAATCCCTGATGGCTCTGAAGATGGACATGCTGCTGGCCAAAGCTGGGCCAGCTAGAGAGGTTAGTAATGCCTGTGTGATAACATATTTAAGAAGAAAAGCAAAACAAAATGGCGGCACAGTTTTTTTGTAGCCGGAGAAGGAAGTGAGAACACATGAGGGAAACAACATGAAGACACCAAGGTCAGTGAAGAAGGAGGGGAAGGAGGTGCTCCAGGTGCTGAGGCCGAGATTCCTCTGCAGGCTGTGGTGATGACCGTAGTGAAGCAGCTGTGCCCCTACAGCCAAGGGGGTGCATGGGGGATGCAGAGATCCACCGGCAGCCCATGGGGGAGGTGCCCATGCCAGAACAGATGGGTGACTGGAGGAGGCTGTGATCCAGTGGAGAGAGAAGGCCTCTGCTTCCAGGCTAGAGCAACCTGTACTTGGAGGACTGAAGCCCACGCAGGAGCGACTCATGCTGCAGCAATTTTGGGAGAACTGTTTGCCTGTGGGAGGAACTCACGTTGCTGCAGTTTTGGGAGAACTGCTCGTGAGATTGAAACCACGCTGGAGAACTTCATGGAGAACTGACTCCTGTGGGAGGGACCCCATGGTGTCACAGGGGAAAGACTCCTCTCCCTGAGCAGTGGACAATGATCTGGGGTGACGAACTGACCAAAACCCCCATGCCCTGTCACCCTGTGCTGTCAATGAGAAGCTGGGAGGGGCTGGGGTGAAATGGTGTTTTTAAGGGCTTATTTTACTTCTCATTATCCTCCTCTGATTTGGTTAGTAATAAATTCACTTTGCAACTTTAAGTTGAGCCTGTTTTGCCCTTGAAGTGTTTCCTCCTAGTTCTTACCTCAACTCATGAACCCTTCATTAATTTTTTCCTTCTCCTCTGCCCAGCTGTGGCAGGGGAGGTTGAATGTCACGAATGGATGTGGGAGTTTAGATAAGCCCTTGCCTTTTGCCTAAGGCTTGGCAGCAGACAGTAATTTTATGGAGGCAGCCAGTACCCCAAAACCCATTCTTGTTTTTAAGTTCTTTAAATAATGGCTGATTCAGTCTATTACAGAATGAATTATTTATTAATAGAAAAAAACCCAAAAAGACATAAGACTTAAAGCAAACCTATACTACACAAGAATAAAACAAAGATGTAGTGTGTAGATAAACACACAGTGCATGATAAGGTGCCCTTTTCAGTTACAGCTAACGAAGAAATAGTATAAGCTTAGGATTCAATGTATCTTACCATCTAATTGTTAGTGTAGCACACATCAAAATCCAGCGGGGAAAATGATGGGACATTGTTGTGGTTTAGAGGTTTGGGGATCAAAATTAGGTATAAACATTAATTTTGTAGTCAAGATTATTTGATTTTGTTGTGAGATAAGGATTAATAGTAGGCAAAAGCAGGCTTATACTTTAAGGAATACAGAAAGGAATTTTATTAACAGACTTAAAACAGGAATAATAATTAGGCATCAACACTAAACTTTTCGGAACACTCTTTTCTCCTCCCTACCTTTCTTATTTTCTTTCTTTTTGACCATACAAAAGGTAACACTTCAACTTCTAGTTAATTTACCACTTCTGGAACAAAACAGTTTTCTTAATTTATGTAGAGAAAGAAGCTTTCTTTTGTTTTATCATGTTGACTCCCATAGGAAACACAGTTTCTATGGTTATTAGCTTTCTAGTAAGCTATTCTCTCTTTCAAGAGAGGTATTTGCTTTTCTAGACTTTCCCATTTCAGTAGCTTTCCCAGGGCTACTACCGATGGACATATGATGGTCATTGAGGTTTTCTTTTTGAGAGCAAATGTTTCTATCACAGTGACAACGACATCCCCTTACTTTATCATCAGCAACACAAGTCTTTTTCTACTGTTTTCTTGGGGCAAGAAAAGAAAAATCTTAATACACAAAAGTCTCAGTCTACTGCTTGTAACTTAGAACATTATATTCTCTTTTTCTCACCTCTTTTAAACTATTATTCATATATTACAGGGTGTATTACAGCTAACTTTATCAACATGTTTTACAAAAGAACTTCCAGCAGTGAAGCACTCCTCATCTTTTCTTTCTTTGAAAAATAAGCTTAGTTATAGTCATTAACTTAAAGTCTCTATGTTGTACTTTCTGTAGTTGCCTTTATTTTATGTTCTTTCTGTGTGAGAAGGAGAAATGGATGTTTTTAAAGTCTTATTTTGATATTAGAAAGAAACAGTTGATTTGTCTTTCGGCTGGGTGCTGGTCACGTGGCTTTCACCCGCGTGGTTTGAGTGTTGTTAAGTCCGTGCCTGAACTGAAGGAAAAGAGCTTGTCTATGCCGGCTGTCATCTAAGCCGCGTTTGAATCACAAGGGTCTGGCAGGACCGCGTCCGTGCTGCAGGGGGCTGGTTTAAGCCCCCTTCCGTGCTGAAGTGTGCGTGGGGGCCGCCCGGCAGGAGCTGTACCCGAGCTGCGGGAGAGGCTTAATTCAAGTCCTTTCTCCCTCCCGCGCAGAGTTGCAAGGAGTAAACAAAACCGCACCTGAGCTGCGGGAGGGGCTCAGTCTGAGCTCCTGTTTCTCTCCCGTGCTGAGTTTGCTGTGGGGTTAACCAGGCGGGACGTTCCTGAGGTCCACGGGGCCTGACCCTAAACCTTCTACTCGCTGGGCCGTGCCGCCCAGATGGGGGGAAACCAGCCTGGCCCGGGCTAGGCAGACAGAGCTAGCGAAGTTCTTTAGCCAAAGACAGCAAGATGAAGCAGCTTGAGTTTTCTCTTCCTCCTCCCCCTCCCCCCCACACCATGCAGATTAGCAGCTCCCCGACCATGTGGTCTGGGAGAGACTTTACCCAGTCGGTGCAGAGGGGAGGAGAGCAATGTCTTTCCTCTGCGAACCGGAAGCCTCAAAGAGAGTTTCTTCAAGTGCTTTCCTGGTTTTATGAGTTTTTTAGGTAGGCGAAGTTAATGCTGGCTACCTCATTTCCGTCTCCACCTCCTCTTTCTACACCAGGAATTTTTAACAGCAATTACCCTATGACAGACATCACGCCAGATCAATATGATCGAAAGTGAAGCTGTTTATTGTTAGACAGTGAGCATACTTATATCCTACAGGGTGCTGAAAATAAAGTTACATAAGTTTTTCTTCTGCAGTTCACACAGTGTTTTTCTCACACAAGAGTTTCACATGGGATTTCTCTGATTAGAGTACTACATTAGTATCAGAAGGCTACAATAACAGTTTCTTCTGCCAAGTTTATCTTTAGACACCTGCAGCTTGTTATCAGCTTTTATGTCTCCCTTTCCCACAGCTGTCTTACGAGTAACCTTGAGCAGAGGCCTAGCTCTCATCTAAGGGGCCTGGATTGCTCACTTATACTTTATGTCCGTGCAGCCAGAGATAGTTACTTGTAGCGGTGGTTCTGAACCAGGAAGGACAAGGACTTCCAGTGGCATGTTCCACAGACAAAGAGTTTCCCCCCGAAGCTGCCAGAGACAGTGGTTTGGACCACCAAGCCACGAACCCCAAGTTCCTGCTATTGGTTCCTTGATTTGTCTGTTATGTATCCCAGTTCTGGAAAATTCCCTGTTACCCCCTTGTTCATTCGTTGTTCTCTCTTCCCCCCTCCCCTCCCTAAACCTCATTCGACCATGCACCCTGGTCCCTCCCTTGTATTGCCCTGGGCCCTCAGTTTATTGGATGTTATTCCTCCCTTAAATACCCACGGAATGAGCTATTCTGGGCTCTTAGTCCCTGAGCTCCCTTGGGGGTAATAAACCTACCAAACTCTCATACTAAGAGTCCTCCTTCTTTGAGAGTTCTTTGCTATCCTGCTGTGCTCTGAGGGCAACAACTCCTCTGACCGAACGCGGACTAGCGGTGCCCATAGTCGGCTCTCTGAGGAAGCCTTCCCGAATGTGAACAGCTTTCTAGGATCGCGCTAGCGCTCTGCCGCTGATACCAGAGCGGGATAAAAGCAGGGAACGCAACAGTTATTCTCCACAATCCCCCTTCTTTTCTTTGAGCAATCCAGACCTGGTTTACACTTTTTTTCTATTGCATTTATCAAACATTTAACTACACACGGTAATACTACACCTATGGTTATAATAACCACTAAAACTATCAGTCCCATCCTTACAACTTCCATTAACCATCCCTTAATACCCAGGCTTACTAACCAGTCTCTCAAAGGTGATTCTACTATCTTAATCTTCTTCATGTTTTCCCTCAATTGTTGTAAATGAGCATGAATTGATTGAGAGTGGTCAGATAGCTTCATCTAATATTATTAAGTTCTTACGTACTTATTTTCTCGCTAACCTATATACCATACAACCTAAAATATGTTGCTTTAAAATTTCCACAAGCTGCAAATCATGCAAAACTTAAACTGTCTAATCAGCACTGTTCACAAAGGCTGAGATGGATTCGGATATATGTGATCCGGTCCTAGAAAGGCAAAAGGAAAGTTAGCTACACCATATTTTACCGATGGACCTGCACAGTGGTTACAAGAAAACACTGAGGGCTTGATTGTCCTTAACTGGTAGCAAAGTCCGATCCCTCCTGCAATAATGCACAAGTCTATTAACAAGTTAGGTGAGTTCGTTAACAACTCAGGTGAGTCCGCTGACAAGGTGTAATGCGGATTAAGTTGTCTCAGCAGTGGCGTCAGTGTTTGTTGGTATCTGGTTATCTGTTGTGTCACCGCTTCTGGGATCAGCCTTGGGGTGATACGGCTTTATCCATCTGGCTGGTATCCAGATCAATCCACCTCCTGTAAGCAAACATATATATCCTCTTCCTGTTAATTTAACTGTGGCAGGACCTTTCCATTCACCTGTTTTCAGATTTCAATACCTTACTGGGATTCCACTATCCATCTGATCTAATGGAATAGGGTCTGGCCGAAGCGCCAAACTGTGTACCAACATGAGTGGTTCTTGACTATCTGTCTTGGTTTGAAAGACAGATGTCTGTTAAGGAAGGCAGGAGCCTCCCTTGGAATGGGAAACTGTAACCCCTCTCCCTCAGAATTATTATAATTTTGAAATCCAGAGGCTCTCAGGCAAGGATCTGGGAATAGGAATAACAGTTGTTTACTAATAACTAAAACAAAGCCAACAAATAACAACAGCTATGGTGTTAACCAACAAACAGAACTAGAACCCCAGTGGCAACTTGCTCGGCTTCAGGCACCTTTTCCCTTTGGTGCAGTTCCAGTCACAGCCTGCAGGGGGTGCTCTGGGTGTGATGATTCCCCGGTGGCTGCAGGGGGCGCTCTGGCGTGAGCTCAGGTAGCACACGGCAATGGTGGCTGCCCAGGCAGGGAGGGATGGAGGAGAGCCTTTGTTTCACAGACCCTCGGGGGGCGGCTGGTGTCGGTGCCGCAGCAGGATACCCGGACACAGTGAGCTGGGACGGCAAGAGGTCCCGGCATGCAGGGGGGGCCCAGTTACAATGTAGCAAAAATACTCGGAGCGGCGTGAAGGAGCAGGGGAGAGATGGGCTGGTGGCTGGCAGCTCCCGATGGGGCAGAGAGAAAAGACTCACAGCAGAGAGACCGGCAGCTCCATGCTGGCTTCTCAGTGGCTGTGGGTTGAGCAGACAGCAGCTCCAACCGTCCAGCTCCGAGGGTCCCGAGCAAGAGAGCCACCTCCTACCGCCCTTGTTTTTTCAGTCTCCAAAATCTCGCGTTGTCAGGCCCTGCTTCCATGAGAGCGATTCTGCCCTACCCTGTCAAGGAGAAAGGCCCTAGCCTTGGTGCTTTGTTCTTTTAAGTACTCAGCCATTAGCTCAGTCGTTAGTCCCTTAGCAACCCATGGGAGGAAAAAATTCCTGAGGAAAAAAAACTAAATCCAAACTCCAACACTATCTTTTGCTAACCAGAGATAATTACGCATATATAAGGCTTTATGTAACTTCTCCTGTGGGTACATACCTGAGGTTCCCCTCTTTTGTTTTAACAACAAACTTTTGAGCATTTGATGCGCATGCTCTATAATGGCCTGACCAGTAGGAATGTGTAATACCAGTGTCATGGGTAATACCCCAGAGATTACAAAACCGAGCACAGCGCAAAGATCTATATCCGGGGCCATTATCTGTTTTGAGCTTTGCTGGGACACCGAGTACTGCAAAAGTACTGTATAAATGTATACATGTTGGGCTGTTTCACCTGTTTGAGCCGTTGTCCATATCGCCTGAGAAAAGGTGTCAATGCTCACATGAACATATTTGAGGCGATCAAACGCATTAACATGGGTGACATCCATTTGCCACAGTTGTAAAGGTTTCAATCCCCTAGAATTCGCACCCATGCCTAGGCCAAACCCATTTTCTTGACATGATAGACAGGACTTAGCAATTCCCTGGGCATCTAACAGCGGGATTCTGAACTGTTTTGCCAACATTTTTGCTGACTGATGAAAAAAGTCATGAGAATTGCATGCTTGAGCAAAAGTGTCAAGTGGTAGACCTGTCCATGCAGGCACTGACCAGCCTATCAGCCATTTTGTTGCCAATAGCTAAACCTCCCTGCATCAAGTGACTGCGAATGTGAGTTATAAAATAAGGGGCATTACACTGGTTAACTAAATTAAAAAAATGAGCAGTGAGGACATTAAGAGCCTGATTTTTCACTTCCCTTATCATTGCTCGCTCAATATGTTTGGCGATACCTACGACATACAAAGAATCTGACACAATATTAAGAGCAACTGAATGCCAATATCTAAAAGCCCATACAATTGCTTTAAGTTCAAGTGTCTGTAATGAGTTGCCTGCATCACCCTTTCAAATTTTCTTTTCCCATGTCCCTTGCTGGGAAAGCCAAGTACATACCACCTTTCAAGAACGCTTTCCAGCATCAGTGAAAATGGTGATGGCATTTAAAGAAGTCTCTGATAGCCAAGGACGTTTTTCCATTACTTGTCCTTTCAGTAATGTTAAACGCTTAGAAGGAGGGTACTGCCTAGAAATGTTTCCTGTAAATCCAAGCAATGCAGTGTGTAAGTCCTCAAAATGTCGAAGGCCCCATTCCAGGTAAGAATGTACCATGGGAAGATATATTGTAGCTGGATCCCGACCCAGAAGTTCAATAACATGCATTCGTCCTTTCATGACAAGTTGGGCAGAACATTCCATCCTAGTTGAAACAGTGTTAGGTGGCTTGACAGGTAAAAATATCCACTCAAGAATGCGTAGTGGTCGTGGATGTTTCTCTTCCCACTGCATGATAAGAGCACAAGGATGTTCCTGAGGGTCCTTCATACGTGATGAATCTGAATTGATCAGCATGAGGTTCACAGACAGTCCAAGCCTGATCTGATCAGCGTAGCTATTAACAATCTTATAGATGATGCGTTCGAGGGCCACTCGATGTTCTGGTCCCAAGACTCACTTATCATTGGCCTGAGTAGTTGTTCCCAAGAGCTGTTTAAGTGGTTTCAAGTCGTCATTGGTAATTCCACATTTTGTATGGACCCACTGAATATCCCTGACAAGTTTCTAAACGTTGCGCAGTGTCCAGACCTCTGTAGTAATCTCTGCCTTCTGCGGGCGTATTCGACTTCCAGTGATGATCCAGTCAAGATACTTCCCGGGAGATTGTTTCTGTACCTTTTCCAGAGCAATTTTCAACCCCTTTGATTCAAGGGCTGTTGTAACCTCAGTCAAGATCGAGAGATGGGCTAAGTTTTCCCCAGCTATCAAAATGTTGTCCATATAGTGATAAATGATCAAGTAGGGGAATTTCTTCCTTACTGGTTCTAGCGCCCAAGCTACATAAATTTGGCACATCGTAGGCAAATTACGCATGCCCTGGGGCAAAATGATCCAGTGATATCCCTTTGCAGGTTCAGCTTTGTTGATGGATGGCACAGAGAAGGCAAACCTTTCTGCATCATCCTCGTGCAAAGGAATGGTAAAGAAACAGTCCTTTAAATCAATAACGAGAATTTCCCAATCTTCTGGTATCATAGTGGGAGAAGGAAGGCCAGGTTGTAAAGCTCCCATGTCCATCATTACAGCATTGACTGCTCTCAGGTCATGCAGTAGTCTCCATTTACCACTCTTTTTTGGTATTGTAAATATTGGTGTATTCCACTCACTAGTGGAGGGAATGATATGACCTTCCTTGAGTTGCTCTTCTACCAGTTTGTTAACTTTGAGCAGCTTCTCACCGGTGGGTGGCCACTGTTCAATCCAAACAGGTGTGTTCATTTTCCACTTAATTTTGAGGACTGGCCATTCCCCAGTGGTTGCAACTAAAAAGGCTGAATGACCAGTATAGTTTTCATTTAGCTAAACATGTCTCCCCCAGCCAGACCTGACAAACCTGGAGGGGTAGTTAACACATAGGGGCTGGTTGACACGATCACCCCATCTGGAAACGTAAAAGCTATAGGGTCTCTGCTGATTTTTGTAGTTTGAGTATCCCTCCAATTCCCACGACACTAAATTGTGGGGATACCGTAGGCCAGTTTGCTGGCCAGCAAGAAGAAAAAATGATCGTAACATCAGCCCCGGTATCTAAAATCATTCTCAAGGTTGTTTGATAGCCATCACGGGAACATAGCGTGACCGTCTCCTATGGCTTGCCTCTAGTGATATCCATGGCAAAAAACACTTGAGATGGTCCTGTGGGTCCAAATCCCTTGTCTCCTCTGATGGCACTCCTGCGATTAGGGACACAAGAGAAAAACGGGACCAACTGAGCAATACGAGTACCTCTCGGGATGGAAACAGGTGGGGGGAGTGTATAGATCATAGTCTTGATAACTCCTGTGTAATCTGAATCAATTATTCCAGGTAGTACAAAAATGCCTGGTTGACTAGTACAAGAACGTCCTAGCAGTAGTGCACAGAGATTGTTTCCGAGTGGTCCTTTAACATTGGTGTCGACGAGCTGCACTGCCGTGGTAACTAGGGTGACATCTACTGCTGTCGTGACATCCGCTCCGGCACTTCCAGCAGTTGCGGAGTGGAGGGTGTCGAGGCTCCCTCTCTGTCGGTTGTAGTCACGGTCCAGGCCCTCTGCACTTGTGTCTGCGCGCGTGGAGCTCTGCTTCATGTTTCCCTGCCTTCTACAGTGTGTTGTGTCGTGATCATGTTTTTCGCATGCTTTACACCATCTCCGATCTACACTGGGAGAGTGGCAGCGGGCTTTTGTATGTCCTAATTTCCTGGACTTAAAGCACCGTAATTTCTTCTTGTTTAGGAGAGGTTTAATAGCTCCACTTACGGTGGCTGCAAAATATGCTGCTTTAGCTCGCTGATCGGTTCTGGCTGCCAGTTCGATCATGTCAACCACTGATGCAGTTTTTGGCAATGTTCCAAGGATTTGTTGAGTTTTCTCATTTGCGTTATCAAAAGCTAGGATTCGGAACATCCGTTCTTTCATGTCATCATCGAAGTCAGGATGAGTCTTGAGGGTCTGATGCAGTCAGTCAATAAATGAGGAGTATTTTTTGTTAGGGCCTTGGTGCACATGTAAAAAAGGCTTGTGGCCTACCAGGCTCTGGCATACTACTGATGGCAGTAAGAGCAAGTTCTTGAGATCTTTGTAGCATCTGTGCTGCGCTCTGCATTTGAAACTGCACATTTGACCAGGGTCCTTCACCTAATAGCTGTTGTGCTGTAACTCCATAAAAAGGGTCGTTTTGTTGGCGAGGTTTAGCAGCTTCCCCCACACACGTATCTCTATTGTTTTTAAAAAATTAATAGTGCTGATGGGGGCAGCATCACTGCAGCAAATTGCGAACTGTCATATGGTAATAGTAACTCACTAATATACAAGTAGTGTAGTAACTGGGTGGTAAATGGCGATCGAATGTCATATTTAGCAACTGCATCTCTGGCTTTCTCAATTAGTTTCCAGTCAAAGGCTTCCCACCGTCTCTGTCTGTAGAACAACAGGAAGTGCTTGGAGGAGAAATTGTCCCTCTATCAGGGCATCAAGAATGACATCTCTCCATCATTGACTGTGTTGATTGCCCTCTTCTGGGTTCTAGAGCGCTAGGTCTCCTGGACTTAGCAGAAGGGGTGATGCCTTTTTCTGGTCTTAGGAAATAAAAGCTCAGAAACAGTTAGAGGGTTGAGAGTCATTTACCTTGGTATTTTAATAGGATCCCATTCAATGGCTTCTGCCGTCCAGGTAGAACGCATCAAAAAAGCCCCATCCCCCCAGTTGAGTATACAATTAAAGACTCTACACATTAGCATATCTAACAAAAGGGTCCAATAAGGGGCTTGGGTGGGCTAACTTCTAGTTTACAGAATCTGTCCTACTAGGAGACCTTGAGTGCTTACGAAAATACAGTGTTTGGCCTTCTAACTTGTCATGGAGTAATTGCTGTTAAAAATTTCTGGTGTAGAAAGAGGAGGTGGAGTCAGAAATGAGGTAGCCAACATGAAACCCTGCCTACATAAAAACTCATAAAACCAAGAGAACACCTGAAGAACCCCTCTTTCAGGCTTCCGGTTCGCTGAGAAAAGACGCCGCTCTCCTCCCCTCCGCACCAGCTGGGTGAGGTCTCCCCAAACCACATGGCCTGGGGCTTGCCAACCCGCATAGTGGGGGGAAGAGGGGGGAGGAGAGAGAGAGAGAGAACTCAAACTGTTTTATTCTGCTACGCTTGGCCAAAGAACTTCACCGGCTCCGTTTGCCTAGCCTGGACCAAGCCGGTCCCTTCTCCGCAGCATGGCCCAGCAGGAAGAGCTTTTGGGGTCGGGCCCGGTGGACTTCGGGCGCACCCCACCCAGTTAACTCCTCAGTGAGCTCGGCACGAGAGAGAGAGGAGCTCAGACCAAGCTCCAGGCGCGCGGCCTGGTGGAGAGAGAGGAGCTCGGACCAGGCTCTTCTCATGCAGCCCAAATGTGAATTCCACCGGGCGGCCCCCGGACGGCTTGGCGCATAAAAGAAGCCTGGACTAACTCTTTGCAGCACAGGTGCAGTCCTGCTGGACCCTCATGACTAAAACACAGCTTGAATAGTGGGGGGGGGGGGGGGGGGGCAGCGCAGATGAGATCTTTTCTTCTAGTTCAAACATAAACTCATTCAAACCACATGGGCAAAAGCCACGTGACCAACACCCAGCCACAAGACAAATTTTCCTTTTCTAATGTCAAAATTAGACTTTGGGGGCATTCATTTCTCCCTCCCACACAGAAAGAGCATAAGAATGAAGGCACCTACGAAAGGTACAACATAGAGGCTTTAAGTTAATGAATATAACTAAGTGTACTTTCAAACAAGGAAGAGATGAAGAGTGCTCTAATGCTGAAAGTTCTTTTGTAAAAACATGTTGATAAAGTTAGTTGTAATATACCCTGTAATATATGAATAATGGTCTAAAAGAGGTGAGAAAAAGGGAATGTAATGTTTTAAGTTGTAAGCAGTGAACTGAAACTTTAGTGTGCAAGATTTTTCTTTCCTCGCCCCAGGAAACAGTAGAAGAAGACTTGTGTTGCTGATAGTGAAGTAAGGGGATGTCGTTGTCACTGTAATAGAAACATTTGCTCTCAAAAAAGAACACCTCAATGACCATGATATGTCCATTGGTAGTAGCCCTGGGAAAGCTACTGAAGTGGGAAGGGGTCTAGAAAAGAAAATGTCTCCTTTCAAGGGGGGGTTGCTTGCTGGAAAGCTAATAACCATGGAAACTATGTTTCCTATGGGAGTCAACATGATAAAACAAAAGAAAGCTTCTCTCTCTACATAAATTTAAAAAACTGTTTTGTTCTAGAGGTGGTGGATTAACTAGAAGTTGAAGTGTTACCTTTTGTATAGTCAGTAAGAAAGAAAATGGAAAAAGTGGTGAGGGGAAAAGAGTGCTCTAAAGGGTTTGGTGTTGATGCCTGATTATTATTCCTATTTTAAGTTTGTTAATAAAATTCCTTTTTGTATTCCTTAAAGTATAAGCCTGCTTTGCCTACTATTAGTTCTTATCTCACAACAAAATCAAATAATCTTGACTACAAAATTAATGTTTATACCTAATTTTGATCCCCAAACCTCAAAACCACAACATAACTCTACGTAGTTTCAGGGGTGTTTAGTCTACTGGCCTACCAAACACCATGAAACTGGGCTAAATTATTACCTAAGGCATCACAAGTATGCATGCTTAGTTGTGAATATAGGGAACTGTGTAGGAAGTATTTGGGAGAAAAGCAAAGAAAATCCTTCAGGCATCATTTCCCCCCTTTTAGAGACTAACAAGACTCTACTTTGTCTAGTCTCTACCTTACTCTATTCTACATTACCCACAGTATCCGTTTACACAACCGGCTGACACGCAGGCTGCTACACAGATGATAACTACAATTACAGCTACTACAAATGTTTCTTTTATCCAGGCCCAGTTTGGTAACCATGAAGTAAGGGTGTCAAAGATATGGTCAAATTTTAAGGTGAAAATTTTGGAAGCTTAAAATGCCAATCAACGGTGAGTGACGACCCCCATCTAGAGGTGGTAACTGGATCCAGAACCAGCAATTGTTCTTATTAAGAACCTTGGACACATTTTGGACTACAGCCTTATGTAAATCATGGGACAAACCCTGAGTCATAGTTACCATTTGGGCAGATAACAGACATGTAAAGAACAGTTTAAACCACATCCTTCTGATCTGTATCAGTCTCTATTTTCTTGATGGTTTCGGGAGCAGAAGCCTTCTTCACTCTGGAATAGTGGATCCATGGTCCATTGCCAGCAACTTTGACTGCAGTGAGTGTGGTCAGCAAAACTTGGAATGGTCCCTTCCACTTGGCTTGCAAGGGGTCACCGTCCCACCACTTGATGTAGACCCAATCTCCAGGCTGGAACTGACGAGCAGGTATGTCATGTCCTATTGGCCTGGACAACACGACAAATCTCTGGAGCTTCTGCAAAGTGGAACTCAAAGGCATTAAGTACTTCTGTAAATCAGCTTTACCTTTCACATGAATTTCCTCTGGGATATGTGGAGCTTGATAAGGCCTGTCATATAATATTTCATAGGGACTTATATTGTCCCTTCGCTTTGGCTGTATGCGGGTTCTCAGCAAGGCTCTTGGCAGGGCTTGAACTCAGGTTATGGATGTCTCTTGACAAATTTTACAAATCTGGGTTTTTAGAGTTCCATTCATATGCTCAACTTTGTCACTTGCCTGGGATCTGTATGGTGTGTGCAGGTCCCAGGCAATTCCCAGAGCCCTGCTGACTTCCCCAACTACTGTTGCAACAAAGCGTGGTCCCCTATCTGATAACATTACCAGAGGAACCCTGAATCTTGGAATTATATGATTCAGCAAGGCTTTCACTACTTCTCTTGCTGTGTTGGTGCAACAGGGGTAAGCTTCAGGCCATCCACTGAAGGTGTCAACCAGTACCAGTATATACTTACATCCCTCTTTGCGTGGCATCTCAGCAAAATTGATCTGCCAATAATCTCCTGGGAGATCTCCTGTTTTGGTCACCCCTAACACAACTCATTTGCTTGTGTCAGGGTTGTTTTTACGACAGGTATTGCACTTGCTGGTTATAGATTGTACGATATCTGTCATCCCTCTCCCTATCACTACCTTTCTAAGATGATTTAAAAGATTTTCTGTTCCCCAGTGAGTACTTTCATGGTCTTGCTGGGCTATTTCTTGAAGGAGGAAGGGTGGAACTACAACCTGTCCCATTGAGGTAACAGCCCACCCCCCTTTGATCTCAACCTTAAGAGAGTTAATTAATTTGTGATCCCCCTGATCATATTTTGGGGTAAACTCTAACAATCTATTTCTTTCTGTGGTATCACTGCAAAAATGTCTTTTTCTTCAACCCCTCTTGCTGCTTCATCAGTGAAGCGATTTCCCAGTTCAGGGGCTTTCTTCCCTTTTTGATGACCTTTGCAATGCATGATAGCTACTTCTGTTGGCTTCCAAAGACTCTGCAGAAGTGCAAGAATCTGTTCAGCATGCTTAACCTCATTACCTAGTGCAGTTAGCAGGCCACATTCCTTCCAGATAGCTCGGTGGGCATGAACAACATTGAAGGCATATTTCGAATCAGTCCAGAGGTTTACCTTCTTTCCCTCACTCAGCTCTAGAGCCCTTGTTAGTGCAGTGAGTTCAGCTTTCTGTGATGATATATCTGGAGGCAAGGTTTTTGCCTCTATCACTTTATCTGTGGTGATTACAGCATAGCCTGTCATTCTCTTACCATTTCTCATGAAGCTGCTTCCATCGGTATACAGCTCCCAGTCTGGGCTCTTCAGGGGAATGTCCTTCAGGTCTGGTCTGCTAGAATAAGTTTCCTCTATTGTCTGTAGACAATCATGTTCAGGCATGCTGTCAAGTAATGTGGAGTACAAAAACATTGCAAGGTTTACCACAGATGTTGTTTTCAGAGTAACATCATCCCGTTCCAGCAACACAGACTGATATTTCAGCATTCTGCTAGAGGATAACCAGTGATCCCCCTTTTGTTCCAGCACAGTTATTACTGCATGGGATACATACATGACAATGTGTTGCCCAAGGGTGAATTTACAGGCCTCCTGTATTAGGAGGACAGTTGCTGCCACAGCTTTCAGATATCCTGGCCACCCTTGACTAACACTGTGTAGCTGTTTTGAAAAGTAGGCTACAGCTCTTCGCTGGTCCCTGAGGTACTGTGCTAGTACTCCCAGAGCAACATTCAGTCGCTCATATGTAAAGAGTTCAAAAGGCTTAGTCAAATCCGGCAGCCCCAAGGCTGGGGCTGACATTCGGGAACGTTTCAACTGTTTGAAGGCAGCCCTTGCACTTTCATTCCATATGATTGTTCCCTTTTTGGCTGCCATAAGGACCTCATACAGAGGTTTTACTAGCAGTCCATAGTTTGATATCCATAGGCGACACCAACCTACCATTCCCAGGGGCTCTGGAAGGCGACAGATGGCTTCCTTCTGTTCTTTGCTGAGTTGTTGGTGTCCACGGAAAATCTCCAGCCCCAGGTAAACTACTGTTTCCCTGGCAACTTGGGCCTTCTCTCTCGAGACTCGATAACCACTCTCACCCAAAAAGTTCAACAGACTTATGGTTAGCTGGATACACTCATCTCGCGTTCTGGTTGCTACTAGGATGTCATCAACATACTGAAGAACAACTCCTCCTGGCTCCTGTTTCCTCCAGTCCTCCAGCTCCTTTGCCAGCTGGTTTCCAAATAGGATTGGGCTATTTTTACAGCCTTGTGGCAAAACTGTCCATGTAAGCTGGGTCTTCCTCCCTGTTTCAGGATTTTCCCACTCAAAGGCAAAAATTTGATTCTGTAGGAGTCTCATTTGGATTTTGTTTGATCTCGTATAATTTAGAAAAATTCACTGCTTTAGGAAGGCCACATCTCAACCCATAAACCAGCCATTTCTGAAACTGCTTTAATTTTGCCATTTGCTCAGGGACATTGGGATCCCAGCCAGGGTCAGCGAGTGGGTATGTGTCATGAGGCATCCCTTGGAGAGTTCCAGCTGCAATTTGGGCCTGTATAGCATCTATGGCAGCTTTATTAACCACCTCCCTTTCTGTGCTATCTAGTAATTCATCCAGCATCACATTCAAGTCTCCCCAATCAGCGTTTTGAGCCCTTATAGCCCTCTCTACCCGTATGGCTACTTTCTCTGGGTTGTCACTATACTTTCCAACAGAGTCTTTCCACATCTGTAGCTCTGCAAGAGAGAATGGTGTCTTTATATAAATCACTCCCTGATTTCCCACAGCCTGTCTCAGAGGCACTTCTAGAGCAGGCCCTTCCTTTCTCCCTTCATCTCTTTTTGATCTCGTGCACCCTGCAATTGGACTAGCAGCACCTATAGCTTCTTGAGCTATGTTTCCCCTCCTCCTGCCACCCTCCTCTTGGGGACCATCTGTATCCAAATCATCCCATTCAGTTTTAATCCCAACACTGGCAGAGCGGCGTAGGGGGAATCTGAAATGGTTGTCTCTGTCCCCCCTTTTGGAAAAGTAACTTGGATCAGGGACATCCCACCCATTTCTGGTAAGGGTGGCTTTGCCCCTCTCCCCAATGCTGGAAGAGTGGCAAAGCTGAGATCGTGTGTACCTCCACTCATTTGTGGGGGCCGTTGTGGCAGCCCCTAAGGCCACCCCTCGGAAAGAACATGTGTGGGACCGGCCCAAGAAGAAGTAGAGATTCCCCTGGGGCAGAACAAAAGATGGTTAGTCCCAAGAGAAGGTGTGATCTTTAGTGGGCTGTCTGCCCTCTCCCCATTTGTTTTTTGTTTTGTCAATCACCTGTCTATCACCCTCAGTTTCTAGAATGTTCAGCTCAGTTCAGTAGTTGTTTAGTTTTCTCCCTTGTCCTTCTCTCAGCCCCCTCCCCAAAACACCCTCTGTTGGTCCCCTTCCCCTTGTCCCTCCCTTGTCCTTCCTCGGTGCCCCGATCTTATTGGTTGTTATGTTCACAATAAAGTCTGATGCACAACTGGGCTCAGGGCTCTCAACCACTGAGTTTCTCCGCCCTGAGAGCTCACGGAGCACAGATCCCCCGATACTTTGTTTCAATGTCATTTTTTCTGTCTCAGGAGCCTGTCGCTTTGCTACAGTTTCGGCAGCCGCAGTAGTTTTTGCCTGCCTGCTTCGGAAGACTGCAACCCGCGGCTTGGGGTCCCAGGATCCTGGTGAGCGTGGACCTGACCCCAGGGACACTCCCTCGCCGCTTCTCGGGTTGCTGACTAACCCTGGCAGTCAGCCCTCATCTTGGAACACCCGAGGGTCGCGGCACTCATCCCAGGCTCTGGCCAGGTCGGGGGGCAGGGGCCAGCTAGGCTCCGCTCCCGGTCTGCACCCATGCCAGGGGCAGTCAGGAGCTGGGAACCAGTCAGCCCCCACTCTGCCCCTTCACCCACCCCCTGTGCGGTCAGGGGGGTGAGGGCCAATCCACCCCCCCCGCCTCACACCCAACCCCCGGATGGTTGGGGGCCAGTCAGCCTCTGCCCCCGCCCCTGTGTTCGGAGTGGGCAGGGGAGGAGGAGGAGGGGGGGGCGGAGGAGGGGGAGGGTGTGGCAGTGGAGGGGGAGGGGGCGGTGGGGGCGGTGGTGCCGACTGTGGTGGTGGCAGTGGCGGCAGTGGTGGGGGCAGCGGTGCCGGCTGCAGCTGCAGCGGCGGTGGGGGTGGTGATGGCAGCAGTGGCAGCGGCAGCAGCGGCTATGCGCCCCTGTCACCCGCCCCCAACTGCACTGGCTGTAATGGCGGCAGTGGCACGGGGGGCAACCCCCCCATGCCTGTACACAAGGCTGGGGCCACCATGTCCATGATGTCTGTTTCATCCATTCCGTTAGTCACTAGCTGCCTTCTCCTCCTCCTCACGTTTCCTTTCCCTTGTAAAACCATCTCCAAACAGCCTTTCTGCACCTCATATGCCTCCTCTCTATTCAGTAATATGGTAAAAAGTTCTGTGTATTTTAACTCATCAAATCTGCGCAGAGCTCACAATTCTACTATTAGCTCTGTGACTATTTCATTTTCTAGACTCCCAAAATGTGGCCACACCCTCTGTTCTCCTAATTTTAACATTGGCCAGACCTGTGTACAGAGTCTTATCAGCTCCTGTGTGTCCAGGGGGGGTCCTCTTTCCAGTTAAATATCGCCAGTTTTTCAATACCAGATCTAACGGAGATTCTCCGGGGACTTGTACATCCTCCGAAAACATACACCCCATTTTACTTATAAACAGAGAAATTGGCCAGAAAAAACCATCTTGCCCCGGTGACTTACCTAGCCTGCAAACTACAACCACTAACTACTGGTAGCAGCTTTAAAACGAACTTTAAACAGCAGAACTGCATGCATGAGAAAACTTCTTAAAGTTTTCTCAGCCAAGACTTGAACCCGGCTTTGCAGTTTTCTGATCTGCACCTCAAACCACTAAACCAATTTGCAGTTGTGGTCCCACCCACCACCAACCTCCCTTAGTTTAACTGGAGAGCATCCTCCCCTTACCATGACTTTGCAGGAATAGGGGTTAATTCCCCCCACTTTAGGGGTCTCTCTGACCCCCCACCCCCGCCCAACCTCCCAACCTCCCTCCTGGTGCTAGCACAATACCAAAACACGTCTCCCCCGCTTCCACTCACCTCTCTTCCGTGCTTTCGTGCGCTGGGTCCTAGAGCCCGGTCACATTCTTGGACTGCTGCCTGAGTCCCGTAGGGTGCCAGCGAAGGAGCTAGGCAAGATATTCTCAGCCCAAAACTGCAAGTTTTTGGGGTCTCTGTCCTCCTGTCTGGGGTGCCAATGACTGATGCCTTTTTCTGGTCTTAGGAAATAAAAGCTCAGACACAGTTAGAGGGTTGGGGGTCGTTTACCTTGGTATTTTAATAGGATCCCATTCAATGGCTTCTACAGTCTAGGTAGAACGCGTCGCAAAAGCCCTGTCTCCCCAGTCGAGTATACAATTAAAGACTCTACACATTAGCATATCTAACAAAAGGGTCCAATAAGGGGCTTGGGTGGGCTAACTTCTAGTTTACAGAATCTGTCCTACTAGGAGACCTTGAGTGCTTACGAAAATACAGTGTTTGGTCTTCTAACTCTATGTAGTTTCAGGAGTGTTTAGTTTACTGGCCTACTAAACACCATGAAACTGGGCTAAATTATTACCTGAAGCATCACAAGTATGCATGCTAATACTTGTGAATATAGGGAACTGTGTAAGAAGTATTTGGGAGAAAAGCAAAGAAAATCCTTCAGGCATCAGGGGGACCTGCGAGGGAACCTGTTGTTGTTTGACCCCTATAGTTCTCATTGGAGGAGGTGGAGGTTCGTGAAAGGTGCATTGATTCGGTAGGTTCATTTCAGTCAGTGACTGCTGGGATGGGGTATTTACATTAGACTGTCCATTTGTATTTTGTATCGTTAGTCCCTCTAATTTTCCGAGGACATCTCGTTGCAGATCCTCCACTGCATCATCCTTTGTTTCACCTTCCTTGACAGTTTGCAGAGGCGCAGGTGGCAATGGCGCAGGCGGCTGGCTCCAGGTGACCGGCGCAGGTGGCTGGCACTGGGCGGCTGGTGACTGGTATCTGGCAACTGGTGCTGGTGGCTGGCTGTGGGTAGCTGGCAGTTGGCATCCAGCGACTGGTGCAGGTGGCTGGCATCCGGTCACTGACACAGGCTTTGGGTAGTTGGTGCATTTAGTTCTCCACTGGGTTTCTCTTTAACTTCTTGGTTACTTTGGGTAACGTTGGTGGTGGTGGGTTTGGGTACCAGAGCAGCTGGTGGTGGTGTTGCCAAAAAGGTGGGGAGTGGGAACGCCGCTTGGGTGGAAAAGGTGGACGTGGTGGCTGTTCTGGGCGATGTTGCTACATGGGAAGCAGGAACGCTGCAGGGGTTGAAGAAGTGGAGGCAGTTTTTATTTCGGTTTCTTTAGCTCTGGAGTCTAAGGGGGTTAATGCTGCAAAAACAGAGGCAGATGCCTGCCTCTCCACTTTCATTGCCTGCAAGGTCTCTATTATAAGCTTCCAAGAAGGTGAATATTTGGAAGCCTCCTTAGCTTCTGCCCCACCACTACTGACAGCGTCCCACAGTGCCTTCCCAATTGTCTCCCATATGGTTACCTCACAGGCGACCTCTACTCCCGGGATTAGCCCACCGTCCCAAGCCCACTTTAGGAGATTTCAAATAATGGAATCATCACATTTTAATCCTCTCACAGAGAGAATATGTTGGAGGACTCCAGCTGTTCCTTGTCCATCCCCATCTCCTCCCCGGCTGTTTTCCTCTCCAGACGCATTACGTAAGGGGCTTCTCGTCTTCATGGCGAGGCAACCAGACGAGGCATCTCACCTTTTGGTGAGGCTTCTCACCCTTCAGGGTGAGGCATCCCTCATCCCACACGTCCCGCATGTGAGGCTTCCCACCTTTTGGTGACGATTCTCTGTCTTCCCACACTTCTATAGGTACAAGGCTTCCCGCACCCTCAGTGTGAGGCTTTCCAAATGCTGTGTGTAAGGGGTATACCCATCTCGCCCTCGCAGCAAGGCATTCCACCGACCACTTTCAGTGAGGCTTCTTCACCCTTCAGGGTAAGGCATCCCTCATCCCACACAATCCCTATGTGAGGCTTCCCACCTGTCGGTGAGGATAACCTTTCATCCCGCACTTCTATATGTACAAAGCTTCCCACACTCACTGTGTGAGGCTTCTCACCTGTCGGTGAGGCATCCCTCGGTGCGAGGCTTCCTGCTGGGGCAGCAGGGAATTGACTGGCTTACCTGCTCCCTCAGTGATCTACTTCACCAAATATCAGCATCTGATGCCTCCGGGGGCCTCCTGTCTCATCAGTTGGTATCAGTCCAGGTGGAATCACTTCAGGTGAAGTTGCGCCATGAGACCCTCTGTCTCAGCGATCACGTCACGAGGCCCTTTATCCTGTCAATCACATTGGGGTCACCATTTGCGGGGAAAATGATGGGACATCACGCCAGATCAATATGATCGAAAGTGAAGCTGTTTATTGTTAGACAGTGAGCATACTTATATCCCACAGTGCGCTAAAAATAAAGTTACATAGTAAGTTTTTCTTCTGCAGTTCACACAGTGTTTTTCTCACACAAGAGTTTCACATGGGATTTCTCTAATTAGAGTACTACATTAGTATCAGAAGGCTACAATAACAGTTTCTTCTGCCAAGTTAATCTTTAGACACCTGCAGCTTGTTTTCAGCTTTTATGTCTCCCTTTCCCACAGCTGTCTTACGAGTCACCTTGAGCAGAGGCCTAGCTCTCATCTAAGGGGCCTAGATTGCTCACTTTATGTCCGTGCAGCCAGAGATAGTTATTCTCCACGAAATCCTCTCCTTCAATTTCTGGAAATAACCATGAGCCTGCATCCAAAACTCGGGAAGAAGTCCCTTACGTCTTCAGGGTGTGCATGTAGAGGCTTCTGCCTCTGTGATAACTCATGTATCTTTTATAGTGGTAAAACAGTGTCTCTTAAGTCAGAAATACTTCTTTAATCTCTTCTCACATCAGCTCTCCAGACTACGATGTTAATTCTTACCTGGGGCTTGAGCCCTTTTGGCACCAGAGATGACCCCCCTGGGCTATCTCTATGCACCAGCTATCTGTGGTACAGAGGAGGGGGGGTAGATGTCCTGCCACAGTGAGCGAGCAGCTTTTATGGGTGCCTGTTGTTGCGCCGAGGTCAAACCACGACACACAAAGGCTTTTTTAAAGTACTGTGTTCACAGTAAGGCTATCTAAGTGTGTATGTACTTCCAGACTCAGGCAAGATGTTGCTGAGATGTAATAAATAAGACTTCAGGAACTAGTAGAAAGATAAAAAAACCCTGAATGAGTTTGAAATCATAGAATCACTGTAAAAGAGAAAAAACGTAAAACGTCTCACAAGACTTGATCTGGTGATTTTTTTTTTGTTTGTTTTTTTTTTGTTTGTTTTGTTTGTTTTGTTTAGGAAAGGTGATTAGTAATTTAAAAAATGGTAGATGCTTGCACGGAAAAATCCAGTCTTGATTTTTTGTCTTTAAACTAGACAAGTAGTTGTTGGCAAATGCCTATGAACATTAATACTATGGTAAATTTTTGAATTGTGATTTCTGAGGTGGGTAAAGCTGTAGGGGTGTGCATCAAGAAATAATGACTTGCTATTTTAATTGCAGTAGCTGAGGTTGACTTAGTATCTCTGGACGTGTCTGTGTCTTTGTACATGTTTGGGACATTCCAGAGTTGTTTTTTTGTGTTCTTTGTGTCCTTAAACCTGTATGCTCTTAAAGCCATTGTAGAATCTTGCCCACTATCTACAAGGTCCTTTTGGCTGTATTGAGAAAGGAAGAGCAGCATGCATAGAGAGGAAGCTAGCAGTGCGGTATGCTATGAAAAAAACGTACAAACTTGAGCATTGGAGAAAAGGAGGCTGCAGAGCTAGATATAGGGTTTTTGGAAAGTGGGATATTGTGAACAGGGAGAATAAGTGGGAATTTAATTACTTTTTTTTCTTCATACCTACTTCTACTCTAGTTAAAGTATAGATATAAAATAGTATAGGTCTAGTAAAGTATATATATAAAATATATATAAAGTATATTTGCCTTACAATTAGGGTTAAGTAAGGGCAGTAATATAGGCAAAAATTGAAAAGTGGAAGATCTAGACAAAAACAGTTCAGTAAGGAAAATGTAAAATACTTTCACTGTTGACAAAAAATGCTGACCTTGAGAAATGAAAAATTGCAAAGAACACTCAAGAAATCAGGAAGATGTCCCAAAGGTTGCTTTGTGGTTTTGGAGGTTCTTGGGTGCTAGACCTTCAGGAGTTCTTCAGGGTTAGAAACATGCTTATTTTTAAAACTTATAGCTCAGTTTCTCATGTAATTAGCCATCTCTGAGATCTTTATGAGAACACAAGGCAAAGAGCAGTGAAAAAAACTCAATAGAAATACTGGATTTTTTTGCCTTTTGTCTCCTCATGATCTGACCTCTTGCCAGCTGATGGAATGATGTAGACACAAAGCTGTAATGATACAGTTCACAGTAGCACAGCCCTATAGAGGTTTCCTGAGCAGCTGTTTGGAAGCTGTTACTCTGTTTTTGTACTTCCTGGTATGTACCTATTTGCAATGGACACCGGAGCAGCACAATGGGCAGCAGCAGGTGCAGGAGAAGGGACACACATGGAGAAGGCAGAGCTTGTCTGAATGGAGGTTGCTCTCCTCAAACTGGCCTTGGACCTCCTGATTGGCATTGGCAATGCAAACAGTGACAACCCCACACAGCCACTCTCTCACTCTCCTGCAGTGGGATGGGGGAGAGATTTGGAAGAGCGAAAGTGGAAAAACTCATGGGTTGAGTTGATAAAGACAGGTTAGTACATAAAGCAATAGCTGCATGAACAAGCAAAACTAAAAAAAGGAATTCTTTCAGTATTTCACATGGTAAGGCTGTTCTTCAGACAAGTTGTCCAGCTGTGGGATGGGTGGGTTCATGGTGTGCTGGGTGGAGATTTGGCTGAAGGGCAGTGCTCAAGGGTTGCAGTGAACAGGCCCCCATCTGGCTGGGGGCTGGTCACCAGCAGTGTTCCTCAGGGCTCCATTCTAGGGCCAGCTCTGTTCAATGCATTTCTCAGTGATCTGGATGCAGGAGTTGAATGCACCATGAGCAAGTTTGCTGATGATTCCAAACTAGGAGGTGCTGCTGGTGCTCTTGAGGGACAAGTTGGCTTGCAGAGGGATCTGGGTAGCTTGGAGTATTGGTCAGTGATTAAAGGGATTAAATTTAACAAGTCCAAATGTACTTAGGATGGAGTAGCACTTGACAGAAGTCTAAATTGGGTGAGGAGTGGCTGAAGAGCTACCCTGCAGGAAGTGGGCTAGGATTGCTGATTAGCAGCAGGCTCAATATCATATAGCAGTGTGAGCCTAGGCAGCCCAGAGGACAAACCATGTCCTGGCGTGCATCAGACACAGTCAGTCCAAAGAGGTAGTTATCCTGCTGTATTCTCTGTTGACATGGCCCCACAATTGGATATCCGTAGCAATGGGGAACAAAGGCACATGGATCTCCTTGCTTACCTTGAAGAAAATCGTTTATTGGAACAAACCAAAACCTTTTATGTTCCAAACTAAACCTTAAACAAGCACACATTGGCTGCTTTCCATAGCAGTGTCATCGCTCATGTGTTCCTCCACCCAACCACCTCCTTGATCACGTGATCTCCATACGTCTCGCCAGCCAATCACTGCCTCATGGACAAAGTGACCATCAACCTATTCTCTGTCCATCTGACTCACAGCTGAACCCCTCCCACTTTTGGTGAACAGGAGTGAACAGAAGTGAACAGGATTTAACAAAGGTGACAAAGGCCCTTAAGGCTTTTCTTATTTCCCTCGGGTATCATGTGACATCCACCGTGTAAAAAGGATGTGAAAGTTCGTGAATGCATCCGGAGGAGGGCAACAAAGCTGGGGAAGGAACTGGCAGGTATTTTCTCTGAGGAGCAGCTAAGGACACTGGGTTTATGTAGTTCGGAGAGAAGGAAGCTCAGGGGTGACTACACTGCTCTCTAGAGCTTCCTGAGGAGCAGTAGTGGAGATGCAGATGCTGATCTCTTCTCCCTGGTACACAGTGCCAAGACTGGCTATGGCTGAAGGCTGCATCAGTCAGTAAGGTTCAGACTTGACATAAGGAAATGTTTCATTTATCAAGACCAAACCCTAGAACAGTCTTCCTGGAGAGCTGGTCAAGCCTGACCTTGCCTTTCAGCATTTAACAGTCATTTGGACACTGCCCTTGATAACATGCTTTAACCTTTGGTCAGCCCAGTGGTCAGGCAGTTGAACTGGAGGATCAATGTGGGTCCCTTCCAACTGAGACAGTCTATTCTAGTCGCATATGTGCATTAAATAGGCAAATAAGAAACTGGAACATGATCAAATTTCACCTTAGCAGGATTAAATACTGTCTTATTTTTCCTCATAATAATTGTGACTAGAAGTTGAAGTGTTTTGATGACCTCACAGTTCATTTCTGTACACATTTTTGTTGAAGAAGTAAAATTTTCTCATTCAGAGCATTTCCCATCATGATGTGAAGAATCTTCATCTCGTTGCTTTACTAGAGCAATATAAGATATATTCAATTCTCATTTGAGTTTCACTGCAAGCAGTGATCCAAGATGAACTTCACTTCCACCTGTTGATGAGCCTATAACATAGCATGTAGCTGGGTACTGAGTTGCAGTATACTTCAGGAGTTAGTGTTGTTTAAATACAACAGCTATTGTGCTCCCTATCCAGTAAGTTGTTTTAGTTTTCATAGCCTAACTCACCAAAAATAAGACTCAACCCTTCCTCCCATGCCAATCTTCCCAAACCCTAAGTGCTAGTGAAACATCCAGTCTATCTTGTAAAGTACTTTGCGCTTATGTACTGTTAAAATGGGCTAAATCCTGTTTGCCATAGGTAAATTATACAGATCCTGTTTCACCACTGAAAAATCGAGTTTCTTCACAGTGAAGCCATCACTACTGCTGAGCCTCTTGGACTTCTCTTAAGAGTTGGCCATCATTTGTTGGTTGTGGTTTTTTAAGGCTTCAAGACCTGGAATCAAGTTAGTGGCTTACTTTTCTTTCTTGTTCAGAAGGTTATAGCTTTTCAATTTCTGGGGAAAAGCCTCAGTATTTGAGTCTTGATAATAATTTATAAATGCTGGACATGCCATGAAATTGTTTATTTGAAAAAACTGTTTAGGAAAAACAATGTCTGCTGGTACATATTCTTTCTAAATCTAATTGTTATAGGCACTGAAAAGTGAGGTCTTTATTAAGATAGGAGATTATATCGAAGTCTGGGTATGTACTATGATGAAATGTGTCATGTAGCTGTGTATCTTAATGTTTAAAAACAGGAAAAAAATTTGGAATAATTATAGGGAGATTTTTTAAAAGATGACATTCATGCTTTGAAAAAAGTGCAATTGCTTTCTGAACATTAGCATAATGAAACCTGAGAATATACTCATGTGGGTAAAAATTAAACCAGTGAAGTTCCTCATAAGTACATGACTTCAGCAGCTGGTTGTTCAATTAAAATAGCAATTATTCCACCCCCTATTTCATGTTAAGACACATACATGGACTGGTAATGCTGTGAAGCTTCCGATTCAGTGCTTTGTTGTATATAGAGAGAATCATAGATAATAAGCAAACTTAATTGCTTTGCTGAATCAGTTTCTGTATTGGTATTAGATAAGACTGAAAGAATCATCTGACTTTTACAATCAGCAAGAATTGCCAGTGGCAAATGCACATCTCATGGAACACATTTAGAAGCATGGAGATAATTAATTATACCAGATAGATCAATGTGCTACATTATAGCTCTGATAATCTACCACAATGTGACATTTTTGTCTGACTGTATGCAAATATATTTTTGGGATGTCCACCTGGTCTTTCGCAGTGCAAACTTTTGGATAGTTTGGAAGATAGTTTGGAAGACTATATTATCTGAGTCACTCTGGGATCTATGTGTGGCAATGTGTGTTTCTGAGATCATCTGGGAGCTGTTGGCTCTGGTCCTGGAGGTTTGCTAGCATTTACTTTTGCATCCTAGCAGTCATGCTTTTCATTCAGGCCAAGACCCCACAAGGACTAGGGCAGGCACCAAAGGTGAGGGGGAAACCAGACAGGTGTCCTTCAACAGCAAGAATCATGCAAACACTTGACCAAATGGCTAATGGTGAGGCAACCTGCATGCTGGGCAGCTGCTGAGTGGGGAGCAGTCCCCAAAGCATAACCTTGCATCATAAGCAATTCACTGTGTGTTTGAAGGCAAAGTTTATCCAGGAAGACAGGAGAGTAAAAAAAAAATATGGCAGCTGCAGAGTTGAGGAATACTCCCAGTGCAGGCAGCTCAGTGAGCAGCTGCAGTGCAAGCTGTGGGTTGTACCCTAAGTGGGGGGAGATGGCCCCTGGGCACCAGCCCTGACCTGGCACTGACTGTTTGCCTAACAAAGGGCATGCAGAACTGTGGCACCAGACAGAGATGGTTATGTGGTGTGTGTGGCTGGTCACCAAGGGATTCTGTAGAATCCAAATAAACAAAGAGGGGACTCCAGACCAATTATGACCAAGAGGCACATATAAGAGGCATGAAGTGTGTGTGAGGAACATGTCCACAGACCATAGGGATACAAAAGCCCAGAGATCCCTTTGTTTGGAGTCCCTTGCCAGAGCCATTATCTCGAGCTGTTGTGTTGCCACTGCACCATGATTAAATGACTTAAAGGAACCAGACTTCTGGGACTCAGGTCCAGGAAACCTGGAGCTCAAGTGATGAGGGAAACCTGTCTGACTGTGTGGGAGAGGTGTGTGTATGGAGTCAAGTGGGATGCTTGCTGAAGCTCTGTGAAGGGGCTTTGGTCCCAGTAGTTTAAGTCTGGAGTGGTGCAAGTGTGACTGCTAGAATGACATCAGAATGGTCAGGCATGAAAGTTTCTTTAACTTACCCAATCCTCTGCAAAAAAAGGGAAGGGAGCAAATGAAGGAATTAATGTATGGTTTTAATTTTTTTCCCTGTCCTAAGAAGCTTGCATTAGCTTATTATGGCACTCAGGAGGCTGTGTGAACTGGGGAAAAAATTACTGTTGAACGATAATGCAGTTTAGAAAAACAGAAAAAGCAAGAAGTGTTTCACAAAACTGTACGGCTCCTGTTTGTGTCTGGAGGCTGCTAATAGCATAATGTGAACCCTGATCCTGCAGCTAGAGCCTGTAGGTTTGCTGTGGTAGTGGATGAGATGGCTATACTTTAGGCATTGGTAGACTGGCATAGACACATGGCTAATTTTTTCCCCTTTTTTTTCTTATTCATGTCTAAGAAGGGAGTAAACCAGAACAGGCTTCCCAGGGATGTGGTAGAGAGTTTTAAGATGGATTGGACAGGGTTCTAGATGATCTCATCATGGCTCTTTCCCATGAAAAAGCTGGGCCAGATGACCTTCCAGTCTGGTCTGTTCTGAGATTCCATGTTTTAAAACTGTAAAGCTCACTTGCATCTTCCTTGCAGGGTTAAATTGGCCTAAGCAAAGGTGTGAGCTTAAATAGTTTAGTAGGTTTGTAGTAATCTCCATGATGCTTTTATTATGGAGCAAGAAAGCTGACACATATATATAAATCAGGAAATAGAATGCTTTTATTTGCTATTACCAAATCTGTTTATGTCTACTTGCCTGATTGCCAACTATTTGAAGCCACGCTACAGTCATCTTTGGTGCCAACCTCAGTATCTCTTCCTGCCAGTTTAATATTCTCTGTATGAGACATGCACATAACCCTAAAAGGAGCATTTGTGCAGTAAGATACAACTGTTGGCTTAACTGATTTCTTGCATGAATATATCAGGGAAAGTTACCTGAACACCTTTAATACACATGCATATACATATGTCTTATTTCTACGTACATGTGTATTTATTATATATATCTTTTATATAAATTTCACAATGCCAAAGAGAATTAATTTTAATATATTATTTTGCTGACATATCAGCAATATTATATGCATATAATAATATGAAATTTATATACGTATGTCTGTATGTTTTCCTGTTCAGTTTTCTAGACTGTGCATATGACACCTATTTCTGCTGTGGGCATAGATTCCAATATCTCATTAAAAACTACACTTAAAACTGAAAGGCCTCTTTGCTGTAATTAGTGGCCGATTATACTTTAGATACTCCATCAGTGGCATACTCATCAGTACTTAACAATGTGACACTGAGAACACAGCTATTGTATGAGACCTGTAAGTTGTCCAGAGGAATGGAGAACTTTTCATTCCAGTTTGGACGGCTTGGTGGTAGAAAAAAGAGAATAGAGAGGGACATGTGATGCAGACAGAAAACTTTTTTTTGGTAAAGAAGAGGTCTTAGATGACATGATTAACTTGTTCTCCTCCATTCTCATAGACAAGAAGAAGATATCTGTATCTGATAGTCCAGCTCAGTTTGTGAAGTTTTACATACTTTCTTCTTCCTTTTCTTAGAATTTATCATAAGGGGGATGTCTGAGAGCAATATCTGCTCTTACAGAAATGATACTAGCTCACAGGAACTCTGAGTTTCAGAAGTAGTATATTTTAAAGAAAGCAAAATATGGATTTAAGTCTTAAGTGCTGGGTGCTGATCTGTTCAGTGCAGAGTCTGGGTAAAGTGTAGAATGGCCATGCAGTTCAGGAGAATAGAAAGACAATGAGTGCTCTTACGTCCCACTGGTTTCTTAATGACTGATATGATGATTTCTAAACATGGGTAAAAGCTTTGCAGCATTTAATTAGATCTGTGAGGAGAATGGAAGTAATTTTGCCTAACTTTTATACAGAATTAGATTTTCCTTATGTAACCAAAATACTAACCAAAGATTTTCAGAATCAAAGCCATCATGAATGGGTTTATTGTATTATACTTTTATATACTCACAGATATGCACTGTATTATGTTTTTGTGTGTGCTGAAATGGAGGGAAGTGAAAGCCTGGAAAATTTAAAGAGTCTGTGCAAGGTGATGGCAGAAGCAAAAGCAAAGTTAATTTCAGAACTCTTGACAGTCCCAATTGCCATCAAATTACTGCTGTGACCAAGTTTATTTTGGCTCATTTCCTTGGGAGCATCTGCATTTATTATTGTTTAGAGAACAGAGTTAGGAGAGAGTAGTTGGGATGGAAACTGTACTCCTCTTTCCTGGGAATTTTTTTTCATTTAATTTACTATTTGTGCTTGGCAATACTTGGAATTGTGCTTAGGAGTTTTAAAGACAATGATTCTTGTTTAAAGACCTTTGGAATTAAGCAGCCATGAAGAAATTCTCCACAGTGGAGGCTGGTTAACTTGTATTCCCTTACCTCCCAGCACTGTCAACCCTTTCATCTCTTTTTTCAGCAGTGGTAGCTGAATGTTTCCCAAAATTCCCAAGTTCCCCTATGTTTTTGCTGATAGCTGAAAATTTCTGCCCAGCAGATGGCGCATTTGTATAGTGCCTGAGACCTGCTTCTTCCTGAAGACTCTGATCTTCCTTCGTGCTGTTTGGCTAGTTAATGTTACACAGAGTGATTGCACAGTGATATATACATCTTTGTTCCACAGAATAGAATGGGCATATTGTGTACATCAGTATCCTTGGAGGAGATGGTTCTTTTGAACAGTGTAAGTTCTTAAGTCTTTGTTTTCTTCTAAAGGTGAAGCCATTGTTGCGTTCCCTGCTTTTATCCCGCTCTGGTACCAGCGGCAGAGCGCTAGCGCGATCCTAGAAAGCCATTCGCGTTCAGGAAGGCTTCCTCGGAGAGCCAACTATGGGCACCGCTAGTCCGCGTTTGGTCTGAGGAGTTGTTGCCCTCAGAGCACGGCAGGATAGCAAAGAACTCCCAAAGGACGAGGACTCTTAGTATGAGAGTTCGGTAGGTTTATTACCCTCAAGGGAGCTCAGGGACTAAGAGCCCAGAATAGTTCATTCCGTGGGTATTTAAGGGAGGAATAACATCCAATAAACTGAGGGCCCAGGGCAATACAAGGGAGGGACCAGGGTGCATGGTCGAATGAGGTTTAGGGAGGGGAGGGGAGTAGAGAGAACAACGAATGAACAAGGGGGTAACAGGGAATTTTCCAGAACTGGGATACATAACAGACAAATCAAGGAACCAATAGCAGGAACTTGGGGTTCGTGGCTTGGTGGTCCAAACCACTGTCTCTGGCAGCTTCGGGGGGAAACTCTTTGTCTGTGGAACATGCCACTGGAAGTCCTTGTCCTTCCTGGTTCAGAACCACCTCTACAAGCCATTCTGTTTAAACTGAGTGGTGCCACTTTGTTTCTAAAATGCAGGGAATGATGGAGGTGATTTAGGTGAATATGGGCAATAAAGAGTATCAGAATGGAGTGTAGAAACCTACTGGGGAGAATGCTGACCTCTTGGTGCCCCTCTCCTGGGAATACCTCCACATCCCCACCATGGCCCCTCTGACAGCTCACTATACCTCCTTCATGCTGCTCAGCATCAAACTTAGAAGTTTCCAGAGGGAAAGATGAAGAATTGCGAGTGAGACAGTGTATCACCCTTACCTGCTGTATCGTTAACCTCCATCCTGGACTACATCAGTGTACCCTGACACAGGTATTTCTTTCCCTTAAGACATTAGTATAGCTCATTTCTGAATGAATTTTACAGTAATCTAAAACAAGACATTGTTAGTGAATTTCTAGCAAAGTTTGTGTGTAATGTCATTCTAAAATGCTTGTATTTTATTGTGCAATTAGAAACCAATTATGAACTTGAATATTCCATGTGTAGTTACCATTGAAAAAGCATGATGTAGTTCTAGTGTTGTAAGGCTCAGATGAAATCAACTCAAATCTGCTACTAATGGTTGTTCCCTAGACAAGCCTTTTTGCTTTGTCTGGTAAGGATTTTGTGGTATGGTTTGTTGAGGTTATTTTGTAGGTTTTGTGGGTTGATGGGTTTGGGTGGGTTTAAGGCAGTTTTTTTGTTTATTTGGTTGGGGTTTTGGGTTTTTTTTCCCATGAGAATATCCAGAAATGGTAATGGATTTGGATTATGAAGAGAAGTCTTCATAAGTATCTTCTTAGTACATTGATGCTGAAATGAAGAAACTGCAACACCTGCTCCCAATTGTACAAGCAGGCCTTTATAACCATGTCTTTGAAGTCTCATGTATTAAGAGCTGTCTTTTCTTACACTTGAAACTGAAAAGTTTGAATATCCTCACATAAGGCTTGTTTCTTTTATCAGTTACTATTTCTAATGACTTCACAGTAATGGTATCTAAATATGACAATTTTGGAAATCTGTGGGAAACTTGAAAAACTGATATTTAGTCAAAGGCTTTTTAGGTTGTATTGCTCCCTACTAATGTTTATATTTGCCGTCTACATGGATCAGGGTAAATATTTTCATTTGATTTTGCAAATATTTTAAGCCTTTATATTCAGTATGGAATTACAAATATAAAAAATTGCTCATGGCTAGCATAGATGTTTTTCTTCCTCTCCTGTGCTCTATATAGCAAACTTGTAGAAAGTAGAGAAATAAGAAGATAATGAGATTGGACAGTCAGAATGATCAGTATCACTGAAAAAATGATCAAATATCCTGGTTACAGGCAAGTCTTTAATTTTGGCTGTACTCATACGCTGCAGACTAGTGTGTGTTAGATGTATAGTCATTATTCCAGTTCACCCAAACAGTAGGAGTAGAGGAGTTGCACCAGGGGAGAATTTACTCTTAGTGAAAATATAGCTAAAATCAAAAAACTATCCTTGGCTACAGCTGTCCAATGGTGCCTCATGAACTGGCTTCATTTTTATGCATCTACATTGCCATACACATGTTTTAGGTTAAAATAACTCAGCGTCTATTAATCTTTGTAATGGACCCTTAGAGATGCACTTCAAGGCTGCCTCATCTTGTTCTCCTTTTCTGTTAAATCCATGGCAATGTCTTTAGAAGATATTTTCCTAATTCCCTCCTGGACTTTAAGTTTGTTTTCTGTGTATTGTATTGAGCTCTCCGTTGGAGGAGAATTCCTGTTGTTTGCTTGATGAGTTACTCACCTGCCAGGAAGCTCCATGAAGTCAGATCACTTTTTCCTATAGCTGCTCATTCAGCCATGCACAGAGTCATGACATTATCAGCTACAAGAAGTTAGAATTGTATTTTGTAAATCTTTTAGAATAGTTTAATAAATAATTTTCAAAACTGGACAGGCCATTACTAGAAGTTTTTATGCCAAGAAAACTTTATTTAAAAGACCACATAGAGCCATAGATGGTCATCCACTTGTTTACATGAGATCTTATAGCTGGTGTTTCTAGGAGGAAACTGTGGCTGATTTGGATTTGTTCTAGAATGAAGATCAGTAGAGTTTAAAACCCAGTTAGTGTAATCCTCTGATCTGCAGCTACTCTACTGATTGGTACAAGTCTCCTGATGCTAGGTGTAACCTCTTGCTTGAAATACATTTCCCCCGCAGTTCAGCCTTACAGACCAGGAAAGGACATTTACCTAACCAGTGGGTAACTTTGCTAATGTTTATACTTTTGAAGATCAAATGCACAATTCTAATGTTTGCTCTAGATAGTGAAATGAAAGATCTTTGTATTCTGCATATGCCCATGCCTTGTTTTTTCTTCCAGAGGAAACACAGGATTAAAAGTGTTAGGATTAAAAAAGTAATTTGACAGGCTGCCAGCTTAGAGATTTTTATCCCTTCTCATCTAGCTATGTCTGCAGAAGTAATCTTAATTGAATTGCACTCTTGTTTCTACCCCTGTAAACTTGCCTGGTAGTGGTAAAATTAGTGGATGTTTCTTTGGCAACCAGCAACTGCTCCTGGGACTGTTGCAACTTTTCCCATTGAGCATGGCTGCAGATGCTGTTCTCAATCTTCTTGCCCATTAGAACTGTAGTGGAAGTATTTCCACTCACTTCATGAGACAATGGATCAGACCTTAGTGAATAATGAACACAGCAATAGTTTTTTTTTTCTTCTTGCATTTGCATGAAAGTTTCTATATAGAAGGTTTCTAGCATTGTTACTAAGATTCACTCTTCTCTCAAGTGCATTAAGGAAATTCTTTAATGTGGTTTGCTTCTCCATGAGGTAGTAATGTGACACTATCAATCTAAAATGCCACTTTTTGGGAGGTATATATTTACAGTCTCTTTTGAAGATGAAGAAAACTATTTGGACTGAGTTAGACTTAATAGTTCTTTTTCTTGAGAGCTAAGGAAATAATTTTTAAAAATGTGTCTTTGAAGTTATTAAATAATTGTTTTTCCAGAAATATGGGCACTTCTTTGTGAAGATTTGACATAAAAGTTAAATTACAAGCTGCATCAAGCAGCCTGAACTGGTCCTTATAGGTAATATAGAATGATTTTCTTCTTATTCTGCCTAAAATTTAAAATTTAAAATTTAGAAATCTCAAAACAAACTATTTATTTCAGTTTATAAGAGATATCAACATGTGAGTATAATTTTATTAAACTCTTTATCTTAAAAGGGAAGACAAACATATTGAGAGTGTAAGTCTCTTGAAAATTAATTACTTTATTTGTACAAAAATTTTGGAAAGTATTAATGGTTTAGGCAAATACTCCTCATTTGGTAAAATTAGTTGAAATCCACTAGCAAAGAAAATCACAGAAAATTATCATATTTACTTTTCATATGTGCCTAATGGAAGAATGGTGTTATGGCCATTAGACTATCGTATTTTGTCCAGTGGTACTTTAAATTCAGTGAAATTGTTACAACCTCCACTGGAAGGTTTCAGTTCTCCAGTTTTGGATAGGCTGTAAATGTTGTCTGACTGCTCACAGTTGTGGCACACTGCAGGTGGGTTAGTAGAAGGGGCTGGCCAGTGTACAACAGCAGTCAGAAATGGTGGTTTGCAAAGTAGTACAATGAAAAAATGAAAGATCCCTTATGGAATTAGAGAGTTGGCTATTCCATCCTGAATGCAGAATTGGACATATAATTTTCAAAGGGATATAGAAGAAGCTAAGGAATTTCAATAAGAAGTCAGTGAGATGACAACAGACATTAAAATCTTACCCTTGCTTTTTTTTTTTCTTCTAAGAAATGACTGAGGTGTAAGAGAAGAAAAACTCTAAACAATAGGACCATTGTTGTAATTCAAAATGATACTTTGATAATAAGAGGGTTTATATTATAAAATATTGCACAAGTGATACTTTATAATTTTTTGCTTTTATGCTTGAATATCCCCTTTTATACAAAGGAAAGAACTCTATCATAAAGTGCAGCCTCTAGAGGACTCACAAAAACATTTACCCTGAGAAGATTCTTCACTTATACGATAGTGAGTAGAATGCAATTGTGGGGTGTAACACCACCAATCTTTTAGTATAAACTAGGTCAGGGTTGTCTATGGCAATTATTATTGTTGTAAAATTCTTCTTTATTGTAATTCGCAGTTGGTCTTGCTGTTTACTTGTAAACAGAAGGTATCGTACCCACTAACTTCTTAAAATAAATTCACTCATGTCCTTTCTTTTCCCCAGAATAACTGTTTTGCTACAAGTGATAGTCCTATGCAAATGTGCTTTGTTTGCATTGGCATAAGAACACTACATATGGTATTAATCAGATTTTTAACTGGGTCAAATAGTCAGCTGAGTATAAACTGGATGAGGTCCACTGAAGATCGGCCAGTATGCAGATTTGGCCCAGAGCATTTGATGAAGCTAAAGGAATGCCAAATGCATTCTTCAAAGGATCCCCTTCTCCAGGATTGCATATTAGGTGGAATTCATTAGAGATTAGAACAAACAAACAGATTACCATAATAGCAAGCTACAAACAAGCAAACAAACAACGCCTCCAAATCAAATCACATGTTTTCCCTGTCATATTCCTTTTCAATGTCAATCTTCTCCACTGCTCTACCACCCTTGCAGCTGATTAAGTAGGCCATAATAATAAAATTTCATTACAATTTTTTTTTAAAAAAGATGGATGTTGTTTTTGCAGGAATAACATGCCCCAGATGCTACAGTATTGTGACAATAGGACTCTCCACCTCCTTCCAAGTTCACTTGAAAGCAACTGTGAGAAAATGGACTGTAATGTGCAAGTACCTCATTAGAAACAAATGCAGTTCAGGTAAGGTGGAGACCAGCCCAAGACGATTGGTCTCACCACAGGAAAGTTAATAAAAGGTATTTTAATTAATGCTGCTCAACTTTGCCCTTATTTGACAAACTTTTAAAATGTATTCTCCTCACCCCCACCTTTCTTTTCCTGTTTGCAAGGTAACCACTTAATCTTTGTGAAAATACTATTCTCAGAATTCATTGCAGTGTTTAGTTCTTTATCCATCCTCTTATTTGCACAAAGAAAGAATTGGACAGTATATATCAGCACAGGGATGGCATGTTGTAATTAAAGAAGAGTGTGCATGTCCTTGTAATAAATTAATTAAGATTGCTAGGGGAAAAAAATGTCACTTTCATTGTTTCTTCTTCAATGGCCTGGGTAAGATAAAATTTATTCTTAGCTGTATATTGAAAATTATTTGGTTTTGGCAGGGTCTGTTTAAATGTCAGTTTTAGAGATATGTACTTAAGTAACACAATAAAGCCAACAAGTTTCTAAAACCTGTGTTCAAACTGCACAGTAAATATCAAGGAGGTGAAGTGACTCATGGAGAGTTGACCTGAAAACCAGTTCAGATACCAGACCTAAATGAATTCGGTGTCATACAGGTTCTTCTGCTGATTCTGTATGTGACATGCACAAGTCTGGGACATGGTTAATTTCCAAAAGGTAATAATTTCAGTTGAAAAACAGTCACCAAATCCTCAGGGTTGGCTGCAGTCCTGGTGGAACTGATGGATTTACTTTTATATCAATGACTGAACAAGATCTCTGTTGTGATAAACTGATATGTGGTTGGGGCTGTGCTTTACATTTTTAGAAAAGCCTTAATTTCTGAAGCTATGCTTCAATTTAGTGAGCCAATCTATATTTTGTTTTTATGCACAGTTTTCTTAATATCTGCTTTTGTCCACCCTGCATGCCTCTAGCTTTCACCATTGTATTTACCACCCATTGCTAATGTAGTATGGAAGAGATTTACAGTTGCACTGCTGAAGGAGAATCAAACCTTAGTGTCAGAGCCCTACAATTTAAATAGAAATAGCAACTTTTCCATTTTAGAGACCTATGTAGTCATGAGCTTTTAAAAATCTCATCCTTGTTAACCTTTCTATGCTTTTAGTTTTACGCAAAAATACTTAAGACCCACTAAGTTTCTTAAGATAGATAGCTCAGCTCAAACAAAATGGCATAAACTTCCTTCTGCAACTTCTCCAAGTTTATATATTCCCATACCTGATGTGCGCTGAAAGTTGAACTGATGTGATATCAAGAGTGTGTCTCCTTCCTATTTGGCCTTAGTTACTCCATGAGCAGAATGGTATTATTTCTCTTTTGTGATGGAGAATACTGGCTCCATCCTTAATGAAGATGCCTTCAGCACAGTCCTATCTGCCTATCCTTTCCTTGCCTCAGGTGACTGTGGCACAGCAGGTACCTGGTTTTTTTCTCAGACAAATACCTAAAATCTTGTGTATCTGCTTTCTTGTACCAGCTGGGCAAAAGAACCCCATCAAAGCCAAGCCAAAGAAACATTTCTTCACTGGCACCCTGTATAGCTTGTAAAAGGCAAAAATTCTCCATGAAGTGTGGGCAAACTGAACTTTTGTCTTTCTGTCAGCAATGCTTTTCTTTCACATGAATTCATGACCTGTGATGTTCAGCAAATTATGGTAAAGGTGAAATGGCATGTTTAACTGTTAAACTGCTGTTATGTGTAGAATGGAGAACAGCAAGGAAGAGAGGCAAAAATGAGCTGACTAGACAAGCTTTTCAAATTGTCCAAATAACAGAGTTGAAACCATATGACTAGGCACAAAAATCTGTAAAATGTATAAAAATCCAAGACCGCTGTTTTAATATATATATAACTATTCTTCAGCCTAAGTCCCTTGTGGCTGAGGATGACAGCATCAAGTAGATACTGTCAGTGACTTAAACAGATAAAATCTTCACAACAAAAACTTAGGATGAGGTCAAACATTTAATGTTCCTATATAGTATGGTTCTGAGACTGATGAGAAACAATAAGGGTCCTTTGGAGAGCCTTGAACTTCCATCTGATGTTTCAGCTGTATTTATTCTTAGTATAATTCAGATGAGTATTTGGAAGAACACAGATTTTAAGTCTTTATGTTTCTAGCTAAGGTTCATCAGCTGGTTGATATTAACATAGTAAAAATTACAAACTGTATGTAAAGATTTGTGCATCTTGCACATACTGAAAAATAATAAAAGCAAGCAGTATTTTCATATGTTAATTCAATCTGCCCTTATTAAATAGGCCTGAAACTGCTTCAGTTATGCAAAAATTTTCCAATTCATCTTTTAATGTTATTTCAAGGAGATCAGACTATAAAAATGCTTAGTCGTCTTTACTCTCTCTGATGCCACATTTTTCCTGTGCACTGTGTTCTGTTAGACCTATCTTCCTTGGGTTTTTTTCCATCTATTTTTAAAATTATTTTTTATCTCATAGCTTTATATTTTATTGCAGCATGCACTAGTGCATGTAGAAGATCCTGTAGATCCTGTTAATTCAAATTCTTGTATACAAGTAAAATCTTCTTTTGTGTCCATATAGTGGGTCCACATAGTCCTTATGTTTTCGCATATGTGGCATGAAACCTGACATTTTCCAGTACGAGAGCTTAACTTTTGACTGTGTGGTATAGCTGGTCTTGAACAGAAAACTTCAGATAAAAAAATACCTTGACTAAGGTCACTGGGATCCTGTTCTTAGAGGATGAAGGTGTGTAGGTTATCCTGATCTTGCTCCAGCAAGTGTCACTGGTTCTTTCTTTAGATGTTTGGCCTTTTAGAGTTTTGCAGTATTCCCCTAGGTCTAAAACACTGTATTTCTTGAATACAGTTTTCTATTCAGAACATAGATGCTTTCTTAATGCCTACTATGAAGTGTTTAGAAGGGTTTCCCGAATTTGTTGTGAGTATAGCCCATGTTTCACTCTTCCTTTTGTCAGGTGCTGAAACTAAGTTTGAAATGAGGAAAAAGGAATACTTATTACTGATTTTGAGCAATTTTTAATGTCTGTTTCAATATTTAGAGATGTTACCTATCATATTGCCAGCTCAGGTTCAGAATTGTTTTTGAAGTCAGGTCATTATTAATTATACACTAGAATTATCTATCTTGTCATTTGAGTTACATGACTTCCTGTGGTCCCTTCCAGATTTATTCACTGATTCTTGATTATTTACCACAGCTTTGCAAAACACTCCTGGAATTATCATTGGTATCGCAGTAATATTAGAATAACATTTTCTGTGTTTAATAGAGGGGCAGCTGAGGCACAAAGCAGATTCAGTTCTGCCATAAGCAGGACCTGGAATTGAATTTCCTTGCTGTCTACACTGAAAAGTTACTTCAGTAAGTCAGACTATCAATTAAGCTAACAGCATGTTAGGTATTCTCCTGAAGGCTGCTACTGCTCATGGCACATCCTGCCTTCCACTTTACTTTGCTTGCTCAGAGTGACAGATATCCAACCCTCCAGAGCCTAGTTTCTGAACTGGGGGAATGGCATGTTAGCTTAGCTGCTAGTTGAACTTAATTATTGTAGTGGTTTCAGTTCGCCTATTCAGGTTTGTGGCTAAATGCCAGCACATTTACCTAAATTTACTTGATTGTTCGTTGTGAGATGAGGATTAGGAGTAGGCAAAGCAGGCTCAAACTTTATAAAGTACAAAGAAGTTTTATTAATATATCTAAGACAAAGGGAAAAAGAAAAAAAAAAACTCAAGAAAAACCAGAACAAACTCCCCAGACCACCCCTCCTTCCCTACCTCTCCATTTCATTCTCTCTGACAACATACAAAAGACAACACTTTGACCTCTAGTCAGTTTACCACCTCAGAAACACCTCTTGTTCTAGTTCATTTAGGGAGAGAAGTATCCTTTGCTTACACCATGGATTTTCTGTAAGAAAAATACAGTTTTTATGGGTCTTCTGCCTCACCATTAGCCGCCACCCGGAGCAAAGTCCAGCTTAATGGTGAATCCCTCCCACACCAGTAGCCTTCCCACAGCCACTTGGGTGGGTTATGAACAGTCCACAGGGTACCTGTTTTAAGGATGCCCAGTTCAATTGCAGCAACAAAGAAAATCCCTTCTTCTGTGCTTAGCAACACAGGTTCTCCTGACAACTCAAGTTTTCTAGCATTCTCCCCGGGACCAGGGCTCTGGGTCACAGCCTCTCCTCTCTCTTGGGTCTAGTTTCTCATCAGGCTTTACTTTTTCAACACTTACTTGTCTGTACTTAGGTATTTCAGTTCATTGGCTGCAATAAGAACCTCACATCCCCCTTTGGACTATATCTTCATATATTACAGAGAATTTATTAGCTCAGTCCACAACCATGGGTCTCCAAAAGAGTTTTCAGCTTCACACTTGAAGCAACTTCCCATGCACCTCTTTGTAAGTATCAGTTCTGCTTTCCTCACTGACTGTAAAGTCTCTGCGCTGCACTATGTAGATGTCTTCACTCGTTCCTCTCTCTGCGAGGAAGGATGGGTGTCTGTGAGTTTAGTCCAGGCATGGAGAGAGTTAATCTCTGTCTCTCTCTCTCTCTCTCCGGCAGTGTAAGGATCACGTGCTCTTTGCCGGGCTGTTTGAACAGGCCCGAGCTGGATGCCAGATGCTCTCAAGAGTCTCTGCCTGGCTCTGCCAAGCTGGCTCAGCCTGGTAGGGCCATCTGGGCCCGGGGTGACAGGGCAGGGCCTGGCCCGAGCTGGATGGAGTCCGGCCCGGTCCTTGCCTGGCCCGGCTCTCCCTCTTGTGTAGCTGACACACCGGCTGAGCTGGATCTGCTGAAAATTCCAATTGTTTCCTCCCCCATGCCTGCCCGGCTGCAGCGGCACGGCTGCCGTAAAACCTCCCTTCCCCCCCCCCATCCCTCCTTTGGAAGGAGGTGGGGGGGGGCCTTACCAGCGAGAGAAGCAGGAGCTGCTCCTCTCTACACAGCAGCAGCAGGTCCAAAGAGGAAGAGCTTCAGAGAGTCTCTGCTTATATATGTTTTTTTCCTCGAAGGCGGATCAACTTTTTAATTGGTTTACCTACCTATCAATCCTTAAAACTACCTGATCAGTGGCTCTCTCTCGCAGGAAGGAAGTTGTATTCCTTCCTGCAGCACAGATCACTTCCTAGATTTTGACCCCTCTGGCCTAACCCAGGACAATTATCTATCCAGATTTTTTTAATGATTTGACAACAGTCAGAGAGGTCTGAGAGGTAGCTGCCATGAGCAAAAGATTTAGCCAGGTCATTTTAGCTCACTGGCAATTATCTGTTAAGACCTGTGTTTGTCTACATCTAACACTATGGTCAAGCAGCTACTGAGCCCCAAATTGATTCCAAATTTTACTTTGTATTGTTTCAGTATAAACAAACTTCTTACCTCTTGGATTTATGTGGAAGACTCTGTTCTTAGACTACCCCTCCTGTTACATGCATGTAGCTACCTATGGATAGTTTGAAAACATTCAAAGTCTTTTATTAGAACATAAGTAACATTAGAATATAAATAATCTCAACTACTGATAGACACTAGAGGAATGGCCTTCTTCATTTTGCCCAGAGTCTAGTTTAGCACTCTGTCTTGTTTGAAAGACAGGTGCCTGCCAAGGAACCTGGGAATGGAAAATGTGACCCCCGTCCCTCCAAATTATTATAACTTTGAAATTATGGGATTTTCAGGCAAAGATACAGGAAAAGGAATAACAGTTCTTTACTATAATATATATATATATATTATATATATATATATATATTATAAATAAGGTAAACAGATAACAGCAACATCAGCAACAATAAACAAAAACCCAGTACCAGCCTTCTCTCATCTGTCAGGCACTTTCCCCTTTGGTGCAGTTACGGTCACAGCCGGCAGGGGCGCTGTCTGCTCCTGGCCATGCAGGGCAGGTGCAAGGATTCCCCTGTGGCTGCAGGGGCGCTGTGACACGAGCTCAGCCGCCTCTCCATGTGGTAACAGCAACTCGGCCAGTGGGAGAGAGAGAGGAGGGGCTTCCTTTGCAAATTCTCAGGAAGCAATGAAGTCTCAGTGCCCCTCCAGGTCGTGAAATGGGCTGTAGCAGGAACCTCAGAGCAGCAGGCTGGAGCAGCAGAGGTAAGCACACCTGGGGTCGCAAAAAAGTGTAGCAAAAACTCCGAAGCCATGCCAGAAGCCACAAGGAGACATGGGGTGTCAGGTTAAATTATAGCAAAAAAGCCCGAAGCAATGGCAGAAAACAGTGAGGCTGGGCAGGGGCAGCCAAGCTCCCTCAAAGAGACAGGAGACATTCCCTCTGAAGGGGGTCGGGGATTGGGAATCTGGGTCCTGGGCACTCCTGAGGCACCCAAGCAGATGGTGAGGGTCGTTTCCAGTGAGATTGGGTGTTGAAAAGGTCCCAGTTCAATGGCTGCTCCTATGAGCAAAGGCTCATCAATGGTAAGGAGAAGCTCTGTGCAGGACAAAAACTCCTCAGCAGCAGCAAATCCTCTGGGCAGCAATGGTCTGGCACCAAAACCCCACGGTCCCCAGTCTGATCCCAACAGCGACAAAGCAAGTGAGGGCCGAGCCAAGTCCCTCAACCCCCAGCCAAAATCTCATGGTATCTCTGTATTTCTCTTTCCCAAGAGAAAGCTGTTCAGCTAAGAGATGGTGGCAAACTGCACCCTGCCCTCTCCTCCTCCTCCTCCTCTCAGCCAAGTCTTTTGTCTCTTAAGCATCGTAGTAGTCATCTCTTAGGCAACACATGGGAGAAAATTCCCTGAAAGAAAGAAAAAAAAGGAAAAATCCTAACCTCCAACACCCAGAGAAGAAACCTTTCCAGGACATTACAATTAGGTCGGATCATGAAAAGTAGCGCTGACTACTTTTCCAGAAGTTAAAAAGTGAACTAAACTGAAAAAGAAAACTTAATATTTTAATGAAGATTTTTTTTTCCATGGAACATATTTTAGCCAGCTGAACTCCTCCCATTCCACCCCCACATTTTTTTTGGCAGTCAGCAGTCTGAAGCACTTAGAAAACAAGTCAATTTTTTTTTACAATTTCCTAGCAAGTTACCCTTTATATTTTGAAGTCAACAAAGAATATCATTATTAACCCAAGCAAGCCTCTCCCCACCACCCCATACCCTTCTTAATACCTCCTTCCATGAATTTGATACCATCAGAATTTGAGATTAAAAGAACAGCTAATCAAAGCAATGGCAGTAGATTAAAGACATGAGGACTTATGAGTCCAGGCAAATCTCCTGCAAAGAATTCTGTCATGCAAGCTATTGGCTATCATGTTATTCCTATGACAGCCTTTGTGTGGAATTTTGAAAATGGAAAGGCAATTTTGAAATAAGGAATTTTCCTTGTATTATCAGAAAATTTTCTCATAGTTCACTTTTTCTTTTCAAATGTATTCATAGAAGGTGGGGAGAAGGTCCCAATTTCAGAGAGAGATGTAACATTTTTTATTCCTTGGGTCACATTTGTCTTCATTTATAGAAATATTCTAAAAGTGCAAAAAAGCAGAAAACTTCAGGAATTTGTCAGTTAGGTTCTCTCAATCTACCACATGGCAATGTATAGTTTTAACTCCCATGTGATCTTGTTCACTGTTCTTGGTGGCAGATTGCTACACAATCTGTAGCAATCACAGCTGTGCTTTAGTTGTGTAAATTCCAGTCCTGACTAACTTGTCTTATTTTGCCTTATTTTCTTAGTAAGTACTATGCCGTTCTTTTTTTTCCCCTATTCAAACCTCAGGTAGCTGAACAGACCTGGATGCTGCTACTTTAAATTAGTGTTTGAAAAATGCTCTACCACAGGAATTATCTACAGTCCTATATGAATAAATGAGGAAGACAGGAAAAGAACCATGTCGAATTATTTTAATAAATCTAATTGCACAATAAGGCATCACAGCAAAAGAGTATCTGATGGGTATGTGTAACCTTTTGCTTCTTCAGAAATGTGAGGGGAGGGGTTTATTTGCTAAAGCAAATTAGAGGAGATGTAGTTTCACATTTCCACACAGATCCCACTGGAGCAAGCCAGAAACACACTCATTTATGCTTAAGCGTTCCTTAATTTGATTTAATCTAAAAAACATTTTGTCCCTGTTTGTGTGGTCACGGCAGCATGAGAAAGTGGGGGCAGATCTGTGGCTGGGATCAAACTCAGCTATTATAAATGCTAAGTATGTAAATAGACTATACTTTTGACTATAAATGGGAAGTTGAAAAGATGCCTATGAGGTTCAAGCTCAAAACAGTGGCTTGGCAGAAAACTGGGTTTAAGCTTTTAACTCTGTCATATACTTCCTGAGTGAAACAGTGTTTCCTTTGGCTTTCTTTTCCCTTATGTATGTAAGAAATAATCAGATTTTGTTTATTTTAAAAGAGTATTATGAAAAGAAGATCACTGGTTTATTCAAAGGACTTTGTTATTAGATACAGTAACCTCAGAGGCCACATAACTTCAAAATGGGTAGTCACAAAGCTCAACCTAAGTAAGATAAAATTGATAGCATATTATGTAGCACTTGAAAAGACATAGCTATATCATACAGATGTTACCAGAGTATAAGGCATAGTTGGGAGAAACAAGGTTTACAAACTAGAAAGAATTTATTCCAGCTGTCTTCATCTTTGGGATCAGATTAGTTTTTAATTAATCCATTAAGTGACACTGTTGTATGGTAACACTGTTGATTTATGAGTTCATTGTTTTTCAGACACTGTTTTTGTAACACTAAGTAAGTGAGAATCTGTTCTATGTTTTGTCTATTTATGTCTCTTTTGTTGTGACTGAGCCACCATTCTTTTCTTCCTCTAGAAATTTGGTTAAATGCCTTAAATTTTTGTTAGCAGCACTGGTTGGTGTAATGGATGTCACAGAAAGTGAATTGTCTGCAGGTCTGGTTGATTTCAGACATGAAACAAATGTAGGACACTGGCTTTTCAAGGAGTAGTTATACCAGACACAAGCCATAAGTTTTAGTAAGTGAATAAACTGGCTGGATCTAATAATGCACAGCTTGAGGTACTATGATCCATGCTATGAACATATGTGAACAAACATAGCACCCAGCGGCCATTGCTTCAGAATGGTGAACAGCAGGAATACTATTCCTGGAATCAGTGACTTAAGTTCTTAGAAATCTGTGGTTCTGGACATATTTTTCCCTTGTGTTACACATAATGTGATATCCAACATCTGGCAGAAGACAGGTTGCTACTTGAGTTTTATGTCCCAAAACACACAGATCTGGGAAAGAAGAGATAATGACTGCTTCAAAAACCTCTGTGGAAAAGCACATTTCCAGAAAAACATAAATAAAAGGAAAACACAGTTTACAGACATCTAAGAAACATTTAGTACAATAAAAGGAAAAACAAACAAACAAATCATCAGCAGCTGATAAGTGAGTCAGAAGTCAGTGACCTCCTGTTGCAAAAATAAGGGTGAGACTAGGCCAACACTGGCTTGTTTTTGATACATGAGTCTGAGACTTGACCTTGGATTGAAGGGTGAGTAGCACTTATATAGGCTAATGTTCTCTAGGATAGAACCCTTTCAGAATCATTTATATGATGATTAAAACAGCAAGTGCTGACAGGCCCTAGTGAAGTCCTGACCAAATCATTGAGAGTGATCAGAAAAACTGTGAAGAAATTTTTGCAGTTTTTCAAAGGAGGGGGAAAACTTTAGACTATGCAGAGAGTAATGTATTTTCTATCTTTAATTTGTTGTACAATTACTTGCAGTAAAATAGTAAACCAAAAATCACTAATAGAAGAGAAAAAAATATAATTAGTGGACATAATTTCCACTCCCAAAAAGTGAAAATATGCAATACAGTTAATATAAATTGCTATATGACTTCCCATCTACCCTGTTGCCAGTGAAGAGTGACATTTCTTTTTAAATAGTGTATGAAGTGTCTTGCTATAAATCTCAAGCAAGGGAATGTTTATTGTTTCCTTCCCAAACATTAGGAAGTGAAAGCATTTTAGCTATTTTACTCTCCCTTTCCAGTTGTTCCACAAATTACATTTCCAGCTGAGATATACGAGACTCTGCTGTCTTGTTCTATGACCTGGAGTAGGCATCCCCAAAATGGAGACTTTCTTTATTGCAAGGGCTTCACATCTTCTCTACCAAACATGTAAAATACAGCTGTTTTTATGCCAAACACTTGTTTTATTGTTAACCTTGTTTTCCCAAATCACATTTCTTTGTTTAAGCACATCTGCCTGTCTGGCATGGCAATTGCAAACCATCTGAGGCTGAGATTTGTGTGTCTCCACTGATCTGCATAATGCCTAGGACATTCCATTTGCCACTTTTGACCAGACGCTTATGCACAGCAGCTTCTTTTAAGAATGTAATAGTTAATTATGCCTCCTGTTTGTTACAGAACAAGAGCTATAGGGATGGCTAGTAGCTAACTGTATACTGTACTTCTTCCTACAATTTGGGAGCTTTCCTGCTTTTCTTCAGTTATTTTGTGGTGCGTTCGGTACTTAGTAGTTATAGCCATGCCAATCTGAATTAGTTATGCAAGTTACACAGTGTAAGCTTGCTGCAGATATTTAATTTTAAGAGAAAATCAGCTATTCTTTGATACATGACCTTTTTTCTCTAGTCTTATAGATATATACTTGCTGATCATTGTTCTTGAAGTATGGACCTAATAACTGTGTTGTCAGAAACCTGGAAGACATTAGCAGCACATGACACATTCTTCTTTTATTCTGACTAAGCATGAATATAATTGCACACATGGCTCTGCAGAGCATGAGTACAAAATAATGGCTTTTCTCTCTAATATCGATTCTCCACTTAGGCTTATGGTTTGGTAATTGTTGGTGTCAGTCCTCCTCTTAATCTAAAATCTGGTAGAGTGTTTCCCTTTCCTTTTACTTCAATAGTTTCTTCTTTTGTCTATTCTTTGAGTATTACATTTTCTTTTTAAACCCATAATTTAAAAACCAAATAGTTCTTTTAGCAGCCCTGGCACTGTGTTATCTACACCTGTCTATCTGTTTCTATGTGTATATGTATTGTAGCACTGGCTTTTTAATAAAGAATCATTTTATTAGATAATCAATCCTTCCAATAGATATTTTATGACATTGCCTGGCTGCCAAATCCTCATCCAGCTGTTCTTTTTTGTGCCTCCTCCTTAACTGGACAAGGGGACGAAGTCATAAAAAGTATTGTGGATAAAGGCAAAGACAAGGAGGTCACATGCTAATTACTATCACAGGCAAAACAGATTTGACTTGGGGAAAATAATTCAGTCTGTTTCTTCCTTTCCCCCCTCACCACCCCCCTGCTGGGCGGTGCTCTGCCTATTCTCAACTGTGCTTCCTCTGTGGAGCTTCCTCTGGGGAGCTGGGAGGCATTGGTGCAGCTGGAGCTCTCTGGAACCAGTCGTGTTTGGCCTGGGATAGCCTGGGCCTCTCCTCTCCCAGAGAGCACACTTGGGCACTTGCACATGGTAAATACCACCAGCAGATTTGTGTGTCTGTTTCCTCTTAAACAGTACAAAGCAGAACTGAGTGTGTATTTGTAATGTAAATGGCAGCTTAGCACGGGTATTATCTGATTTGGCTCTATCAAAGATACTCTAAATGTTAAAAAAAGCCCAACTATGGCAAGTTAACTTATATATCATGTGAATTAACATTGATACTCATGCTGACTCATCTAAAGTGAGGTGAATTAGCATTTGTACTCACTCTGACTTCTATGGTTAATTCATATTGTCCTCAGTACAGACCTATTTTTACTCACTGAGACAGTGACTACTGAATAAGTGTGTCTGATTGTTTTCTTTCTTACTATGTTTCCTCCTAACTTGTCTCACACCGAGACAAAATGAAATCTTGACAGGATGCTGAAATAAGAGACATGCAATAGTAGTATAGACAAAGAGGTTAAAGGAGGCTGAGCCTTAGAGCTCTATCTCAATTTGAAGTGGAGCTAGGCATCAGGCTGTATTTGAAGACGAGGTTAAGTAGATTGAAGTAAGTATTTCTTCCTGAAGCCACAGGGTAATGAAGTACATATTTCTTGCTTGCCATTGAGAAGATTTTCCTATGTTATTTTTAATTTCCTTTTACCCATGGGTAAATATCTGTTTTATAATGAACAGATTTATAAAGCACATGGATTCAGTAATGCCAAAGGACTGCTTAAATTCCTACTTACAGTTGATAGATATCTCCTCTGCTTTCCTGGGGTATGCTGATGACTCTGACTGCCAAAGACTATGAATGTCTGGAGAAAAAAGAATATTACCTTGCGATTGCAGCTTTATAGACAGAACAATGCCACACATTTAAAACTTGTTCCTCAGCAACACACTCTTTGCTGCAAAGTTATAAAAGCCCAACTCTACATGACAGAAGAAAGCAACACAGTCATTAATAGGCTTTGAAGGTCAGGAAAAATGCTGAATTGTAGATTAATATCATTGTTAGATTTAGCCTGCAATTATTTTTGATTGTCAGTAATAAGAGCCTTTTTCCATAAGTCTCTGTGCACTGTTGTGCACACTCTGTGCACTGGAGTTCAAGTGCAACTAAGCATGGAAATACCAAGGAACAGAGGCACTTATGGAACTTGGAGATGCTTCCATCTTTTGCTGATAATCTGATGAGGAGCAGGCAGTGGGGAGTTTGCAAAGCAAGGTAACTATGGCTGAAAAAACCTATTTTGGTCACATCAGAAGAGAGTTGTCATGTAGCATTGAGATAAATCTAGTACATGAGATCTAATTCAAGCTATCAGGATCAGTAAATGTCCTGTCTCTTGCATTTCAAATCTGCATTGCAACCTATATTGGAATGTATGGAATAAAGCTAGAAAGCCAAGGTGGAAAAAAGATTTCTAAAACTGCATGGTCATTTTGTTTGTGCTCACTTCAACAGATATTATACTAAAAAGCAACTATTTAGTGGTAATGATCAGTTAATCTTAGAGTATATTGGAAGCTAAATAATTACATACTAGAGTAAGGTATTCAGAAAAATAAGGTTTGGACCTCTGTCTCTATTCTGTGTGTGTTCCTTTGGGCTTTCTTCAAAGAAGCAGTGTCATTCAGTAGAATTGCAAGTCACAAGGCAGATAGTGGAACATTAATCATACTGAAAGGAGATGAAAAAATTCACTCATCATTTCTATACAGGTCTTGATTGACTTTCTGGTCAATGAAAAATTTCTGTGCCTCCATTGCTTTTCTTCTGCTCTTCTTCACAAGCTGGTTACATATACATAGCCACTAGTGGACTTGCAACAAAAATCAATTTTCACACAGTTATTTTATTGACATTGGCACAATGTTGTTTGGTACAAGATGTCTTTCGTATTTAATATGAGACATCATGAGGTCCAGGATTCTGACCTATGATGTGATTGAAGTTCCTGAACTGGACCAAGTTTCTGAGATATACACAATCAAGAAATATTACACTAAAATAAGTGCACTGGACAGAGCACTGGACAAAATATTTACGTTTTCCAGTGAGTATATGTTGATGTAAAGTTGTTACTGTGTGAGTTTTTAGAAGTTACATGACTTGCCCAGCATTTACTGGTGGGTTGAAAACAGACATCCCTTTCAGTCCTAATCAAGTACCTTAACCAATACATCAATCCTTGTCTTTAATATACTACTGAAGCAGGGAATATGAATGGCAAGTCACTGGACATATTTTGTGACTTATGGACATGTTGTAAAATGCTGTTTAAGTTGGAATCTGTTTTTTTGTCTAGTTTGTAACTCTTACCATTTGTATTATCTCTGACCTTGAACTAGACTTACTTTGATATAGCTTTATTTACTTTATGTTTAGGCAAATTTAACTGAAATAAATGTAAATGAAAGGAGATTTTTGATTCTGGTGTGAGCAGCTTGCTTGAGGACGAAGGGAGCATGAGTTGCTCTAGCAATTGTTTGTGGCATGTTCTTCTGAGGCAGAGTGTAGAAATGACCTGAACACAATTCTTGGGCTTTCACATTAAAATTCCTTCATCTAAAGGAAGTGAGGGAGTAAATATGATTACTCTATCTTTTGCCATTCTCTTTAAATAGAGCTAAAGTTTCTCTGCCAGGTATAGTCCATCTCTTAAAAATACTTAGGAGCATTTCTTCTGTTTCCCTTTGGAACGACCTTGCACAAACTGGCACACATTTAAAAATATGCTGTAAGAAGACATCTCAAGTATTGTCATAAAATCTTAATTTCTCCTCTGTCTGAAGTATTATGGTTCTAAAAGGTACTCTGCTTTTATGCACAGTTATATTTTTCATAAGTATAAAATCTAAAATACAATTCCCAAATGATACCACTTCCTTTCAGTTTAACTTTCACAGATGAATTTTTGGGGCAATTGACCTTGCAGAAATGGGCCTTTATTTCCTGATGTTCAACTGGTGATAGAAGGCTTTTAAAAAGAGAAGTTATTATTCCTTAAAAAAGATATACTATTTTTTCTTGTAAATGAAAAATATACAAAAATAGCTGTTTATGTACTTACTTATAATTTCTACTAAAAGAGAAGCTGTAGTTCAATCACTACCTTATTATAACTGTTGTTAAATTCCAGGAAACTTTTCCTTTTATGTAGACAAAGAGAAGGAAAAGCCTTAGAGAGTAAATATCTCCAGTGCTTTAAATTGCCCCTGAGGAGAATACAGCTGTGGTCTGAACAAAACCAGCACACCCTTTTTTGAAGATTTTAATTTAGTCACATAAATTTGATAGTTTAAATGCTCCCTGCAGATTGTAAAGATGAGAAATATAATGAAAATTTAGTGTGGGGTGCTTAATTAGAAAATTTAATTCCAACTCTTAGGAAACCTTCCCTAGGAAACACAATATGGTAATTTTTTAATTATTGTGGGACACTAGATTAATCTTTTATCAAATCCCACTGCATATGGCAATTTATATAGTTTTTAAAGGATTCAGTGCAGGTTACAGTGTGGATAGGAGTATGATTTTTATTTCTGGAAACATTGCTAATCTTTTTTATAACTTCAGTCATTTGACTTCTCATTCTTTACTGGCATTATATACTCAAATAATAAACCCACCACATTATCTATGATTTTTTAGCTTTTCTATCCTAATGGCATGTCCAGAATGGATTGGAGGCTTTGGGTATTCATATACCTTATAGTAGCATTTCTACAAGAATAACATTTAGAACTTGTGTTCCAGTTTAAATTGAGTCTTTTATTTTAGGTACTTCTGCAGTTGAATACTCTGTAAGCCTGTTTAGGAAAAGACATGCACAGTGGTATCAATGGCACTATTAGTTGAGATAAAGATGGGCCTGAGTACATGCTTCCCAGTTGGCAGTTGACTCACATAGTCAGACTCTGACATTAGGTTTCAACATGATTGAACAATTTAAGTATGCTGAAGGCTTGAAGAGCTGCATTTTCTATTCTATAGTTACTATAAACACTTACTAGTCAGGAGAACAAATCTCATACCATCTTTAAAAATGGACATAAAATTACGTATTTTGTAAGAAATAAGAATGTTAATTCTTATTAACAGTATGTCCAGGAAATATTATTTTCTTTTTGTTGGGGTAGTGAAAAAAAGGGACAGAGATGTTCACTATGTTTACTTGGAAGAACTGTGAGAAAGCTATGCCAAGGCCCTTGTGTTGCCATCTCTACTTGGCAATATGATAGTTAAGATGAAGCAGCTCAAAAATCACTGTGTGTTGGAAGCAATTTATTCCTGATCGTTAACTAATTGTTTTATACATTTCCAGTCTTCCTAGTTTATGTATATTTATATAATTCCATCGGCTTGTTCTGTTTGTGGACTGTACTGCAAGAATTAATACTAGACCAGCTGACTTTTGATAGCAGTCTTCCTACATATTAAAATTTGGAGTCTAGAACTGGAAAGTTTTTGTAGTCCATAAGTATTAAAGATGGTGCCAGATTAGCAAATCATGCTTAGATGTAACAGGCTTTTAGGGAGACATGTAAAAAGTCAAACAAACAAAAGTATTTTTACCCTCAGTGAACATCTCTTTTTAAGCCAGTGGTAGAGCTGAAATTACAGAAGTCTACAGTTTTGCTGAAGCCACTATTGGTGAAATGAGGACTAATCTAGTTAAATTTGTAATTAAAAACCTGTAACAAAAATATAACCTTCAGAGCTACTACAACTAGCCGCAGAAAATATTCATCCCCACCCCCCACAGAAAAATTAAAAATCTCTTTATAATTAGGGCATCATTCCTACCTCTTGGCTTTGGTTTGTTTTTGCTTTGACCTCCCATGTTTCAAGAAGGATGTAGCTCTACCCTGTTGGTAACATTTCTGAAAAGAGCAAGACCATGGTTTTATTAAGACATTCACAGAAGGAGTGAAAAATAGTCTTAATATATGCCAAGACTTTGTGCAAAGAGAAAGGAATTTTAAGACCCTGGTGAATTGGGACTACCTCTAAAAGAATGTAATTGCAGCAAGGAAGAGTCACATAAAGTATCTGTGAAAACTTGAAAATGGAAATGACAGTGAGCAGTAACCTAGACTAAGATTTGTAATCTAACATAAAATTCTGTATTTTTTTTCTCAAAATTTCTGCAAGAAGCTCAGGTTCAAAAATTTAATGTATGACTTTCCATTGCTGCTGAGGCACAGTTGCTAGGTATTCTCTTCGTCTTCTAAGAGAGGATAACCAATAGTCTTTATTGCTCTACTATTTTCTTTCTATTTTTAGTTCTCTATTCATTTCCTTCCTTTCTATTCTTAATTTTTTTATTTCCCAAAAAATAAAGGGAAAGGTACCTTTAGAATAAGACATCTCTACTTTCTTCTGCACTACATCCTCCCCATTCCATGTCTCTTCCTCTGTAAGAACACAAGCAATTTTTATAAACTTGTGAAAATAATTTCTGAAATGCAGTCAAATCCCATCCTCCACACATGTATACTTTTCAAATATAAGGACAGCTAAATCTAAAATATTACAGAACTGGGAATAATATATATGTAATTTCTTTAAGGAATTTTCCCTTGCAAGCACTGCCTCTTCAGACTCCCTTGCACTTTTTGTTAGCCAAGGAGCCATTAGCACTTTTTTTCTGAATGGTTTTCCCTTCCAGATGCTGACATCTGTATAATTTCCTTGTCTGCAGACTCAAAAGAATTATACCTCCCTCTTTCTTCCTCACCAGTTTCCCTCTAATCTTATATTTTTCCTCTACTTGTGCTTCTGCTGCAGCAGGAACACATCTGCAGAAACGACCTGCTACATGACCTAACGGCAGTTCCACTCTGTGGATTGTACCTTAGATTTCTGTAATAGCAACTGCCTAGTTTTGAAAAAGGTTGAAATTAAGGCATTTCTCACATCTTTGCAGGAGCTTGTTCTGCCTACATCCATGGAAGTTGCAATTTTATCTTTCCTTCCACTGTCTCTGGAAATCTTTCCCATCGTTGCCCCATATGGCCTCTATCTACAGCTATGTGTTGCATTCCTGTGGTAAGTATGATAGTGAAGGTGCCAAAACCCCTGGTATGTCTGGTACAGTGAACAGTGCAAGGCAAAGATGACAACTTGATTTAAGTACCTAAATAAACATGTCAGTTAGTATTTCAGTTGCCACCTCCTCACTGATTGTTGAAAGACTTTATCTAGTTGAAAAGCCCTTGCAGAGTGACAAGTCAATAATATTTCTATTCTTGTTAATTGTGTTTTCATGTTTGTTGTGTATAGAACTATACAGGCTTTTCCCCTGCTGTCTTTCATTCTGTTATCTAAACTTGTTTGCACCACTTTTAATTTTCCTTAGCACAGGTAAAATAGGTCCATACTTTTCTACATTTTAAATTAATCAAAAGGCTGTGGACATGCCTCATAAGGAGTCAAGACAGAATAAAGACCTGTTTGTTTATGTCTTCGGGTGATTTTATGATGATACTCTATCCCCTAATCTTCTGCTCTATGCCCAGAAACGGTTGCTGTAGCTTTTAGGTGGGTCCTGGGGAGGGGCAAGAGCCTTGAGGACTCTTGCGTGGGCTTTATTCAAAGCCTCACTCCTGGGTATGTTTGGTGCCATGTGGACTGGCATTACTTTGTTGCTTAGCTAGCTTGGTTGTTTTGTTAGCTTAAGCAAGAAGTTTCTTTTCCCTTTTCCCTGGTCTTGGAGACTGTAATCCTTCATCGGCTTTTGTCTTTTTCTTGAACTGTTCGGCTTGGTTTTGGTCTGAGATCAGAGAGGCGATCGGGGATCTGTGGGGAGCCATGAGGAGCCACTCTGTCCTGGCCCCAGACCTCGGGAAAAGCTGACACAGCGAAAGAAAGGACCCTGAAACCACTAGCTTCATCTGCTGTGAGGAGGAGGCCAACATCGGAGGTTCACCAGATTCCCATCTGTTTTTCTTTATTCCAGAACTGCTGTGTGAACTTCTTTGCCTTCCCTGAGACAAAAGCTGGTGCCATTTTGTTCCTCTCTGCCATGTGACTAGCTGGTTTTTCTTCCCATGGCATTTTGGGATTTTTTTGTTGTTGTTTTGGTATGGGGGGAGGGAAGGGGGAAATAAGGCTCTGACATTTCAGTATCTAGCATTTATTCTTTTTTTTTTTTTTTTTTTTTTTTGTGCTACGTGGGCACTTTTTTTGTCAATAAACAATTGGGGTTTTTTCACTTTCATGCACAAATACTAATTTCTTATCAGTGAGGAGGGATAGCTGAAACCCTTTTCTTTAGAGGAAATGTTCATTCCACAGTGTTTTCTCCAAAACTTATCTCTAAGACAGTTTGCTTAGTTCCTAAACAATTACTGTTTTCTTTAAAATATTTTCTGTGTTAATACTTGCATTTCACAGATAAATCAATTTATCTTAATTTTAAATATAGTTCTTACCAACTGACCAATACAGGAAAATTCAAGTTGTTTATAAATGGGAGGAAACAACTGTTTCTTTTTCTTTTTTTAAACCAGAAAGCATTCATTGTTTAATGAGTAGGATTTCTTTATGGTAGTTATGTTAAATATAGGAAAATGGCTGTATATGTTTTGTTGCAGTATAAGAGGTCTAAGAGAAAGATAGGAAACACAATTACTGTCTTGAATATTTTATTGTGAAACAAATACAATTTGGGAATCTCTGACTTGGATTTTACCCAGTTCCTAAATGGGGTCTGTATAATTGTGTTTGCTACAATACCTGACCATAAAAAGTTCTTTTTTATGAAACAAGGCATAGACACCTGCAATGACATTCTGGTATCCCAGTTGTGTAGCCATTTGGACCACCAAACATGGTAAATTATAGTTCTATGAGCTGTAAATTCTCTTTGCTTGGCTTTTTTTTTTTGTGGGCTGTACTTCTGTGGAAGAAAGAGGTTATGCAGACCTTCCTGGAAGAAAATGGAGATCATTAGCCTGCCTTGGGAGAATGTATTGTGAGAGGAATGTGGGAGGAGGCTCAGAAGCCCGCACGATACAGAGTGCTTAAGGTTTACAGGAGCACAGCAACCCCCTACATATGTGGAAACATGGGCAGTTTGCTGGGAAGCAAAGAGAATGAAACGTCAGGATTTATACCTAGAAATATGTTTCTAGGGGTCAGATAGTACCATGCTTAGGAAGCTATGTTTAAACCTTGCATACATCTCGTTGTAACCACTGTGTTTTTCTTCTTCCACATTTGAACCAAAATAATATATTTGATATCTAAATGACGCATGAATTTCTTGGTATTTTGAACTGTCTGGTCTTTTATTTATTTTTTTTTTTCCAGCAACTTGCAGTAGGTGAGAGGCCTGGGCAGATTTGCCTTGAAGGTCTAGCTGATTTGGGGCTCTATCACATGTTACTAGTGTCATTAATGAGCTGGTCACTGCACAGATGAGCTCTGTATCTCTGGCTTTTTTGCTGGTTTTAGTAAAGAGAAGAGCAGATCTCAAAACTTTTGTATCGCATGCTTGCCTGGGACATTATACAGTAGTATGTGTTAGCCTTCATTCCCTGTATGGAAGAATGGAATGGAGGACCCCTATGGGGTCTTACGGGGAAATTATTCACTAAATATTGGGGTATGGAGTCCTATATGAACATTGAGATTGCTAGGGGTTTTGTGGAAAGCGAACTTCTTTTTGAGTTCAGAAACTGAAATTCAAGCTGAATTTGAGCCACCTTGTGCTACTATGGTAGCTACAATTCACATTCATGTTGTGTGAAGAAACCTGAGTCAGTGACTTTGTCTAACTGTAATGCTTGACCAAAATTGTTTCTTAGTGAAACCGTGTTAAAGATTTCTAAACAAGCAAACACAAATCTTGATTTGGTTACCCTGCAACTGGCACACTGTTCCCCTCTCATTCAAACATTTGTATCTAATGGACTGATCTAAAAGAGGTTTTCTCTGTTTGTGACTTTCTTGTGCCATAAGTAACAAATGCAGTTAAGGCCACTTATTGGTTAAATTCCAGTACATGTTGGGAAAGTAAACTGATATATATATTAGCAAAGGTAATGTATATATTAGAAAAAGTAGGGAAGGCATAAAGCAAGGAATTGTCTACAGACTACACTATAAATTTTACTTGGATCCAGGACTGGGTGACTTCCAGCTGGGGAAACTCTCATAATGAAATATTGCACACTCCACACAAACATGGGAAATCCAAGGGCACGTCTGCCATGTTAGCCAAAAGTGTGAACACAGTGTAGGCAGGGCTATTTGAGCCTTTCTTAATCTGGGTAGCAACAGAAATATCTTCCAGAACTGTATGCAAGTTTTGTTTTGCTGCTATTATTATGAATTCATATTCTCAGACATCCCAAACCTATCTAATTGCTCTCTCCTGCTGGCAGGTTATCTTGGTTTGAAAGACAGGTGTCTGTTATGGAAGGCAGGAGCTTCCCTTGGAATGGGAAACTGTAACCCCTCTCCCTCCGAATTACTATAAATTTGAAATCAAGAGGCTCTCAGGCAAAGATATGGGAATAGGAATAACAGTTCTTCACTAATATCTAAAACAAAGCTAACAAATAACAACAATTATGGCGTTAACCAACAAACAGAACCAGAAACTCAGTGGCAGCCTGCGTGGCCTCAGGCACCTTTTCCCTTTGGTGCAGTTCCAGTCACAGCCTGCAGGGGGCGCTCTGGGTGTGATGATTCCCCGGCGGCTGTAGGGGGCGCTCTGGGTGTGATGATTCCCCGGCGGCTGTAGGGGGCGCTCTGGGTGTGATGATTCCCCGGCGGCTGCAGGGGGCGCTCCGGCGTGAGCTCAGGTAGCACATGGCAATGACGGCTGCCTGAGGCAGAGAGGTATGGAGGAGAGCCTTCGTTTCACAGACCTTCGGGGGGGGGGCGGCTGGTGTCGGTGCTGAAGCAGGAACCCCGGACACAGGGAGCTGGGACAGCAGGAGGCTCTGGCGTGGAGGGGGACCCAGTTACAATGTAGCAAAAACTCAGAGCTGCGTGGAGGAGTGGAGGAGAGACAGGCTGGTGGCAGGCAGATCAGCTCCCGATGGGAGGGAGAGAAAAGGCTCACAGCAGAAGGACTGGCAGCTCCGTGCTGGCTTCTTAGGTGGTCGTGGGTTCAGCAGACAACAGCTCCAGCTGTCTGGCTCTGAGGGTCCCGAGCAAGAGAGTGACCTCCTCCCGCCCTTGCTTTTTTTCAGTCTCTAAAATCTCACATTTTCAGGTTCTGCTTTTCTGAGAGTGATTCTGCCCCACCCTGCCAAGGAGAAAGGCCCTAGCCCTGTGCTTTGTTCTCTTAAGGACTCAGCTATTAGCCCAGTCATTAGTCCCCTAGCAACCCATGGGAGAAAAATTCCTGAGGAAAAAAACCCAAAAAAAACTAGATCCAAACTCCAACACTCCAACTCCATTCCAATGTTTCTATCTAATCAGGTAATTTCCTATGTAATTTTAGGAGTTAACTTTGCTACATTATCAATGTACTGAGAGGTCTAACGAGTACCATTTTGAAAGGAGTGAGGACTGTGTTGATGGTTGAGATATTTGAGAGTGGGTAGCATGACCAGGACTTTCCCACCCCCATTTAAAAGTTAGGCTTGTTCCCTGCACGTCCTGAAGCCGCAACCTTCAAAAACTGAATTGTTCAGAAATTTGTGCTAGTATATTTTAAGTGTTTTTAAGCATATTTGCTGGCTTCAGTATGCTTCCTCATGCTATGAATACACTTCAGATTACACTGCTTCTCAAACTTCAAGTTTTATGTCTTCTTTCCTTCCCTGAGAATGAATTCTCCAGGGTTAAGAAGTGAGAACTGACCATAGGTGCCGTAGAACTGACCATTTGGCTAGAATAATTTTCTTTGTAGTAGCCAGTATAGGGCTGTGCTTTGGATTTGTGTTCAAGGCAGTGTTGATAATTGTCACAGTTTAATCTCAGCTAGTACCATGCAGCTGCTCGCTTAGTCCCCCACCAAGGGGATGGGGGAGAGAATTGGAAAAGTGGGAAAACTCATGGGTTGAGATAAAATCAGTTCAATAGGTAAAGCAAAAGCAGCTCATACAAGTGAAGCAAAAGAAGGAATTAATTCACCACTTCCTATGAGCAGGCAGGTATTCAGCCATTCCCAGGAGAACAGAGCCCCATCACACATAATTTTTACTTGGGAAAACAAATGCCATCACTCCAAATGTCTCTTTTATTCTTCC